>JBBBDQ010028960.1:1687500-2287500 GCA_037127315.1 Ascarosepion bandense
TTTAAACTACTGTCTTCATCTTTGTTGCTATTTTCATGCTTCAGATAATTTCAAACTGAACTCTTAACACTACTTGGATCAACAGACACCTAAAGAAAATCAGAGTGCACAACACCTAAAATGTAATAATAATAACAAAGATGAGTATGAGAACAATAGTAAATAATGATGACTCATCATCTTAGAAATTCAGAAAGAAATCTATTTTTAAATTTGTACATTATGTTCAACTTATAAAAACAAAATAAAGTCATCCAACAAATCTGCCCTCTGCCAAAAGGATAGCCTTGATGCAACTTCAGAAGCAACTGCATGCCTATTCATAGCAGCCTTGTTATTGCTGTTGGTGTTTCTTTCAACAACGTGCCAGATATAAGTTAAAGCTAACATGATCATGGAAATTCTTGGCCAACCCTTGTCATATTGGACATATGGGATGGAGTAAAGTTCTGCTGGAAAATGTACTGTCTCATCCAGGACAGCAATATTGCTTATCAGTGGGTGATTTCAACTATTGATGAGCAACTGAACAGGAAATTTTGGTGGGTGATATAGGATATTGAATAATAAAAAGGTATTTCAACATAAGCTACCTGAAAAAAATATTCAAAGGAGATATGCAAAAAGCTTGTATAAAACAAAAAATTCATGAGGCTAAATGGGAAAAACTGGGTCACATTCCTAGATAATAGAAATATTCCCAACAAGTATTTTGGTATTTTCTATAGTTTTGAGAAGGGTCATTAACATTCAAATAATTCTTCAGATGAAATAACATTTTTTATTGGATAATAATAAGATAAGAAGAAGAATAACAAAATACATTCATTTAATTTTTTTATTAGTTGCTAGTTGCGCATATTTTTTTAATCTTATAATTATGAACAAAAATCGTTTAATTTTTTGGTCAACACTTGCAACACTAACCCTAACTATAAAATTAAATTTTAATTTAATTTAAATTTTTAATTTAAAAAAATTTTTTTTAAATTTTAAAATTTTTAATTTAATTTAAATTTTTTTTAATCTTATAATTATGAACAAAAATCATTTAATTTTTTGGTCAACACTTGCAACACTAACCCTAACTATAAAATTAAATTTTATATAAAGGAACTGCTGATACCATAATCCTATCAACTATTCTCGAGTTCAAACTACCACCATAATAATTGCATTTATTGTTATTATCATCACACCACCATTACTAATCACTACTGCCACTTTACAATAACTATTTGCTACCACAACTATTACTATCACAGTATTAGTCTGCAATCATCATTAACATAAATTACTCATCTCTGCCATAGTAAAATTAATACCACTACACATAAATACTAACAAGCATTACAAATTAGAATTTCTACCATTTAAATATGTGCAACCACAAAAACACAAGCTAATAACCGACTTTAAAATAAAAAATAACAATACAGCTTTAAATAAAATAATAGCAATTTTTACCTATCATAGTTTCACACAGACCCCCATCATAAGTACATATGTATGTACGAGAAATTGACAACTGTCCATGCGTTGACATCGCTACACTATTCAAATACACCAACCGAATAGGTATGTATGTGCGCAACGGCACACATATACATATTAGATACTAGATTAGCAACTAGATCCCACCCTTTTACAGTGAAACCGATAAAATGCAGCCGTAACTTCTACTCCAACAGTTTCTTTCCTCGCACTTCCCGACTGTGGAATTCTCTTCCACACGATTGCTTCCCCAACGGCTACAATCTCCAGGAGTTTAAATGTAAGGTCAATAGACACCTCCTAACACACTAACCTGCTTCCATTCTATCAAGCACTCTTCCCATCTGCCCAACCCTCATCCTCGCTATCCTTACTCATCTGTCACCTTCCTCCTAACATTCCCTATGTCTAACCACTCCTTCTCTTTACCTTCTCCTATGTAACCCCATGCGCAATAGTGGCAGTGGAATGCCTTGCTTGGGGTGAGATGATTAAAAATATATATATATATATATATATATATATATATATATATATGCCGAACCCTGCACGATTCGCATATATATGTTTTTGCAAGCCCAGTGGGCGGACGTGCGTGTGTGTGTGTTTGCGCACATCAATGGGTGTACAAATGTGTATATATGTCTGCATCTGTCATGATGACAGAGTTTCCCCCCACTTCCACAAAAATACACGAATATGAATATACGCAGCCCTACATATAGCCAATTTTTTTAAAAAATTAATCAGTTTGTCTGACGATCGCAATGTTGTATATCAATAAACAGACAAACACGCATATATATATAAAAATATATCAAGTGATATTTTTATTAATGAACGATGGACCATGTAGCCTAGTGAACAGAGAGTGAGAGTGCGCTTCTAAGGGTTGACGGGGGGGTTGTCTGTTGCTCCTCTGGTCTGGTCTGGCTCTCTCGTCTGCCTCTGTCTCTCTGCCTCTGAAATCTGTGCGCCGAGGTCTTTTATAATCTCCAAACCGGTACTTCCGGATTTTGCCTCGCCCACGCACGCCCACGTAATTCTCAGAGACACCTGTTCTGTCTGCCTCTTGTAGCCATTTCCGCTACTGCCGGAAATAAGGTCAAACAAACATCCGTTCCTTTCAACGACCGGAAAACACCCCCGCTTGCATCAGCCTTTCCTCGGGTGGGGCCAGGTTGTTATATTACATTCCTCGCCCACCCATTTTCCAAAATGTTCACCTAAGAACATTTTAAGCGCAACACCCTCACTCTCCTCCCCATGCCACACAAGCCCGACAATTATATAAAACATGTGTCAAAACAACAAAACAAAAAAAAAATAGGGGAGCCTACATCGGCAACCCAACAATGTTCGTATCCATCTTGAAAATTGTTCTACCAGCTCGATGTTTCATTGTTCTTTTTTTTTTCTTTCTTTTTTTCTCCTCTTTTTTTTTTATTTTTTTATTTTTTTTATTTTTTAATATCCATTTTCACAGAATTGGGCAAAGTTCTTAAAAATGTTCATTTTCTTTCTCGACTCTGTCCATAAGCGTAGACACTTCGATGCATAATCCACATGATTATAGGCGGTAATCGCGCCCCAGTTTCTAAACTAACATCAAGTAAATGACCTTTGACCAACACCATGTGTGCTTCTGCTCGAGTTTATTGTTACACATGTAACTTCATTTAATTTAATTTAATTTCAAACATACTATGTTTGAACACAGAAAAATGGCCATTATCTGCCGTACATATCATTCATAGTCTGACCGAGAAATGTTCAATAGAAAATGAAGAAAATTACCCTGATTCCAACGTTAATCCGCATGCAATTTACTTGTGGAGGATATTAATTTAGTCTAAAAAAAAAAAAAAAAAAAAAATGGACCTGTGACTCGTAGTCCCTTAGTTTGTACAATGTTTTCTATTCCCTGAACTACTTCCTCTGGATTCGAAACCAAGCATACCTGATTTGTTGACACCTCTCTGTTTAACGCAGAGACATTTGCGTTTGAACACCCGTTGACCCCGGAGTACTATTCACAATGGATAACTCAATTTCCTTTTCCGAAGCACTGTTGCTTCTTTTACACTTAAAAATCCGCTTCCTGGCTATTATTCCCAGGATTATTATTACGCCGACCACGCCAGCAATGACTCCTATCGTCAACTTCTTCGGGAGTTCCTCACATCCTTCACTAAATCTCTCCATATTTATCTGTTCCAAGGTATTTATCTTCAAAAGATATTTCCCAAGTCACATAAATGAAAATTCACAGAGGATGTTGAATTGATGGGAACCTGCACAAAAGCATAAAAGTGAAGTACTTTTACGTAAATAAAAATAAGTTTTAGATTTTAATTTAATTTTCCCAAATCTCCCCAAATAATCCAATTCCACCATATTGATAACAAAATATCTTTTCAATATCTGACTCACATCGCGAAACACTGAGACGCGGGTGAATGTTTTAAGAATATATATAATCGGTGTATTCGCAAAGAAATAACCAAACAATGCAGTTGTTTTCAAGCAACGATGTTGAGATATATTTATAATTGGCGATTTTGTTGGCTGTTGTTAACTGCATAATTAAAAATACACTTTAAAACTCTCGATAACATTTAAGTCATTTCTATGCTGTAGAAATGTCACGCAAAACACAAACATTTTTAAATTTTGACAATATCTGTGTAAAGATTACAAATTGACGTTTACGAACAAATTCTGTTGACGAGATCAAAATTAAAGAACCCTTTCGTTTCTCTGATTTTCCTATTGTGGTAGCATTCAGCTATATTTATAATTTGTCAATGTTTACCAAATTTTGATTTAGTTCATGCAATACAAGGCCAAATGGAGAAAATGGAGAGGGTCATTTTACGCTAATACTCCAATTGGGGAAAGTTTGTGTACGTAGAACATCGATTGTTTTTTTTTTTTTAATTCGGCTCGAGTACTGGTCAGAAAAACTCAACTATTTCAACCATACAACTGACCTTCATAATCACATTGAGAATAGTTGTTCGTCAATATTTCTATTGGGTTGTCTGGAAAGTTCATGCCGCTTTTTAAGTAAAATTAAGACACAAACCAAAATTATTTCATTAAATATTTATTCTACGAAATATTAACTATTTTCTTGCACAAACCAAAGAAAACATTGTTATCAACAAGTTAATCCAATTATCCACTTTAAAGAGTAGAATAAACTTCCTTTACATATATGGTAAAACATTAACAAAAAAAAATAAATCATTAACTCAGATGCCCTACACCTACAGATGGGCAAATATCTCAACTCCTTCCTCCCGTCAACTTTAACACCCCCGTCAACTTTAACACCCCCGTCAATTTTAACACCCCCGTCAACTTTAACACTTTCTTCCTCCCCGTCAACTTTAACACCCCCGTCAACCCATGCGATACTCCCTACATGTAGTCTGTTTCACCCCCTCCGTTCTACCCTTCTTAATGTGTTTGACACCAACAATCCACATTTCTCAATGGCAAAAGTATGCATTTTTTTTTTTTTTTTCTAACTGGACTTATTATAAACACGAGCAGAGAACACACACACTATCAAATCAATGAGTCACTTACTTTGGCTGATTGTCTATAGTCGCGGCTGCTACATATTTTCGTCTTCTTTTTTCTTTTTCTTCCTTCCTCGCTGTCGTCCGGTTGTTTACTATTTTCGTCTTCTATCCGGTAGTTTTAATTCCGGAATTTTCAATCGTTGCCGTGGTAACTAGCTCGTATCAATCTGTTTTGTTGTTTCAAAACAGCAGGTCACTTAGGCACCAAATGTATAAGTCTGTGACTGAGCCGGTTATATATCGCCAAACAGCTATCACCATACATATAAAAATATATCAAGTGATATTTTTATTAATGAACGATGGACCGTGTAGCCTAGTGAACAGAGAGTGAGAGCGCGCTTCTAAGGGTTGACGGGGGGGGGGGGGGTCGTCTGTTGCTCCTCTGGTCTGGTCTGGCTCTCTCGTCTGCCTCTGTCTCTCTGCCTCTGAAATCTGTGCACCGAGGTCTTTTATAATCTCCAAACCGGTACTTCCGGATTTTGCCTCGCCCACGCACGCCCACATAATTCTCAGAGACACCTGTTCTGTCTGCCTCTTGTAGCCATTTCCGCTACTGCCGGAAATAAGGTCAAACAAACATCCGTTCCTTTCAACGACCGGAAAACACCCCCGCTTGCATCAGCCTTTCCTCGGGTGAGGCCAGGTTGTTATATTACAGCAAGAGCGTGAAACCCAGGGTTACAAACTCACATCTATATGAATATGTCAGCTCTATCACTGATATTGAGCACTTTCAAATAAGTGCCACACATATATAATATATAAATAATATAATATATATAACAAATTGCATATATATATATATAGATATTTATAATTATATACATACACTTTTCACATATATATAGTTTTCAATGGTTAAGTTTGGTTTTGTTTGTTTTTTAATATGGTGGTAGTAGTAGTAGCAGCAGCAAAATAAATAAGTGTTATTTGTTATCTTCCTTTGGCAATTTTATTACATCATAAAATCAGTTTATGAACAAGTAACAAATTTTCACCAAATTGCTTTTTAATATTTACTATAAAATTTTTAAAATTATTAAATTATTAAAATTTTTAAAATTATTAAATTATTAAAATTTTTCCATGTGAAAGTGGGTGATGACACAAAAAAGTTGGGAACCCCTTATGTAGACAGTAACATTGAGGCCTTGCAATGGTGGTTAGCACCACAACTGTAACATTCATTTATATTTACATGATATTTACATTTATATTTACTATATCAGATTGAAATCTAACATGTTAATGCTACCAATTTGAACGAGAAATGGAAATGCTAAAATTTGACATATGTCACATATTATTGTTGGTTTGGTTTATGCCTTGCAAAAAGTGTGTTCTTAAATGAAAGAAAATGAGCAACATTTTCAGCTTATGATGCAGTTTGATTTTAAGAATGGCAAAAATACAAGATAAACACATTAGAAGATTTGTAGAGTTTGTATAGAAGGTACCAAAAATGGCACAGGGATGTGTGGGTAGCGTAATGGATATTGACACCAAAAGTGGAACTGGCAAGCCAAGTTCAAATTCTGGCCTCATCAACTGCATTCACTTTTGCACTAATTATCTAGGGAAAGACATGAATTTCTCTATTTTTTCTCTGATAGGCAGTTATGGGTTAAATAGCAGGGTAGAGTGGGATCTCTAAACTTGATTCATAACTAATCTCACAAAAATTCTGAATTCTGAGGAAAAGGCAACACTAAACCATTCCATTATCCTTCCCAAAAATACAAGGTAATTCACAGATAATAAAAAAGAGTCTAAAGAGCCATGATTGCTTACTGACTGAAGGGATATAACATTTTAAATAACTAATCTGGGCTCTCTAGTTTTGGTTGGCAGCCAGTATAGGAGAAAGAGAACTAAGAATTCAAAACAATGAAGAAGGTAAAAAGAAACTACTCCACTATCTTTGGCAATTCATAGATAATAAAAAAAGGAGTCTGTGGAGAGCCATGATCACCCATGTTCTGAAGAGTCATGACATTTTAAATGAAAAAAGGAATAAAAACTGGCTCCTAATCAGACCAACTGAAACACCTGTAATTAGTTAAGAGAAAGAATATTCCCTTAATATAACACTTGACAGAATGTTTCTTTAGTGACTAAAGCAGTTATATCTTTATTAAAAAAAATCTTCACTTCTTTGGTGCATTTCCCAGATTTTGCATCTAAAAATTAGTATTTATTTCAGACTTTACAGAATTCTCTGTAATTAAAAAAAATAGTTAATTCCCTAAAAGGTTGCGAAAAAGTTATTTACTTATAAAACATTCTGGGAGAACTCGATTATGAAGTCACTTGCAAGATGGTGAAATACAGTGGAACAAAATGGCAAATACATTGATCAATAAAATTAAAGTAAAAAATCCATTTTCTTTCGACTCAATAAACCAAACAATTGTTTTGGCTAACCAAAGACATGTTACCCTTTTATACCAAATCAATGTCAATCATTATCTACCTGAAGAGAAATCAAGAATACCTTGATTCCTCTTATTTTACTGTTGTTGCTTCTTAATGTTTCTCTTTTACACCCAGTAACCCCTTGTGTATTAGTGGTTTTACTGCCTTGCTTGGGGAGAAATAATAAAAATAAATAAATACAAGTGGTGTCTGGAATAGTCATGCTGGTGAGAATTTTTAAACTTGTAAAATAAGTGTGCTGGTTCAATTAAACATTCCACCAGAAATTTTTATATAAGTTTAATAAATCTCTGGCCACAGAGAAAATTATTCAAAAAATAATAAGCATGCTGTACAAAATGAGCCTTGCACAATACTAATACTATATATGCATATTTTCTTCATATATGTAAGTATCAGGTTAAATTTAATGATAATTCCGTGCCCCAAAATTTCACACATTTTTGTGTGAACAGAAATAATTTTCAAAAAGTTAAAAATGTACAAAAAGAAAATGTCAAAAAAAAAAAAAAAAATGGTGGAGCTATTGACTGATTATGAAGTATCAATGAACATTTCTTAGCCTAACTCACATTCCAAAATCTAACCAAATGGCTAATCATCAGAATTTATTTGAGAACCTTTTTTTGCACAAACTGACAACTTTCCAGCACCCTCTCATATGCAAACACATACACTTATTCATGTATAGCGTATATAAAATACATGAGGCATATAAGATACAAGTCTTGTACACTCAAGAACACATTTCTTTTTTGTATTTTAAGAAATAAGTCAGGTAAGTGCCATACATGATACATGCTTGGGTGATCATGTCACTTTTGATTCATAACTGACTAGGCAGGCAATTTTCCTACAGTAGATTGCTGCTTCTTTCTGCAGTAGACTGGTTGCCACCCCAGGCTATAGAAATAAGTCTGTCCTGCTATTCAACTCATAGCTGGGGGTTGGGGAAGAAGAAATGGATTTATACTTTTCTCAAAAGTATTTGCACGTCAGCAAATGTAACAAATCTGACTGTAATTTGAACTTGGCTTCGTGATTTCTCATTCTGATCTGTTATCCATTACACCACAACAATCATAGATTTTATAAGTAGAGAAATGTATATAAACAACCAGTATCAGCAATGTCATAGGTGTCTATTAAATATATTGGAAAACAAAAAATATCCTATATGTACATACAATAACATGTCCACAGCCTATTGATAAAAAAAAAACATTTTACTCAGACATTTTTCAATATATCTCTTGTTTTGACAATTCAGTGATCAGGCATTATACAATCAAAACTTCAAATCAAAGTTATTATAATAATTATAATAATAATAATGTGTTAAGCTATAGATTTAATGATTCACCATCATAGTTTGGAATGGAATCAGAGGAAACAAAAAACCTAACTTGATGACAATATGCCAATGAAATAAATACCAACCCTTCTGTTTCAATTAACGTTTTTCTCTGGACGTCTTGTAAAAAAACTGGTTTCTCTTTTTTCTTTTCTGATGACTTTGTTTCAGTTTCTTCATCTGAAAAAAAACAAAGTGTGAATGAAAAATATATTATTCTTTTTAAAAACAAAATGTTTTAACTATTTCTGTTGGTGATTGATAAAGTTGCAGATTACCTCTGTAATATAAAAAAAGATGGAAAATATATAATCAGTATTTTGAAAACCAACCCATTTGTTTATTTAGTAACTTAGTTAAATAAATATTTACAGCTGTATCATGTTGAAACACTGGTTCTTGTACAATCACCAAAATTAAGCAATATCAAGCCTGGCCAGTACCTAGATGGGTGACAGCTTGGGAATATTAGGTGCTATAAGTGTTAATGTGCAGGTGGTTTAATGGATAACGGCTCTGAATTGGAAATCAAAGAGCCAAGTTCCAATCCCATTCAGGTTAGTTATATTTACTTACTTGCAAACTTGGGAAGGTTATGAATCCACCTCCCACCTATGGGTTAATTAGTATGACTTATATCAGTAAATCATTATTATCTCCAAAGAAAATTCTTACAATCTAAACATATTCTCTGGCTTTAAATAACCTGCATTAGATTAATAAGCCATAAAGAAACAAATCAATCAATTTATTTCTCTTTTAGGACATGGATTTTACTATATAAGGGAGTACTGAAAAGTTTTTGACATGACCCACATCCTCAAATCTGGCTAAAATTATAAACAACAGTATGTTCTTTTTCTAATATTTTCTTGGTTGAATAGAGAACTTTTCAGCATCTTGTGTGTGTGTGTGTGCGTGTGAATCCTATTTGGGGCAATATTTCCCACTAATATCATCGCAGTTTTCAATTTTCTCTTCAAAACATTTTTTTTCAAATTTTGTGTACGTTATGTAATTTTAGAAAGTATGAAAGGAAAAGGAAAAGAGTAAGTTAGAGAAAAATGAAAAGAAATGAAAGAGGAGGAAAGAATGGATGAAAGAGAGACATGTTTACTGTTTTGAGCTTATTACTCCTTTACCCCTTTGTACTTTTAATATAGTTAAAGCTTTATTTAATTTTTCTTTTTTTTTTCAAGTTCACCCAATACAAGACCCAAGAACCAGTCAAGGTAGATGGTTACTGAATGAGGTGTGTGATATGAATGTCAGAGGAAGTAGAAGGAAGTGAAGATTATGAGAATAAGGAAGACTGATTCTTGACTTGAAAAGTTCAAGGTTTGTAGTGATTGGGGAAGCATTCCTGCAAGAGATTGTTCTACAAAGTTCTCAACAAAAAGTAGTCCAAGTAGAATTTCCTCCTTACAACTGGAATACAAGGGAGATGTAGGTAATTAGACTTTGTAAATGTAACATAGCAAATTCTAGCTGAAAATGTTTGAACTGGTGGAACTGAAGAGTGGAAATCAGAAATTGTGTAGTCAGAAGTGATTGTGACATCTAAGATTATTTGTTTTCCTGAAATTAAATTTACCATAAATCTGTACAGGCATGGTTATGTAACATTACTTGGCTGCTGGTAATTAATATTTTTTTTTAATTTTGAATATAATACTAAAAAACTTCTCATGAAAAGGGTTCAATGATATACAGAATGACAATTCGCTCCCAGAGTTTCGAAATTATAAAAACAAGCCGGATGTCTGCCAGGGAACAATGTCTAATTTAGGTGCTAACAGTTGGTTGATAAAACCGTAAAAACCCTAAGTGCCAGTTAAGAGGTGAAAAGGTTACATAACAAAAAACCAGGTGTTCAGTACTTAAAGCCATACGAAGGGAAAAATATTCAGCTGATAAATTTGTTTTAGTGAAAACAAATTGAGTGTGTTGAATGATATCGTGCTGAGAAAGCCAACTCAACACACCAAAAGAAAGGCACATGTGAATGATAGTTGTTTTTTTTTTTAAAAAGGCAGTAAAGACAATGTGGGAGGACTTATCTGCACCCACCAAGGGGTCATAGAAACAGGCAGCCCACTGACAAAGGAGGAAGAGATTGTGGGAGGAGCGTTGCTTACAATTAGTTGAGATAGGGGGGAGTACCAAGTTTGGAAAATATTTTTTTTCCACAGGATCAAGGGCAGTGAAGATGGTAGGTGGCAAAAATACCAATTCCCCAACTACCTCATACTTCCACACCAGTTTTTGGCAAACACCAATAAAAGTGAATGCACAAAATAAATAGAGGAAGAGATCAGAGATTGGACCAAGAGATCGGACAGAGACATCAATGGGAGATTGCCCAAGTCCACATGTAACTAAGCATAACTCCAACATCAGCCTCGAGCCAAACTTACCAAAATCCACTAATATAACTTCTTTATATACACAATTCAACCTTTACCAAGTGAACCAAGTTGGTTGGTTGCTTTGTTTTATGGCATATCAACCTCGATGGGTCATTTATTGCCAACTAAATTTTATTTATTGCTGGTAATACCTTTTCTTTTAAAAAATTTATTGTTGTTTATAAGTTTGTGGCTGGTAATACTTTTTTCTTTCGAGTACAATGGAGAAATAAATTTGTTTTGATTTTTTCAGCAGCATGTCAATCTTGGTTATTTATTACTATGGTGTCTATTTTCTTTAAATGGGTGTAGCATTTTTTTTTAATATATATATATATATATATATATATATATATATATTTTTTTTTTTAATCGTATCACCCCGAGCAAGGCGGTAACGCCACTGATGTGTAGGGGGCTACATAATAGTGAAAAGATTGGAAAAGAGAAAGCCGGAAACCACATCCTAAACAGGGAACAAGGGGTGAGACTCTTAACCTGTTCAATAGACGTGGGTGGAGTGTGAACTGGGCGATAGATAGATCTATCTACTCCAATTGAAAAAAAAAACAAAACAAAGTGAGAAGATTGGAAAAGAGCCAGAAACCACATCCTAAACAGGGAGGGTATATATATATATATATATATATATATATAAGCGTTTATATTTTTGAAAAGAGATTGACTTCTTTCAAGTTGTTCAATATGACTTTTTCATCGTTTTTTCGAAAAGTTCTCTTATATTCTTTGAATTATAGTATTGTTGTCAGGTGGAGGCTAAATGTCTGTGTATGCCATTTGGCATGTTATATACTCAGGTGGGTCTTCTCCCTTCAGTAGAAATGAGTGAGTGATGTTTGTGTGGCAGTTGAACCAAGTGTCACATTCGATTTAGGGATAATTTAGATTGACAAACCTGTATATGAAACACTATAAACAAAATTATTGTATATCATACTTGAGATAAACTGTGATGTTTTTTTTCCTTCATTCTTCTTTGAGCATTTATTTTTTTATTACTCTACATCTTAACTCTAATCGAACCAGCCCAAGGTGGGGGGGATACTGATGACAAATCTTTGGCCTATCTGTGATCAAGCTAATCACAAGAGAGCCGAACAGGCTGTGAGGCAAAGAGACCAATTCATCGATTAACCACAATACTGAACGTTTTGGACAACCAGAAAGAGAGAAGGAAGCTATCTGTGGTTTCCATGAAGCATAGGATGATAAAGAAGACATCACAATTAGTTTTTTTTTTCCAACCATGTTTAATAGTCTCCTAATAACTAGAATTAAACATATAGAATTAGAAATAATAATGACAAATTAATATAAAAGAAAAAATGTATAAGTACAAATTAATTCCCTTAAGCTTAACTTTATATTGTGGGAGAAGGTGTGTGACCAATGAAAGAAATTAAAGATAGGACAGTAATAATAATAATATTTGTAAATTATTAAGCCATTTAACATAAATAGAAGCATGATAACAAAAAATGTTAAAAACCAAAATTTCTAGATGTTTTTGTCTCCTTTCTGAATGAAAAGTAGTATGACGTTAGACATTAAAAAAAAAAAAAAAAGTTTGTTTTACACAGGTACCAATTTACTAATTAAATCTAAAACGTTTTAACTAGTTGTCTGTGATAATTAGGCTTTATATATATATATAGATATATATATATATATATATATATAGGATGTGTGTTGTGGTGGAGTGGATGTCAGTTTCGAACAAGAAATTGGAGAGCCAAGTTTGGATTCCAGTTGAATTAATTTCATTCACTTACACACAAATAACCTTAGGAAAGGTATTAATCTGTCATATCTCCTCCCAGTAATGCATTGGATAGCAGAACAGATTGGGTTCTTTCACCTTGGTTGGCAACCAGTCTACTGCAGAAAGTAGTGGCAACTACTGTGGGAAAATTTTCTGCTCAATCAGTCATGTCTCTTTTGAGATATGATTGCCCAAGTGTGTATCACATATTACACCTAACTGACTACACACACACACACACATATATATATATATTCGAGTGAATAAGGAACATAGAAAAACATTTTTTTTACAACGTCCAAAACATTAATTTAAAACAGTGCTCGATATATTATATATAGAGCTGTGAATATTTAAATTACATTTTAGAACATTTACAAATTTTTTATATATAAAAAATATGTTAAAAATTTGTACATGTTCTAAATATATATTTTCATTACATTCACTTATGTGCTAATACCCCTGGGAAAGGTATGACTCCATCTCTTCTCCCCCCACCAGCTATGGGTTTAATAGCAGGACAGAATCAGTTCTATAGCATTGGGTGGCAACCAGTCCACCTCGGTAAGAATTGGCAACCTACTACAGGAAAATCTTCACACATGCAATTCGGGACCACTTGTGGAGTCAAAAAAATTCCCATGAAATTTCTTTTTGGAAAATAGAAACATCTAAATTTTTGTAAGACAATTGGTAAGTTTTGTAGAACTAGTGAGTGTTGAGGCTGTCTAATTGTTTCTACCTACTCTGATGATGACTTAAGAAGGTCGAATGCTTGGATTGTATCTCTTGTACTTCTCTTCCAAAATAAACTTTAGACAAGTTCTAATAAAATTTCCTCCAGGTCTGGGAAGAATTATTAGTAACTTGCAAAAGCCAATCATTAAAATTAAACAACACAAAATGCCTGTCATATTTAATAGTATTTGCCTTAAAGAACATTTACTGACTATATATATAATTAGTTTTTGGTCATAATTATATTTGACCAATACACAGTTGTATTAAAAAGTGTTCAATATAATTGTAGAACATTTGAATATTTTTCATTTGGAAATGAGTTATAAGTGAGAGAGAAATGATGTTTGTTTATAAATTTTATGCATTGAAAAACATTTCTTTCTTACCTCTTAGATAAAAAATCTTTGGCTCCTAAAATAAGATCAATTTTAAACTTGTTTTTACTTCCACTCCAATATTTATTATCATGCTTGCTAGGTTAGCATCAAGTTTTCAGAGCCCAATGGGAGGCTACTGTATTGTGCCAGCCCACCAGTTGCTGTTTACTGCAGTTTCTAACAAAAAAGACTTAAAACATTACTTATCCTGAGTGTTTGAAATGGAATGTAAAATCAGACAACAGAACTGACATATCAAATGGAGGAGATGAGTGGTGTCAACTAAAAAGTATGCAGAGGAATACGTGAGTATTTGCAGTGGAAGGGGGACTTCTTTTCTCCTTTTTTTTTTTAAATAAAACAAAACTTAAAAGAGGAACAATGTTAAATAAAAATAAAAATGGTAATCCCCACAAAGAAATTTATTCTCATAGATAAGTCATTAGTAATAGGTAAGACTAAGAAAATTGTAGCAGCAAGGTAGACAAAAGTGGAAAAAAAAAAAAGGAAAACAGTTACAAATAACAAAGATGTTCTTGGAAGAGCTACTGTTTAATTAATACCATTAGAAGTTGACACAAAGCTGGAGTGAGGTGTGGGTGAGACATAGATGTCACAATAGCCATGCCACTGAGATGAGTCTATTGAAGAAGCAACATGAAGACAATCCAAGGGAGGTAAGAGGTAAGTTTCCACTGCAAAAAAAGCATCTTTTGATTAACCTACATTATTACAATCGCCTCTATTATAATAAAAAGTTGTTTATTTATGTGTATATATTAATAAATATACATATTATCCTACATTTTAGGCATGACTTGGAGTTGTGCCTAAAATGTTGAATAAGATGTATATTTATTAATATATATATTTTTGCTCTGTTGGACAGCATTGAGCACTGTTCTATTCACACCTGATTTATATTTATATATTGATATATATATATATATATATATATACACACACAGTAATTATTATTATTAATATAATGACATACTGCAACTTAATAGCTATAAAGTTTCGGTGTTAAAACACCATCATCAAGCATAATTCAGACTGCCTGATGGTGTTTTAACACCGAAACTTTATATTATAGCTATCAATTTGCAGTAAGTCATTATTATTATTATAATAATAATAATTACCATATATTTATGCTCTATTTTTGTATTCAGCACTTTTTAAAGTAAATATCTAACTTTGGAATATACTTCCATTAGTAACTATTACTCATATTATTTTATATATATATATATATATATATATATATATTAATAATAATAATAATAAAACCGACTCTGTACGTATTCTAATCTTAAAATGTTACACAAGAAACTTTTAAAGACTATGAATAAACAGCAGAATCTAACTCCGTTATCGTCCTCGGCTATAGAGCTTTGGACAAAGAGGGGAAAAAAAAGAAAACTGCGTAGGACCGACAATGCATACGGTTCTTCACAGTAAAGAAAAAAACCCTCGAACGGAACGAACCACCAGGAAAGAAAAGTGCTCGATACTAAACTAACCAAAAAGTGTTAACAAAAAGGCAGTTACGCAGAGCAAAAACACACGAAAAAAATCGCAAGATCGCCAAGACCTACCGCGGTTTCGCACAACGGCTCGTCAGGGCCTTATGAAGTAGCTGTTTTTCGTAAAATTCTTTAGAAGGGATCGGGATGTCTTTAAGGGAACAGTCTATATCTATTTGTTCCATCACTAGTTGGTAAAAAGTGTTCGATGGATAAATCCAGAGCCTATAATAATAATAATAATAATAAAACCGACTCTGTACGTATTCTAATCTTAAAATGTTACACAAGAAACTTTTAAAGACTATGAATAAACAGCAGAATCTAACTCCGTTATCGTCCTCGGCTATAGAGCTTTGGACAAAGAGGGGAAAAAAAAGAAAACTGCGTAGGACCGACAATGCATACGGTTCTTCACAGTAAAGAAAAAAACCCTCGAACGGAACGAACCACCAGGAAAGAAAAGTGCTCGATACTAAACTAACCAAAAAGTGTTAACAAAAAGGCAGTTACGCAGAGCAAAAACACACAAAAAAAATCGCAAGATCGCCAAGACCTACCGCGGTTTCGCACAACTCCTGTCACACTCATGGAGAGAGAAAATAGCAAGGCAGCATTGGTTCAGTTTATTAGAGAGACAATAATGAGGTGGCATTGGCTCAGTCCATTCTCTTTACTATCAGTTATGAAAGCTTTTGTTGCATGTTTTCTCTTTAACAATGGCTTATTATTATTATTTTTGCAATAATTATGTCATCAAATACAGATATATATATATATATATATATATTTCCTTCTATCACACTCAGGGCCTTTGGTTTATTCTTTATTTTTGTCTTAATGTAAGATCCTCAACATAGGTATATCAATATATACGTTGCTGTTATTTTTGACAGTATGGGCCCACTTGTAGTTTATAAGTTATCATTAAATTTCCTTTTGCTAATTAGAAAGTAAGTATTAATTTATTTACAGTATGTTTAAGAAATGTGTCATTACATCAGTAGAATTTATTAAATAAACATATCTGAAATTCTCTAGCAAATAAAAATAAATTTTAAAAATTTTACAGAAAGTAAGCAAACAGGAAAAATTCCCCCAAAAAATAAATATATGATTTCTAAAGTATGTCATTAAGTATTTAATAATCCTCTGAAAAAAAAAAACTTATGCAAAATATTAACTTCACTGAGGCAAAATTGGTATTTTTGAAATCACCAAACAGAACTGTAATAGTCAACTTTTAGTGAGTGTTAGTCTAAGAAAGTAAAATTTATTCACAAAACTACAAAGAATGCAAATCACTATATTAACTAGAAAAAAGTGGAATCGAAAATTAAACAAATTTTTTTTTAATTTACCTAAAATTTGCTTAAGCAATTTTCAGTACTCAATTTATATGTTGTCTATTCAAATACAGAATGAAAGAGATTGATTTCTTTATTTTTATTTTTTTTACAGCTTATCAACACTTGGTGGGTTCTGAAGCAGTCAACCATCTTACCATGGTTTTTGATTTTAACATTTACAAGAAAAAAGTTACTGAAAAGCAAAGACAGGAACAATAAACATTACCCAATTCAGAATTTTTACAATAGAACTTCATAATAGGATGATAGGAACTCAAACATCCTTCAGTAATGTATTAGCGATAATTTCTATTTGACTTTCTGAAATGAGGAACTCATTCAAACTCTTGGTGATTTTGTTCATAGTTCAACATTTAACTTTAGAGCAGTTTTATGTTTATGTTTGTAGTTACACTATTTACATTATTTGGACTCCTCATCTTGGTTGCCATTTGTACGACATTTCAGCCGTTGTACGCTCCAGCCTTCTTCAGGTGCTAGGAATTTCAAACTGAATCCTTCATTATGGATTATATCATTCTTATCCCTTGTGCAAAGCCTCTTTTGTTAGTTATGAGTTATCTCCCTTTAAACTGACCCTCTAAGTTACTTGTTCACCACTGATGTAGACTGGTATTGAACTCACAACTCTTTGGGTGAAGTCACTGGAACTAACCAACATCTATAACCACTGATCTTTAAGGACAACAACAACTCAATTTCTGGGGCTTATAAACCTAATGTTCAGTAATCATTTTTTTACCAGAGTTCATATTGCAATTCTTTGATGTTAATGGTTTCCTCTAGTATTATTTATCAGAGTTAACACCAAAAAATTGAAATATGAACTCTGGTAAAAAATGGTTAGTGAACTGTTATACAAATGGCAACCAAGATGAGGACTAGTGCAAATACTACCTGATCTCAGAAATATAGACAAGTTTTCTAAGTTGATTTTTTTTAATGCCATATACATTCAGGGTGTAGGAAATTATGACTCTCCACAGATTCCCTTTTAGTTTGTGATCTGCTAATTATCACAAATGATTGGAAAAGATAGTACAGTGATTTCCTGCTGCCTTCTCCATAGTTTGAAATTCTGTATTGTTTCTGTTAGACTGACTACCACCTAAAGTTAGAGAGCTCAGTCTACCTTGCTATTTAACTCATAGTTGAATGGAGAAGGTAGATTCATGCTTTTTCCAAGGTTATTAGGATGAAAGTCAATGCAGCAGAGTAACCTAAAATTTTAACTCTGCTCACCAATTACACAATCCATATCAATAACCATTACATCAAGTAATCATTACTCATTTATAATGAAGATAGACTAAACTATCACCCGGTTCACACTCCACCCACGTCTATTGAACAGGTGAAGAGGCTCATCCCTTGTTCTCTGTTTAGGATGTGGTTTCCAGCTTTCTCTTTTCCAATCTTTTTACTCTTACGTAGCCCCCTGTGCATCTGTGGCGTTACCGCCTTGCTTGGGGTGATATGATTTAAAAAAAAAAAAAAAGAAAGAAAAGAAATATGTTATAGGGTGTATAAGGGGGATAATACCTACCACCACCCCAAAAAATAAAATAAACAGAATCTGAATGTAACATGTGAACTAGATATAATATCATATGTTCACACGATTCTGAATCAGTCTGCCACATGGTGTGGTTCTAAATTGATTTGTTTCCTTCAGAGTAGGTCATTTTTTGCAATGGCTGAGAAATAAGAAAAGTAAGCAAGCACAATTTTTTTTCTTTCTGCTAAAACTGTTGTAATTCTTTAAGAAGGGAAAAAGTCAAATTTAAAGCTAAGTGTCCCTCTATCATCAGTAGTTCTTGATGCAAAATTGTAACCAGCATTTGTTGTATTTATTTCTCCTCACAATTACATATAAGACTAACTTCATGGAAAAAAAAATTATTATTAGTTGAAAGTTCTTTCTAGAGACAAAACACATCATGTAGTTTTTTTTTTGTTCATTTTCTCATTCAATTAGTCAGATATATACATTTATCTATCAATGTAACACTGTAAGTGTTCATTATGCACACATGTTAAACAGATATTGATGGACACTGGATTCAAACCAAAGAATAGATGTTTGGAAAATATATATGTGTATATACATTTTTTCTTCCCAGAAAAATCAACTTTTTTCTTTTCTTAGGAGAGGCTGAGAGAGAGAGGAGGAGGAGGAAGGAAATAAATTCTGGGGTGGCTGAGAGAAGTAGAGAGGTGAAACACAGGGCTTTTATGGGGTGACATCAAACTGATAATAATTTTATTAAAAACAGATGGCCTGCGAGGGGAGAGGACCCTGGTTCTCCTTCTTCCTCATTGTCTGTTACTCTCCCCTTCACCTCTCTCGGTAAAGGAAAATAAACAATTGATTGAAGTGAAAAAAAATTTTTATCAGTAAATTTTTGAAGGAAGCCACCCACATAAGGATGTAATTGTAATTGATGCTGATAGGTGAATGTATAAAGTCAACGAAATAGCATCAGCCTGGTGGGATTGTGCACGGTTGATCTGAACCAGACAATCGAAGTTGACGTAATATTTTAATGGAAAGACATTCTGATCACTTCCCACCCCATGCCATATTGAAACAGTTTCAACAAAAACACAACAGATTTGAAAATCAAGTCAGACAGACCAAAGGTTGTCAGAGACACACAAAGAATGCATGAAGTAAAAGACGTGGAAAAATCCTCTCTTTTCCACAGGCTAACAACAACATAATAGCCACAGTAGTTGTGGACACTGAAAAAGATTGTAATTTATTTTTAGTTCTTATTTTTGTATTTTATATTTATTATTCTCTCTCTCTTTTGATGTACAGAGAATTACAATATAATCATTAGTCCACATAGACTGGCTTTCATTACTGTCTTGTTTCTTTTTTTTTGCCTGTTCCCCTTATTTCTACATGTACATTTAACTACCTCTGGATTTCAGTTGTTGAGAATACAGCACAATGATTAAACCATCCCTTCTTTCACAGATCCATAATTTTCTCTGAAATCAGAAATCACAACGTGGCAGAGGAAGTGAAAGATTTTCAACTGATCATTTGACATCTTTGATCACCTGGGGCAGAACAGAAGTGAATAGCTGCAGACTCAGGTGCAACTAACTTATGGCCAATTGGCACATGCAATATAATTGTGGTGTCATATTATATCTTTCAAGAAGCTTTATGTAAAACAAGTGTGAGAGTGATATTTCTTTTTCAAATGTCATGATTGATTGATTTGTGTTTTTTATTTTGTTGTTTGCTAACATATTTGATGATTTTTGCAATGGCTGATAAAAGAGAGAAAGTGCATGAATTTTTTCTTTCAGTATCAACTACAAGTTGAAACTGTTGCAATTCTTCAAGAAGCTTCTAAGGAAGAAATTTTAAGTAAAATACGAGTCCGTAAGTAGTATTTCTGTTTCAAACTTGGTAGAATATCTGTCAAAGATCAACCAAGAGTTAACTAACCTTCAGCAAACCAAAGTGACAAAAATCTTGGAAAATTCATTATGCAATCAATAAAGAGTTGTCAAACGATATCTTACATGGTTAGTTTGTCTTGTAGATAAAGATAGTGTATGCTAAATTTGAAAAAGAAACATTTCTGAAAATTTAATGCCTCATTTTTTGACAGAGAATAAAAAAGTAAAGATTCATAATTTGAATGGATACAATTATTTAAAAAGGAAAGTAGAGCTGAGAGAAGTAGAGAGGTGAAACACAGGGCTTTTATGGGGTGACATCAAACTGATAATAATTTTATTAAAAACAGATGGCCTGCGAGGGGAGAGGACCCTGGTTCTCCTTCTTCCTCATTGTCTGTTACTCTCCCCTTCACCTCTCTCGGTAAAGGAAAATAAACAATTGATTGAAGTGAAAAAAAATTTTTATCAGTAAATTTTTGAAGGAAGCCACCCACATAAGGATGTAATTGTAATTGATGCTGATAGGTGAATGTATAAAGTCAACGAAATAGCATCAGCCTGGTGGGATTGTGCACGGTTGATCTGAACCAGACAATCGAAGTTGACGTAATATTTTAATGGAAAGACATTCTGATCACTTCCCACCCCATGCCATATTGAAACAGTTTCAACAAAAACACAACAGATTTGAAAATCAAGTCAGACAGACCAAAGGTTGTCAGAGACACACAAAGAATGCATGAAGTAAAAGACGTGGAAAAATCCTCTCTTTTCCACAGGCTAACAACAACATAATAGCCACAGTAGTTGTGGACACTGAAAAAGATTGTAATTTATTTTTAGTTCTTATTTTTGTATTTTATATTTATTATTCTCTCTCTCTTTTGATGTACAGAGAATTACAATATAATCATTAGTCCACATAGACTGGCTTTCATTACTGTCTTGTTTCTTTTTTTTTGCCTGTTCCCCTTATTTCTACATGTACATTTAACTACCTCTGGATTTCAGTTGTTGAGAATACAGCACAATGATTAAACCATCCCTTCTTTCACAGATCCATAATTTTCTCTGAAATCAGAAATCACAACGTGGCAGAGGAAGTGAAAGATTTTCAACTGATCATTTGACATCTTTGATCACCTGGGGCAGAACAGAAGTGAATAGCTGCAGACTCAGGTGCAACTAACTTATGGCCAATTGGCACATGCAATATAATTGTGGTGTCATATTATATCTTTCAAGAAGCTTTATGTAAAACAAGTGTGAGAGTGATATTTCTTTTTCAAATGTCATGATTGATTGATTTGTGTTTTTTATTTTGTTGTTTGCTAACATATTTGATGATTTTTGCAATGGCTGATAAAAGAGAGAAAGTGCATGAATTTTTTCTTTCAGTATCAACTACAAGTTGAAACTGTTGCAATTCTTCAAGAAGCTTCTAAGGAAGAAATTTTAAGTAAAATACGAGTCCGTAAGTAGTATTTCTGTTTCAAACTTGGTAGAATATCTGTCAAAGATCAACCAAGAGTTAACTAACCTTCAGCAAACCAAAGTGACAAAAATCTTGGAAAATTCATTATGCAATCAATAAAGAGTTGTCAAACGATATCTTACATGGTTAGTTTGTCTTGTAGATAAAGATAGTGTATGCTAAATTTGAAAAAGAAACATTTCTGAAAATTTAATGCCTCATTTTTTGACAGAGAATAAAAAAGTAAAGATTCATAATTTGAATGGATACAATTATTTAAAAAGGAAAGTTCAAGATGACCCACATTTTTTCTTTACCTTTCTATTTTTCAGAGATGAATCATAGAATTCCAGTCATTTTTGGTTATCCTTTTATATGTTGCATCAAGTAATTTTTAGAAAAAAAAATCAGCATTTTATTTATTTCTTTTCTTATTCATTTCCTTAATAATCACATAAAAGCTAAAAGTATCCGAAATTGATAGTGCTGTTTACATAGAAGAGATGAAAAAAGTAATAATATTAATGAAAGAAAAAAACAAAAGAAAAAAAAACTTCTAAAGAGCACGGGATACAACATAGAACAGAAAAAATGTTGGCCAAAATGAATACAAAAGAAGAAAGATGAAAATAATAGTCTGTAAAAGATCATAAAAAATAGTGACTCAGACATTCAGAAAAAGAATACCTTTTGTTGATTTTAATTAAATTAGAAACAAGACCAAAGGAACCCACAAGAAACAGCATCAGAAACTGGATAGAAGCCTCATGATTTCCAAACTAATGTTCAACCAATTTAATGATTTTTTTATCAAGCATAAGAAAAATTAAGAAAACCCACCTGAGCTGTGGTAGAACTTGATGTCTTTGTTGTAAATCCTGGGATCTTTATTTTTCAAAGCCGCCAGTGTTCGTAACCAATCCTTTTCTTTTTGTTCTGTGAGAGCCTGGGAGATAAAAAAATAAAAAATAAAATAAAGTTCCAAAAGACAAAATTTGAATTTACAGCATGTCAAGCCTTAAATCAACACAAATGAATACTGTGCTGTAACTTCCCATTACTTCACAGACTCTCAGCCACTCTCCAGCACTCATTCTTTTAGCAGTTTGCTTTGTATCTTGTTTGCTTAATAATTGTATGATGTGTACCCTTTGCTTTTTTTATCTCCAAAATTTGAAATGCAAACTTTTCCTTTGAATATCATCCTTTCTTAAAAACAAAGAATTAGCTTTTTTTTTTTTTTTTAAAAAGCTTTAAAATCACTGTGTTTTGGTATAAATATCTTCCAATGTAAATTATTACATGATTTTTGAAATTTTTTTTTTGCCTTACAGGTAAACAACTTTTCAAACTATCAATTTTATCAATATCTCTAGTTCTTATATTAGAATTTTCTCCAAAATTTCTTGCTAATAGAGAGAATATTTTAACAATAGAATTTGCGTTTATAGAAGAGTTTTCTCCCTATCAGATGTTGACTTCCAACAAAAATGTTTTTGTTCATATCTACAGCATAACAACTTACATTATATTAAGCATCATAAGTAATCTCGTAATGTTTTATAAAATACAAGAGGATGTGTGTAGGTTATATCAAAATATTACACCATTTTATACAAGGGATACTTGTAATTCATTCCCTGTGTATTCCAAGGAACATCTATATTTATATAAACTCTATTCTAAATTTTGTGCTGCTACTCTTTCAGAGATACATAGAAAATTTGAAAATTTATAAGAAAAACTTATGATTTTATTTCATATTTTCATTTGGTAGAAATATTCATTTTGCACTTTTCATGATTAAACAATAAAGAGTGAATGCTTATTTACTGCCTAATATACATATTAACTGAAATAATTTTAACTCACAAAGTGACATTTCTTTGCATGCATCCCAGTGAAAGCAATTATGCTTACAAATGGAGGATTTGGTGTGCATATTAGTGTGCATTAGTAATTTTTGAACATCATACATAGTTAATAACTGAATATAAAAATTTTATTGTACAATGTTTGTATAATTTATGATTAATATTCACCAGAGGAGGTATGCATGGACAAAGGTGAAAGGTATACATTATAAAATATATATAATAATTTTTTTATCTGACATTTCTTTATTACTATAAACATTATTTTTATTGAATACGCACATTGGAATTGCTATCCCTGTTTTTTTTTTTTTATTTTCTTAAACAGTAAAATTAATAACTGACCTAAACTGAGAAGTCTTACTGAAGAAAGATTGTGACTCCAACAAGAATAAAATCGGTATCCTGTTGTAGAGCAGCTAACGCCTCTCTGGTGATCTCAAGAATGGAATGGTCTGTGGACTGAGGTAGCTATAAAAATAAAGGCTAATAGTAGTCTGCAATATTCAGTGTCATTGACGATTACTATCGAACTGTGCTTTTATATAATAACTTAACCTCTCTTCTCTTCTAATATTGTTAATCTGTCTTCTGGTATTTCTCTTATTTGTATTAATATTCTTTAGCATGGATATTGTGCTGTAGATACTCAGTACACATCTTCTGGGTATTGTTCTGCCACGTCAGCAATACAACAGATTGGTGACAAAGAAAATTCACTATTTATTATGAAAGAGGTGGACAAAGATTTTTTTTTCAACTGGCAAAATCAGTAAGTCAAAAAAAATAAAATAAAAAAACCTATGCCAGAAACAATAAACTGATGGTGAAAATATCCACAAGCAAATCTATAATAAGATTTGGTGCTGAAAACTCAAACAGCAGTTGTGCCTAAAAATTATTCATATAGATTTACTGACGAAAACGAACAATTTGATGACAATTCCAAAATAATCAAGACCAGCAGCAAATTTAAAAATGTAGGACTTCCAGTTATGATTCCTTGAATTTTTTAAACAACAGGAACTAGCACAAAAATGACAAGAAAAGTAAGAAGAATTAGCTAAAAAATGGCAAGAAAAGCAACTTGTTATAACTGATGGAAATTTTCTCAAAAAGACAAGCAAGCTCAGATAAATCAGATACACTTTCTTAGGATGCTGTGTTTAAATCAATTAGAAATTTTGTATATAAACCTGAAGAGAAGGTTACATTTGATACTTATTATTGCAGGTATAAGAAGATACTGCTCAAACTGAAGAGATGATAAGAAAATTCATTTACTACTAAGTTAAGTTCACAATTCAGAACACAAAAAATACAGAAACTATATTCTACCAAAACAACCTGTGGAGAAATTACATTTGAAGAAACTATCTATATATTGTCTAATCTTTTTGGAGAATGTACTTCTTTATTCAACATGCAAGAAAGGCCCCGAAACGGTGCACATTCTCTCCTGATGAACCCAATTAAAATATAAATTCAAAAGGATCAAAAGAAGTTCAATGAAGTCATATGCCGTAGAGAAGCTCGGTGGAAATGTTATTGGTATGAGGAGCATTTTATATTCAGCTTGCTTCAGGTGAGTGTCAATTACTTTCCAGTAATTTCCTTCTTCAACATGCAATGATGTTGCTTAAATTTATCAAAAAACAATGATGAAGACTACAAAACATATGCACGTATAGTTAATAAGGAGTGTGAAAAGTTCTGACTGAATGAATTAAGCATTGAGTTTAATTTTCGTATGAAAATTAATCTCACCAAGCAAAACAGATGTACATGCAAACTCTTAAAGTTAGAACCAGACCAGGAAATAACTACAAAAATTGGCTGAAAATTGTAAACTTAAAAAAAGGTACCACAAATATTGAACAACATAACATATGATATATTAGAAAATTAAAACCACAAAGTAAGAAAGTTAAAATAAATCCAAACTATGGTTGTGGTCAGTTACATCTATACAAGAATTGTCCATTCAAAGATAAATGTTTCAATTCTGGTTATAAGGGTCATAAAACTGTAAAAAAAAGTAAAAAAAAAAAACATGGCCCATTATACCATGGGTGAAAAAATAGCAGGAAAATAATTTATAAACATCCAATTGAATGATACATTATTACAAATGCAAATTGACACAGGGTCAAACCTGACAATTATTAATGTGGATACATGAAATAATATTAGTAGACCTGCATTATGCAGATCTAAAAAAAATTTGCCATAGGTATATCAGGCAAAAACTTTAATTAATTGGTGAAATTTATTTAAATATTGGTTTTGCTGAAAGAGAGAGAAAATCAACAACTTATGTCATGCAATCTCTTCCGTAGTGATTGGATGGAGGAGTTTGGTTTATTAAATATTCCTGTCAACACATTTTGTAACAATGTTGTTGGATCATCTAATTATACAGAAAATTTCAAATAGGATTTAAAGGCAAGATTTCCAGATATTTTTTTCTGAAGGCTTAGGATTTTGTTCTAAGGTTAAAGCAAAGCTTGAATTAAAAGGTAACTCCAGTGTTTTGACCTAAGCAACCGGTATCATTCACCATACTAGAAGACACAGACACAGACAAAGAGTTGGAACGTCTAGAAAAATTAGGCATAATAGAAAAAAACAAATTACAGTCAATGGATATACAATATACATAAGAAAAAAAATCAGTCTGTGCCAACTACTCTACAGGATTAAATGAATGCCCGAAACAGTATAATTATCCCTTACATTTAGCAGAAGATATATTTGCAAAGCTGAATGGAGGAAAAATATTTTCTAGATTAGACTTGTCAGAAGCATATTTACAAATTCCGTTGGACAAGGAGTGTTCAAAAATATTAACTATAAATATGCACAAGTGTGTGTTTAACAGATTACCATTTGGAGGAAAAGTAGCACCTGTAATTTTTTAACAAGCAATGGACACAATGCTAAGTGTTTTGGATTACGCTATGGTAAGTGTTTTGGATTACGCTTGATGATTTATTAATTAAAAGCATAGACTATAACGAAAAGGATGTGAAAGAGGTGTTTAAAAAGGATAAAGAATTATGGTTTTAAGCACAATATAAACAAGTGTCAGTTCTTTGTACCAGAAATTAATTATTTAGGTCAAATTACTGATGACAAATGCAGAAGGCCAGATCCAAACAGAACAACTGCTATAAAAAAACATGTCAGCACCTACAAATATTGCATCCTTACAAGCATTCTTGGGTTTAGTTAACTACTATAGTAACTACATTCCTAACATGAATGAGCTCAGAGCACCTTTAAATAAGTTGTTGAAAAAAGGTGTAAAATGGGTATGGTCTGAAGAAATTGAAAGCGGCTCTAATTTCTGATCTATCATTAACGCATTATAACCCAAGCAAGGAAATATATGTAGCAAGTAAGGCTAGCAAATTTGGGTTAGGGGCTGTATTGCTTCATAAACAAAATGATGAAAAACTAAAAGCTGTTCATCACATCTCAAGGATGCTTCTGCTTGAAGAACAAAAATACTCTCAAATAAAAAAAAAAGGTTCAGCAATGATTTTTGCTGTAAACAAGTTTTACAAGTATATTCAAGGAAGACAGTTTATTTTTCAAATGGATCACTGTCAGTTGGTGACAATTTTTGGCTTGAAGAAAAGTATTCCAATGCACACAGCAAATAGACTGCAAAGATGAGCAACTATCTTATTTAACTATTCCTTTAAAATAGAGTATTTACCTTCAAAAAAGATAGCACATGTAGACGAATTATCGAGATACATTCCTAGAATGACCAAATCACTGGAAGAAACAGAATAGCTTTATTGGTTTATGAGTCAGAAATAAAAATTGTTATGCATAACACTGTGAGAGAATTACATTACAATTGACAAGATTAGAACTAATACGAAGTTTGACCAGTTCATAACTTACAAAAGGAAAGAGTTATTAGAAATAAAAAAAAATAACAAAAATATTTTTTCAATTTGTCAAGACATACTATGGTACGGTGAATGGGTAGTCATTCCAACATTATTAACAAAAAGAATATTACGAAGTTTCCATATGGAACATCCGGCATTTCATATATGAAAGAACTTATGCAAAGTTTTGTGTATTGGAATGGAATAGATAATGATGTTAAAAACATGGTCAAGAACTGCAAGTTAGCAGCAAAATCACCACTCATAAAGTTTAACTTAAGGCCAAAAACAGAAAACCCTTGGTCTAGGCTACCCATAAATTATGCAGGGCTGATGAGAGGCATATACTACTTTGTTGTGGTAGATAGCTTTTCAAAATTGCCAGAATTATTCAGATGCAAATTGCCAACAACAAAAAGCACAATAAAATTTCTAAACGAATTGTTTGCAGCATTTAAGTTAAGATTGTAACTGTGAAAGTTACAAACTTGCATTCCCTCTTGAGTTCCTATCCGTTTTTTATTTTTTTTAAACAGTGAAATTAATAACAACTAACCTAAACTGAGAAGTCCTACTAAAGAAAGATTTTGACTGATTAGAATCAAACATGTATCCATTCTTGGGTTGCTATCCTTGTTTTTTTTATTTTCTTAAACAGAGAATTAATGAGAACTGACCTGAATTGAGAACTCCTACTAAAGAAAGATTGTAACCGTGACAGGAATCAACCTGTATCACATTTTCCATCGGGGAAACCATTTTTATAACCAATAGGTGCCTTTACTAATCTGGCTACAACACAGAAGCTATCAGACAGAGATTAATGGAAGTTTTAAAAAAAACTGTGCATTCTTTAAAATTCCAATTCAAACCTTGATGTATCAATGCAGCCTCTATAACACTTGTAGTAATAAAGAAATATATATTTTTTGTGTAAAATAAATATCTTAAATAGACTGAAAATTTGTCGTCTCTATGCATAACCATTATATATTAATATTAACTGTCTTAGATCCATAAGTTCTACTAAAGAAAAATGTACCTCAGCCCTGTAAACAAACCTGTATTCCCCTTTTCCATTAAGGAAATCACTTCTATAGTTGCAGCATGTTGTTGCCAATTAGACCACAGGAGACTGTCATGATAAATTATGACTATTACCTAATTATGGAATGCAAACCTCCTGTTGGAACTTCTTTGAATCTTTATCTGCTCACTTATTTTCATACCCAAAATGTTAACAAACTTTCTTTACTTAAATAATGTCATGCTTGCCATCCTTGTTTTTTTTTGTTTTTTTTTTTAGTTTCTTAAATAGTGAAATTAATATCAACTGGCTTATATCAAGAAGTTCTATAACAATTTAGCAATAGATTTTGTTAATTTTTATTTATATATTAAAGGTGTATCCCAGTCTAAGAACTTACTTCCTTTGTTATTAAAAAAAAATTCAGTGATTTAGTATTTTGCTCATTTTGCATGCATATTAACAGAGGCATTAAAAATATCATATTCCTAAACTATCTAAAAACAGTCTTTATTAAAAACAAGATTTATCTATCAAATGGGCAATAATTTAATAAGCAATAAGCATGTTTAACATGGGAAATTATGGTTCAAATTAAGTTCATCAATATTATTAATACAAATAAATACAATTTTCCAAAATGCAAGTAGGAAAAAGAATAAAGAAAATAACATAATAATTGTCAATGTATTTGCTTACTTCTCAAGAGAAAATGAATTAGAATGAAAAAATGAATTAAAACTAAAAGAAAGTTTGATTTCACTACAAAAGATAAATTTTAATGTTTATATTTTGGCTTAATCTTTACTATTTTTATTGCATTAATAAATGATTATACAAGGGTTATAGGATATATTCATTTAAGAGCTGGAGCAGGGTTTTTTTTTTTAGAAAATCTCAGTATGATTTAAACAGTTGCCAATTGAACTTGACAAGTCATATTCAGCCAAACATAATATTCATACTCCAAGATAAATATATAATCCACAAAATCATGAATTTTGTTAATATCTTCTTCAAAATTATTCTAAACCCTATCATATTATATATTTTCTGAATCCTTAGGAAATAAGAAATTTCTTTTATGGCAGTCAGGTGTTCAAATAGACTATGATTTAACTTCACAAACTAAAAAAAACAATTTTTATGTTTAAGTGAAATTTTCAGAAAATCCATTAGATTTTCTTAAATATGCGCATGAAAAAAAGTTTTTTTTTTTTTAAATAATGTACATCTCTCTAGTTAAAATGCATGATGAGTTGCATTTAATTGAATGCGACCGATTACAGTGTAACCTGTTAATCATCTTGATAATATTATAGCTTTTAAGCCAGACCAACAAAAAACTAGAATCATGTGTTTTGCAATCAAGTTCAATATACCAAATAAAATTATGCATATTTTTTGCTTGTAACAAAATGTGCAAGCAGGAGCTAATTTCAAGACAAATTCAGCTGCACTAATAGACTTCATGTTTGACGGTAGTTATTTACCCTTGCTTTAGGAACATATACATTTCAACTTACTTCCCCTTCTTCATCTTCAGATGAGGAGTCACTCGATGATACAGACTCTGATTCTTCTGAATTTTCTTCTTTTTCTTCTAAAATATAAATGATGAGAATTAAAAACAAACAAAAATATCACACAGAACATTTTGAAAATACATTTTTTCTTCTATTTTGTATATTTAAAATAAAGTTTCTATCAGAATGATTCAATCATTTCTTTCATACTATTATCTATTAAATTCTATTTGATCAATCTGAAAATATTTTCAGTGATGATATAAGGTACAATTTACTTAGTAAAGAATTTTATATATAAGTTTAATTATTCTGCAACACCAATTTGAAGTAATATTATTTACTATTTGTAAGTCCAAAAGCAAAAAAGATAAGTTTTAAAATTTTGGCAAAATCTAGAAAAATATTATACTATTCTTTTTAGAATTTGTGTGTGTGTGTGTGTGTGTAAATAAAATAAATGTGACAAAAATATAGTTTTAAGGTATGCTATATTTATGAATTCATGTGCTTAATATCAGGAATAGTGTGTATAAACACCTATAAACACCTAAACATGAAGCCAACACCCAGCAGCAGGTCTGTTTCATGCTTAAACACAGTCTTCAGGCTATATATATATATATATATATATATATATATATATATATAGTTTAATAGACTGATAAGATTAACCAATCATATGTTACATATTTAAACAGTTTTCAGGACCAGATGATAGATAAATTAATTATTATCAGATTTATACTTGTTACTTGTCCGTACAAACACAAATCATAACTTTCAAATTTGAAATTTATTAAAGATGTGACAACATTTAAATTTAAGATCATATATATATATATATATATATATATGGGTGTGTGTGTGTGTGTGTATATAATTATAAATATATATATATATATATATATAAATATATATATATATAAATATATATTCATATAGATAGGTGTGAGTTTGTAACCTCATAAATTCATATAGATAGGTGTGGAGTTTGTAACCTCGTTACAAACTCACACCTATCTATATGAATATATATATATATATATATATATATATATATATATATAAAATATCTATATAACCACTGACTGAGCTAGAGAACTTAGCTGATCAGGTAAGGTTAAATAGTGCCAAAATTCCATTCATCATAGACTTTTCAAAAATTTTCATATCTACTCAGTTTCAAATAAATATACTGTTTAATAAATAGTGTCTACTCAAATATGAGTAGACACTAAAAATAATATCCACTAAAAATAGCCTTTAAAGTGACAAAATCTGTTCAATTAATAAATAAATATTCCATTACTTCTTTAGAAAATCGATTTGTATACTTTTGAATATGAAACTGAGTAGAAATGAAAAATTTAAAGTCCAAGACAAGCATTTGTTCAACTTTGAAGTCACCTTATTCCTCCCAATGCTTTCCAGTTCAGACAGAAGTTTCTAGACCAATTTTTTTTTTTTACCTACCACTATCAAGATAATGCTTTAAATTTTCCATTAGATTGTATACAATACATGCAAGTGGTAACTAGGTTTCATCTAAGATTGTCAAGGCTTTTATTAAATAAGTGCAGTTCTCATTGATAAAATTCAGATCGTGACATAAATTATCGTATGATGCATGGTGCAGTTTACTATCATCTACTAATTCCAAAATTTGGTCTATTGCTCAACTGTGGCTCTTTTCTTGTTTGAAGAGTCCTTTGTAAAATTGAACACATGAAAAGTGATACTTGGCTAAATTGAGTCATGAATTCCACTGAGTTGCCACTAGAACAGGAGGGAGTTTCACTAGTTACTTGCCAAGTAGGCTTAAAGCCATTTCAGATATTGTTGTTTTCATCCAGGTGTTTTGAAAGTATTGAGCTGAGCAACATTATTTTTTGCCAAATGGTTTTTAGACTTAATATGATCTTTTATAGCATTAACCCTAACAAGGTCAACACTATGATGACAAAATTTGCTGAAAAGCACATTGCCATCAGCATAAAAAGGTTCTGGAAATTGTTCCACTCTGGCTTGTGTACAAATTTTAGAAACAGCAGTTATTCATCTTTGTTTCTTTTTTTTGGAGAAGGCCAATCTATCAATGTCAAAAAGGTTGTGGATTGTTCATATAAAGCAGCTTTTCTATGTCAGATGTTTTAAAATAAAAAAAAATTAAAAAATTAAAAAATGAATTTTATCAGTCTAGGCTTCCAGTTTTCCATACAAGTGAAATATACCTTTTTTTTTTAATAGATCGCTACAACTAAAATGTTTACATAATTTACATTGTTCAGACTACTGTCCTCATCCTTATTGCCATGTTTACAATATTTCGGCCATCTGATATACCCCAGTCATCGAAAAAAAGGGTTCAGTTCGAAATTCCCAGCACCTGAAGAAGGCCAGAGCATGTAATGGCCAAAACGTCATAAACATGGCAATAAGGATGAGGACAATAGTCCGAACAATGTAAATAATATAAATACTGCTTCATCTCAGAAGTAAAGACAAAAAACTAAAATGTTGTATTCTTTGTTTTTACAGAATAGCTAATAGGTCAGTCAGTTAAGTGCCACACGTGATAAACACTTGGGCGATCATGTCTTGAAAGAGACATGACTGACTGGGCAGATGATTATCCCACAGTAGGTTGCCATTGCTTTATGTGGTAGACTGGCTGCTAACCAAGGCTATAGAACCCAATCTGTCCTGTTATTTAACCCATAACTGGAAGGAAGAGACGGATTAATACCTTTCCCAAGGGTATTTGCGCTTAAGTGAATGCAAGGAAAATCTTTTTAAAAATTGTTTTGATTTCTTGGAAAAGGTTTGTGTTCATTTAATCATTACTGTAATTTTTTTTTTTTTTAATCATCTCACCCCAAGCAAGGCATTCCACTGCCACTATTGCGCATGGGGCTACATAGGGGAAGGTAAAGAGAAGGAGTGGTTAGACATAGGGAATGTTAGGAGGAAGGTGACAGATGAGTAAGGATAGCGAGGATGAGGGTTGGGCAGATGGGAAGAGTGTTTGATAGAATGGGAGCAGGTTAGTGTGTTAGGAGGTGTCTATTGACCTTACATTTAAACTCCTGGAGATTGTAGCCGTCGGGGAAGCAATCGTTTGGAAGAGAATTCCACAGTCGGGAAGTGCGAGGAAAGAAACTGTTGGAATAAAAGTTACAGCTGCATTTTATCGGTTTCACTGTAAAAGGGTGGGATCTAGTTGCTAATCTAGTATCTCATTCAAATACGTATTTAGGGGGCACTAGTGATCTAAGTTCATCGGAGCAGAAGCCATGAAAGTATTTATAGAAGAAACACAGGGAAGTCACGTCGCACCGGTGGGAGAGAGACTGCAGGCGGTCTGCCAAGTCGGTATCTATCACATTACAGACCCTCCTCTGAACCTTATCGAGAAGTCCGAGGAGAACAGCAGGGGCACCCGACCAGATATGGCAGCAGTATTCAATGCACGGGCGGATGGTAGATTTATAAATGTGCAGGATAGATTCAGACAGAAAAAACTTCCGGGCCCTACACAGAGAACCGACTTTCATAGCAGCGGATTTAGCAATGGATTCGATATAGTCAAAATAATTTAATAAAATTAAATACTTAATTCAAGCTCAAAAAATGGATATTGTGTAAAACAAATAAATGCCTTATCTTATAAAGATATTTTTTATTCTTTCACGTAGTACTTTAGTTTATACAGTTATTTTTTTTTTAAATCAAAAAAATTCTTACTTGAATTCTTACAAGAGTAAAACTAATTTGGATCTGTGTGCGCAGGATTGTCAGGTTGAAATCAGTAAAGACACCAAACAATGTTTAAAAAATAAATAAATAGATAAGATAGACAAACAGAAAAAGTCCAGTTTTAAATTAATTCCTATAAATAATTTGTCGAAAAGTCGTCTAGAGACATAAAGCTACATTATCATTTGGTAACTTTATTGAAATTAATAAAAGAATTTTGGGAAAAAGTATAATACATAAAATTTGGCTTTTTGAAAAGACAAATTACATCCACCTCCATCACCTTGTCTGATAGGAAAAAGAAAGGATAAAAGTATAAAACAAAAACACAAAGTTTTAGCCTCCCCACTACCCACCTTTGTTTTTTTTAATTAGAAATCTAATAAAACAAAGTTTTATCATCAAAATGTTCATTATTATTAAAAAGAAAAACCAAAGTATGCTTAATTATTTCATTTATATTTTTAACCTTCCTAGCACATTCAAAATTTGGGTTAAAGATCATTTTTTTCTTCTTTTTTTTTGCATCAGTAGTCAACATAATATTTACAATTAAACACATTTAAATTTGGAAATTCTTGCAAAAATCAAATATCAGATTTTAATGAAACTTTCAAGACTTATTTACAAATTAATTAAATTATTTTTTAAATTTATTTTTTTTTAGAAAATCTTGGTAAAATACTTTTTTTTTACATATGTTACCCCTCCCACACACTTAATTTCATAAAATACTTGTTGATATATTTATTAACAATCATGTTAATATGTAAAATATCACATCTGTTAATAAATTCAATTGACTGATCTTGCCCCTGAAGAGTGGAGTAATTTCTGTAATAATAGGTTGACTTTTCTTTATTTAAAAAAAAAAAGACAAGATAAAGTGTGGTAAAATGTTTTGGTTGACTCATGCCTTAACTTTCTTGCTAAGAGACATAACAAACAACCTAGTGGCCTACTTTCTTAATTTCAAAGTTTAATCAAGAAACTCAGATGAATGCTTACTCTGCTATATTAGAACATAAAATTCTCAATCAATATTTACAATAGCGTAAAATGACTTACACTGATCAAGGTAAAATTGTCCATAAAATCATGCAGGTACTCAGATTTCAGGTTTAATTTCTATTATCAAAAGTTAGATGCAGGCCTTACTAGTGTGCATAAAACACATATACACATACATTAACTAATGTTACTGTCCAACATACACCTAAACAAACAAGTGTTTCTATGCAAACATGCACATACACTTTACAATCCAAAATATCCTATACATGTACATTTAAAAAAATTACAGCATATCACGTTGAATACAACGGTTCTCGTTAGATCACTGAAGTTAAGCAACGTGGTCAGTACTTAGATGGGTGACCGCGTGGGAATACCAGGTGCTGTAAGCGTTCAGTGACAGATGTGTGTTGTGTTGCAGTGGATATCGGCTTGGAAAGAGAAATCGGCGAGCCAAGTTTGAATTCCAGTTGAGTACCCTGCATTCACTTCAGCATTGGTACCCTTGGTATTAATCCGTCACTTCCCTCCAGTTATGGGTTAAATAACAGGATGGGGCCTGGAGGCAACCCATCTAGTGTTGGTGTCACAATAAAAACACCCTTGGTAGCCCTGGCGAAGCATCAAGTATTCAGCTATTTGACAAGATTATGAATTTCACTACAAAACTGCACCAGGGTTCCAAATGCACAGGGAATACTGGAGGGGTATAGTGAGTTCTATCTTGACCAAGGCCGCAAGACGACAACATTTAAAAATCATCTATTGCTTTAATACATGTGAACAATAAGAATTAACCTAAATCATAACACACCAGTATACTGTTTCTTTGTTTTTGCATTTTTCTCTTAGCCTCTAAAGAAGCTTTAATAAAAGTGAAACATTATATTGAGATACGCTTCCTGTTTGTTCTTTTTTCATTTTATTATATATATGTAAAAAAAAATACAGACATACAGGCAGATAAACAGACACACACACAAAAACATCTAGCCTTTTATATAAATATATTTGTATATATATTATCAATTTTCTGCACTATTGTAAGAACTACAACCTTGAAATTTCTGAATATCGTTTCTTATGTCTTTGTCTATGAGTGTCAAATTTGATTAAAATCGGACCACTCCTTCAATAACCCGATTTTTTCGATTATCGATATTTATCAAGGGTAACTTGACACAAAACCTAGCTAAGAACACTCACAGATGCTTATAGTACAACTGTGTAAATTTTCAAGAAAATCGGTTCAGCCGTTTTGGAGTCTATAGGTAACGCGCACACACACGCATACACAAAGTTCCATTTATAAATAAGTTTAGATTAGATTTAGATCTTCTGTTGAGTGACACGGACAAATCTTATCCACATGCTATGACTTTCTTTGGCACATTCCAACAAATATGCACCATTTTTCCTCATCCACAAATAGATGGACAATTTTCTGAAGACATGTTACTGGTTTATCTATTAAAACATTGTCAGAAACATGCTAATATGTTCATCCAACCCATGAAATGGTGAATTTCTTTCTGCCAACACCTGTATGGTGGCCACAAATTGTTCAGACAGTATGCTTCATTTTTTTATCTTTTTTTTTCCAGTAATTCATCGATTGTTTTTTTTAAATAGACAATCTCTCTTGCAGCTCACAACAGTTCAGCATTGCTTGCAAATGCCTTTTTGATTTCTTATGATCAGCCAGTATTGTTTGAATGTTCAGCCAGTTATTAAAAACACAAGTTGCAGCTGTGGCACTAAAGTCAAAAAGTTTACAATGGTAACAGAAGATAATAAAGTAAAATAAAACTAGACAATGTCAAAATCTCAGTAAATTTTAAAACTATGGCCTCCTAATGAAATATTTTGATTTTTCCATATGCAAATAAAGTTTCTGCATGATTCATTTTATAATAATATTTTATAATTTTATTTTAAATATGATGTCAAATCAAAGTATGCAATAATACGGTAAAACCATTTGTAAAATTTCAACATATTTATGTCACACTAGCAGTATAGCCCAGCATTGCCTGGGTGTAATGAAAACTTTAAAACTAATTCATGGTCCTGGAGTTCAGACTCAGCCTAAAGAATACTTGTGTGAAGTTTGGTGTGAATCAGATAAAAATTGTGGATTTGTATAAAGGACATACAGACAGATACACAGACACACAAACATCTTACCTTATATATATTTGTTATATTTTCGTTAAAGTAAAAATTTCTATTGCACGTGATTTTGCACACGTTCCTTTTCCTTTAAAAAGGCTGAGTTCTTTTCTTTCTCCGGCATTTTGTTTACCTGCTCTTGCGTTTACTACTACCCGCTCTTGCGTTTACTGCATGCTCTTGTGTTGCGTTTACTACTTGCCTTTGCCTTTGCTATTGGCTGTGAAATTAGTTCGGTAAAGCCTAGTAAAGAGGTTTTGTTCTGTCTTCAGTTTTATGCTAAAACACCACCACAATTTACCAAACTAATTTTCTATTTTCCTCATGGAGAAAATAATTCACCTGGACAAATTTGACGTTTCCTCGGCAGACCCACTGGCCAGCAAGCTTTGGAGATTATGGTATCGTAACTTTAATTACTACCTCTCAACTATTGCTTCGTTAAACCCTGATAAACTCGAAGTTCTCTATTTAAACATCGGTCCCACTGTTGCTGACGTTATCGAGGGTTGTTCTGGCTTTGAACATGCTGTTGATTTACTGAAAGGTGTCTACGACAAGTCTCCAAGTGTTATTCATGCTAGACATCTGCTTTCTACGTGTTTGCAACAAGAAAGCGAGTCTGTCGACCAATACCTTCAGGCCTTGAATCGACTTGCCGCTGACTGTTGCTTTAAAGACGTAACGGCCACCACTTACAGGGATGAATCTGTCCATGATGCATTTATTCGTGGTCTTCGGTCCTCATTGATACGTGCTAGGCTCCTTGAAACTGACACTCTAACTCTCGCAGAAGCTACTCAATGTGCTAGGGCTTTAGAACAAGCTCACTTTCACGCGGAATCGTATGCCACCCAGATTGGAGCAGCCGCCGTTACTTCTATTACTGGAACTAAAAAAGGCCACTGGTATTTCTAAAAATTCTGCTCTAACTGATTCTCCAATGAAGTGTGACTCTGTACTGTTCTCTGCTACCCTTCCTGTTCGTGGCAAGTGTTACAACTGTGGAGGGAGACGTCACTTTAAGGACGACCGCCGCCTCTGCCCTGCCCGCAATAAGGTATGTCGAAGCTGTGGTAAACTCGGGCATTTTTCTAAAGTTTGCCGTTCTACTCTACCGACACATTCACGTTCTTCTTCTGCTATCATAGGGGCCCGTGCTAAAGGTGGTGATAGTTGCCCTCCTATCACCGAAACTGTGGAGTTAAAAGGGAAAAAGTTAACTGCCCTTATAGACACCGGCAGTTCTGATAATTTTATCAGTGCCCGTATTGTCAAAACAATGAAACTGCCCACTTTAAAACGGAACTCCGTAATTTCTATGGCATCATCCGCCGTTTCCCTTAAACTGTCTGAATATTGCACCGAGAACATTTTCTTCAATGGTTGCGAATATAAAGAGATTGACCTTACTGTGCTTCCTGACTCCTGTATGGACATTATACTCGGAATGCCGTTTTTGAAACTACACCGGGGTATTACTATTTCTTTTGGTGGATCTCAGGAAGTTTTAAAAATCTGCGCACTAACCAGGATCAGTTGTGCCCCTGTAAAATTGTTCCGAAACCTGACTCTTGATTGCAGACCCATTGCTACTAAATCTCGAAACTACCGTGCGGAGGATGCCCGATTTATTGAAAAAGAAATTCTTCAACTGCTTGAAGACGATGTCATTGAGACCAGCTATTCACCGTGGTGTGCTCAAATTGTTGTGACGTCGTCGCCTAATAGAAAGAAACGATTGGTGGTTGATTTTTCCCAAACCATTAACCGTTTCACACTACTTGACGCGTACCCTTTGCCTCGGATTGAGGATCTCGTAAACCGAATTACCCAGTATCATATTTTTAGTACGATTGATTTGTCTAAAGCTTACTACCAGATCGAAATTTGTCCCGAAGATCGGCCTTACACGGCTTTTCAAGCTGGAAATCGTTTGTATCAATTCAAACGAATACCCATGGGTGTCACTAATGGGGTTTCTGCCTTTCAACGATTTATGAATTCCTTTATTTCTGAAAATAAGTTATCCGGAACTTTTTCTTACATTGATGACATTACTATTTGTGGTAAAACTCAAGAGGAGCATGACGCTAACTTGGAACGTTTCTTAAAGGCTGCCTCAACATACAACCTCGAAATAAACCAAGAAAAATCAAAGTTTTCGCTTCGTTCTATCAATTTGCTTGGATACCAAATCTGTGACGGAACTATTCAACCTGACCCTGAGCGTTTGAAACCTCTTTTGCAAATGCCTCCTCCTTCGGATTCAAATTCGTTAAAGAGGTGCCTTGGTATGTTTTCTTACTACACGAAATGGATACCTAAGTATTCACACAAAATTTGTCCCCTGGTTGAAAATAAACAATTTCCCATGCCTCCTATAGTTGTGAATTCTTTCGAAAAACTTAAGAACGACGTTGCCAAATCATCTGTAAAGGTTATCGACGACGAACTACCATTTACTATTGAAACTGATGCCTCAGAGAAAGCTATAGGAGGCACTCTCTTACAGGCTGATAGGCCTGTAGCATTCTTTTCCCGATCATTAAACCCATCTGAAATATGACTACACATAGTTGAAAAAGAGGCTTACGCGATAGTTGAATGTGTCCAAAAATGGAGGGACCTCCTTGTTGGGAAGCACTTTACTATCATAATAGACCAGCAAGCCGTATCTTTTATGTATAAGCCAGCTAACCGAGGAAAAATTAAAAATGATAAAATCATTCGGTGGAAAATGGAGCTTCTCCCGTTCTCGTACGATATAAAACACCGTCCCGGAAGTGAAAACACCGTTGCCTATGCTTTGTCGAGAGTGTGTGGTGGTGCTGCTGCTTCCTCCTTGGAGGAGCTAAGGACCATACACAGTTCATTAATACACCCTGGTGTTCAATATTTTTGGCACTTTATACGATCACAAAATATGCCATACTCAATTGATGAAGTTCGGCGCGTGACATCCGAGTGTACAACTTGTGCAAAAATAAAACCTCAATTTTCCAGCCCTACTAATAATACACTAATCCGCTCTACTGTTCCCTTTCAGCGCCTCTCCGTAGACTTCAAAGGGCCTGTCCCGGCATCATCGAAAGGATGTCGTTACCTATTTACTATCGTCGATGAGTACAGTCGATTTCCCTTTGCATTCCCATGCAGTGATTGTTCTTCGCAAACCGCAATCAAGTGCTTGACGAATATTTTTTCTATTTTTGGACTCCCCACTTTCATCCATTCTGATAGAGGAACGTCGTTCATGTCCGAGGAGTTCAGAAATTTCCTGACGAGACTTGGGGTTGGGTGCAGTAACACCACTGCATACAACCCAAGAGGCAACGGTCAGTGCGAGCGTTACAACGGCGTTATTTGGCACTCAATATTATTGGCCTTGGAATCTAAACGGTTACCCCTTAGTGCTTGGCAGGACGTTCTGCTCGATGTTTTAAATTCTATTCGTTCCCTACTATGCACTAGTACAAATGTGACTCCCCACGAACGCTTGTTCAAATTTGAAAGGCGCTCTTCTACCGGTACTGCCTTACCTGTTTGGCAACAGGAGCAAGTATGACCCGATCGTAGAGGTAGTGGAACTCCTCGAGGCCAACCCTACTCATGCAAGAATACGGCATGATGACGGCCGGGAGGATTCAGTGGCGCTAAGACATTTGGCTCGCTTTCCACGCTCTGATGAACATCAGGGTCCTACTGAGAATACTCGACCCGACCTTGCAAATGCAGACCCGGCCCATTTGATTGAAACAAGTCCAGTTGACACTACACTTAATGCGGAGGAAATAGAGAATCAGCCTTCCCAGAGACCTGCCAGTCCTTCGAATAGTGAACTGCCCCCACGGCGGTCTAGCAGGATTCGTAGACCAGTTCAGCGACTGGACTTATAAATAAAAGAAATAAAATAATATATACACCTTGCAATCTCTCTTACTAGTGGGGGGAGATTGTTATATTTTCGTTAAAGTAAAAATTTCTATTGCATGTGATTTTGCACACGTTCCTTTTCCTTTAAAAAGGCTGAGTTCTTTTCTTTCTTCGGCATTTTGTTTACCTGCTCTTGCGTTTACTACTACCCGCTCTTGCGTTTACTGCATGCTCTTGTGTTGCGTTTACTACTTGCCTTTGCCTTTGCTATTGGCTGTGAAATTAGTTCGGTAAAGCCTAGTAAAGAGGTTTTGTGCTGTCTTCAGTTTTATGCTAAAACACCACCACAATATTATTGATTTTCTGCACTATTGTAAGAACTGCAACCTTGAAACTTCTGAATGTTGTTTCTTATGTTTTTTCTATGAGTGTATCAAATTTGATTAAAATCGGACCACTCCTTCTATAACCTGATTTTTTTGATTATCGATTTGATATTTATTGGGGGTACCTCGACACAAAACCTAGCTAAAAATACTCGCAGATGCTTATAGTACAACTGTAAATTTTCAAGAAAATCGGTTCAGCCGTTTCGGAGTCTATAGGTAACGGACACACACACACACAAAGTTCCATTTATAAATAAGTTTAGATTAGATTTAGATTTTTATGGAGCACCCTGTACATTTGACAGTTCTTTAAAACAGTTTTTATAAAATGCATATTTTCTAAAATAATTAGTCATTTCCATATATTTTGCACATGCATAATGTTACTACCAGCACGTCACCCCCACCACCACATCTAGGTGTGAGCTCAATGAGGTGAAATCTGTCAAATTGGCCTAAAGCAGGCTCTGTACAGACAATGTGAAATGCTGCATGTGTTTATGTTTTTATTTTGTAAATTGTTGTCTAAAGGGAGATAACTCTAAAATATTATTTTTAGAGTTATCTTTCTTACACTGGCAATACCAGGTGACAGTGTCTGTCATAATAATGATAAACATTTCTAAAACGTTTATGAATATAGGAAATGATAATCGGATTCCATGAAAGTTCAGAGTATCACAATAATTTTAGAGATAATTTCATATGGAAAAACAAACATGTATAAGAAATTTTAGAAAAGAGTTCCACAGGTAAGAAGGACAAGAAAAGAAACTATTAGAATAGAATTTATGATTACATCATGCTTTATTAAAAAACAAGATGGAGTACTACAAGAATTCTTTGAAAGAAAAAATAGTAGAGTTTGAGAAGGAGGTGGAAAGATGGATTATGGAGGGTATTTTCTTGTCATTGAAGGGTGAAATAAAAGGAGTGTTGGTATTAATGGCAGTGGTCCAAGCTACAAAAGGAAAACTTAGTTGAAGCATTATGTAGACTCTTGTTACCATACTGGGAACAATATAATATAATCGATGTGTGGGATGAAAAGATGAGAAAATAGAGGCAGTTGGTACGAGGAACTACGATCATAGACCATAAGTTGGCCTACCTGTAGTTACACATCATGGAGAAACTACGGCAGTATCACTACAAAGCAGCATATAGGCCAGTAGGAGATGGACTAATGGAGCAACACAATTAACTATGAAAGAAATAGCCAAGAAAAGAGGGAAATTGACTGTCAAAGTGACGTTTTGGTACAACATGGCACTTAAGGTCAAACAGAGAAAGGAGACAGTAACACAAAGGTCAATTTATACCCACAAGTAGAGGTACCCAAAAGATATGTCCCTGAATAACAATGGGGAAATGTCAGCCACAATCCAAATAGTGGAAGAGGTTTGGATAAAGCCACCAAATCTAAGGGGCATGATGCAATGGGTGAGACGGTTGGTGTCGTGAGTGCAATCAACTTTTTTACTTCTATCCCTGATTATTGCTATGTCATGCAGCTTTGCCTTCTTGACAACTGATCATGCCGTGGTTTCCGCTAATATCTCCTTCCACTTCCCCTTCCGACAGGAATCTCTGACCAGCAGAATATCTTACTCTTACCAAAGAGCAGACTGGGAGTCATTCTGCGAATTCCTATGTGACATCCCTTGGAACAAAGTTTTTAGTTTTCCCATTGAAGACTGTGCGTCCGAGGTCTTCTCTTGGGTTAAAGCTGGCATCAATGCTTTCATCCCACCCAAGAAGTTACAACTTAAACCCCATTCATCCCACTGGTTCCTTCCCTGCTTGCTCGGCCACTATTACCCACAGGAATCACATTTTGGGGCTTTATCAAAGGAACCTTTTTGCCTCTGTGCATAATGAGTGCAAGAGGAGCCTAAATGATGCTAAACTGTTGTTTGCTGAAAGAATGAAGCAGTGTATAGTATCCCACAAGTTTGGCTCAAAAGACTACTGGCGACTCTGTAAAAATGTGTTAAATAACAGCAAACCTCCAATCCCCACTTCATCAATGAATTTAGGGTCCTCACATCTCCAGCAGACAAGGCCAAATGCTTTGCTTGCAGATTCTCCAACTCAGCATTTGATTCATCTAGGATATCTGCACCCGACTTCCCACCTAGAACAGAGGCTCAACTGAGTGACATTCACATAATCCCCTCACTGGTCTTTAACATAATTTCAAAGCTTGACACCTCCCCATAATGTGAGCAAAGGTGACAGAATCCCAATCGTTGTCCTAAGGAAATGTGCCCCTGAACTCTCCTCTGCTCTCTCCAAACTCTACAACTACTGCTTCTTGCTTCCCTGCTTGCTGGAAGTCCTCCTCTGTGGTTCCTGTATTTAAGAACACGCTGTGAAACCTCAGACCCCTCTAATGATTGCCCTATCAGCCTCCTATTGATTTTTGGCAAAGTGTTCAAGACTATTATCAATGCTGAAGGGGTTCAACATCTCACAGCTCATAGCCTCCTCTCTGATAAACAGCTTAACCAAGTCTACTGCTAATATGCTAACAACCTATCACAGAGTATATATAACAGGCTCTCTATAAAAACAGCAAAGCTTGAGCAGTTGCACTGGATATCTCCAAAGCATTTGACAGAGTCTTGCATGCTGGCATTCTATGCAAGCTAAAGGTCTATGGTATAACTGGACGTTTGACTTAATCCAATCGGCTTTTTTTCAAATTACATAATGAAGGTGGTATTGAATGGGCATGCTTCCAGATACTATCATACAAACGCGGGTGTCTCTCAAGGCTCTATTCTAGGTTCTACGCTTTTTCTGATCTTCATCAATGATCTCACTGATGTAGTCAGATCCCAAGTAGGCATCTATGCTGCTGACACCACCATTTACTCCCGCCTCAATAAGAAATCTGCCAAAGCTGACAAAGCAAACCTCGCTGCTGATCTTGAAAAGGACCTCCAATCTGTGGTGGACTGGAGTAAGAAATGGCTCGTAAATTTTAATGCTTTCAGAACAAAGCTGCTATCCTTTAACCACCATAGAGAATTGATCCTACCCTCATCAGCAGTATGGATCAGGCTAGTCTCCCTGAAAGCAAAACACTGCATCTCTATCAGCCAACCTCAAGTAGAATGACTACATTGAATCCATAGCTAAATCTGCTGCTAGAAAGGTTAGTTCACTGTGTAGGGCCGGGAAGTTTTTCTCGTCTGAATCCATCTTGCACATATATAAATCTACCTTCTGCCCATACATTGAATACTGATGTCACATTTGGTTGGGTGCCCCTGCTATTCATCTCGGGGTTCTTGACAAACTCCAATGAAGAATCTGCAACTTAATTGATCTCAACCTAGTAGTTCAACTTCAGTCACTTTCTCACCAACGTAATGTGGCTTCCCTGTCTCTTCAACAAATACTTTCATGGCATCTGCTCCAATGAGCTTAGCTTCCTGGTGCCCTCACTGCATAAATTTACTCGAGCTACTAGACAAACAACTGGGCCACACTTTTTAACAGTGAAACCAATCAAATGTAACCACAACTTCTACTCTAGCAGTTTCCCTTCCATATACTTGCTTCCCTGACAGCTACAATCTCAAGAATTTAAATGTAATGTCAATTGCCATCTCTTATCTCCTTGACTCACATCCTTTCCCTGACAACCCTTGCATCATGTTCTTCTCTCTTTCCACTCTACTCTCATGCAACCCTTTTCACACCAATGTTCTCATCCTTCTCTTATCCATTCTCTGACACTCCCTGTAACCTGTTTCTCTTTCTCATCATTCACCTTTTATGTAACCCCCTGCGCACATGTGGCAGTACTGCCTTGCTTGGGGTGAAACGATTATAAAAAAAAAAACTAACAATATGACTATTGATGGTATGGCACAGTATATTTGTGATTAAAGTTAAGTGATCCTTACAGACAATGATGTGAATGCTAAACATGAAGGAGGAAATAGAAATGAACTGGTACCACTGCAAAGACCACAGAGAGTACAAAGTGCTGGTCTGGGCACAAGGCTCTGTTGTGTGAAATGTAGTATCATGGAGGCCTGTAGTTTGAATAAAGGAAGAAGAAAAAATTTCATTATGGTGAGGGGAAGAAAAGGTGGTGACAGGCAGTGATTCTTTCATAGAAGACATTGCAGAAAGAGACAAATTAAGAGAAGGAAGAAAAGCTATAAAGCCCGACCAAAAACATGAGTCTGAAGATTATTTGTTCAATTCATACAAGAAATGACGTGAGATAAATAAGGAAATTTAAGAGTAAAGAGTAAGTAGTGAGAAATCCTAGAAAAGTTTTTTTAAAAAGAAAAAAAAAATCACATTTTCATCATGTATTCTCATTTTTTTTAATGAACCTTTGATTTGAAGCAGGTACCACCACATTTTCTTTTTCACAATAATTTGGGATACCTAACTTTTAAAATAAGTTTTGATAAATAAAAAAGCATTCTTGAATTTTTAATTTTAGCTTTAATTGAAAGCTAAATGATTAAATTTACTATTTCCAGTAAACAAAATAATCTGGTGTATTTCAAATAAAAATTATACTGATTGGAAACTCAATTTTTTAAGAGCTTTCAAAAGTTTTTTTTTTTCATCTATGTTGAAAGTTTGTAAACAAAAGTTAATTCTTGGTTTTAAAAATCTTACAAAAATAAAATATACATGTGACATGTCATTTTTGGAAAATTAGTTAAGTTAAATTAATCTGATTAACATAAGTATTACTTGTTGATAGCATGAAATTTAGAATAAAAGTATTTCTTAATCACAGAGATGCAAAGTGATTGATGACAGCCAAATGTGGTGATAAACTATGGTTGACCAGAATTAACAAATTTTTTTTTTCCTGTAAAAGGAAGAAACCTTGAACTATTTGACCTTTTATGACCTTTTAACCTAACACAGAAAATACTATACTTAAAAAATAAACTCCCTATACACAAAAAAAAATGATTAAAAATTTTAAAAAGATTTTTCGCTTGAAGATTTGAATTTCAATTTTCGATTAGTAAATATAGTCTTCACTGACTGCAGACCTGATCAATTGGCAATATAGAGAAACAGCAGCTGTAGTTGCAAAAGAACTGGAGATGATGATTCTGAAACAAGTAGTGGAGCTGATAATGAGCAGTGGCACTGTTCTCCACTTAATAACCTAACTGTGACAAAGCTTTGAAGAATTTTTAAAAATATTTTTAAAACTTTATAAAATTATTATAAGAAAAATATCAAAACATTGTTGTAAAAATTAATTAATTATTGAAAATTTTTTTCTTCAGTTTATAATGTCCTTAATATGTATTTTAAAATCAATAGCTTATCTAATTAAATAATGTCATAGTTTTATTGCAGTTTTTATTTTACTACTGGGAGCAGATTTTCAGAAAAACAGCCAACTTTTTAAAAAACAAAAACAGATGATTTACATTCCCCAATGAGTCTTTCATTTAACTAATAATACAAAATTTCATTTCTTGAAATTTCATGAATTTACATGGAGGGGGGTGGTAAAAGATATAAAAATAAACTATACCAAAATTTTCTAAAAGTAATAATTAAAAAATTATTCAATTTGTTTGTATACAAGCCCTGGACATTTCATTAAAATTAGACAATTCTTTGATTTTTGCAAGAATTTCCAAATTAATGTGTTTTTCACCTAAAAGATGAGTTGCTATATATTATCTAAATACCTCACTCATTTTCAATACCTAAACTTAAATTGAATTTTTAAAAATAAAAAGTTTTCTTGAAATTTTAATTGAAAGCCAAGAGATTAAATTTACTAATTCCAGTAAGCAAAATGCTCTGCTCTATTTCAAATTGAAATTATATTAATTGAAATCTATAATTTTTCATATAAAAAAAAAATTCCATTTTTTTGGCCATTTTTGATTGATTGACGCATTTTGCAAACCAAAAAAATATTTTTTAAATCTTACAAAAATAAAATATCCCTCACTGACACATTATTTTATTCAAATTAGCAAATTTAAACTTAAATCAGATTTGAAACAAGTATTACTTGCTTACTGTCTGAAATATACTATAAAAGTTATCAGAGGTGGTAACTGACATGACACACAGAAGCTGTCAAAAAAAAAAAAAAAACCAACCCAAGTATAGTGGCCAAATTTGACAATTTTATGTAACTTAATCATATGCTTCATTTTTTGGTTTATAACTATATAGTAAATTTTAAAATTTAACACAATATTTTCAGCAATTATCTAATATTTTATAGAATTTTAATTAGTTTAGCATTATAGCCTTATGTTTGAAGATGTTTTATGAAAAATAAAAATTATATTAAAACCTTCTTTTAAAATAATTTTACAACAAGAGAATGAAATTATATAACATGACAGATAACTCAATAATTTATAAAATGTTATGGCATTTATTAATTTTATTTCTAATATCTATTTTTCATATTCTTCAGGTAATTTCAATTACTTTTTTTTAAACAAAATTTTAGGAAATTAACTGATTTGCAAAGCCTGTTGAATGTTCAAACTTAGGAAACATGGAAGTGAAATGAAATAGTTGTATCCTGCTGAAAATGTTTATATAGTTCCCCCCCCCCCCCATAAGGAGCACAACCTTTGAAACACGGGACCTTTTAATGATATATATCATGTACAGCCATCCATAAAAAGAAAATATAGGTCATATTTTCATATATGCACACAAAATTTTTTAATTATTTTAAAAATTGAATGGCTTGATTATCTGTATTAAGCTTTTCAATTTTCAATTAGGAAATATAGTCTTCATGTATTGACAACCTAACATGAACAATAAAAGGAGAAATTTTAAAAGATTTTTAAAACTTTATAAAGTAATTTAATAAAAATAATAAAAATGATAACAATTCTTGTAAAAATTCATTATTCATTGAAAATTTTTTTTCTTTTCAGACTATGATATTCTTAATATATATTGTTTATAAAACCAATTAGAAGTTTATCTAAATAAAAAAATCACATAGTTTTATTGCATTTTTGTTTTCACAATTCGAAGCAGATTTTCTGAAAAAGGGCTAATTTAGGAAAAAAAAAGTTGATCAGCATTCCACAATGACTCCTTAATTTAATTAATATTAGATATATGGGCAAACTATCGTGAATTTCTAGACATTTCAAAAAGTTGTTGGTGGTAGTGGGAGGGGGGATTAACATATGTAAAAAAAAATTAAGGTAGATTTTCTAAAAATAATTATTTAAAAAATCATTTCAGTCATTTATGAATAAGTGCTGAAATTTTCATTAAAATCCAACCATTATTTGATTTTTGCAAATATTTCCAAATTAATATATTTTTTGCTGGCAAAAAAGTGACTTGCATAATATTATGCTAGCCATAATAAACCCTTGTAAAAATTGTGCCACTCACAGACGAAAGAAAAACAAGATTTTCTACCAAACTGTCGAACGTGTTAGAAAGAATTAAAACATTTTAAAAAATAATTAAAAAATACTTTGATCTATCATCTTCATAATAACAATTTGCAGATAAAACTTTGTTTTTATTAAGTTCAGGGTCTTTTATCTTGATACTATGCTGTTTTTGTCATTGAATTTGTGAAGGTACCTAAATTATCCATAAATTCTAGTAACAATTTGGTTACCTGCTGATGAAAAGCAAAACAAGATTTTTACCAAAATTTTAAATGTGTCAGAAAGAAATAAAAATGCTTTTAACGAAAAATTACTTTGATCTTTCCTCTTAATAATAACAAAAATTTTGAAGGAAAAACTTTGTTTTTATTAAGTTTGGGGTCTTTTTAATTCATACTATGCAGTTTTGTTTTTTTTTTCAGTGTATTAGACTAGTAGAGGTAAATGATTTTTAAAGCAGTCTTTGTAATTATATAGAGATCAATATCAAGAAATGAAGCATTTAAAATTTGTGAATAAAATGTTTATTTTATCCACATGAGTTTCAAGACTACTAATTATAATCTATTCATCAGGGCACTTGATTGATTATACACAATCAAGTCACCTAATGAATGGATTGTAATTTCCATGACACTCAAAGAACAAGTGATGATTTAATTTTATTATCAGATATGGGGTGGGGTGGGGTGAGAGCAGGTACCTCCACTAAATCACTAAAATAAAACAGCATAGTACAAATAAGAAAGGCCTCAAACTTGATAAAAACAAACTTATTCCATCAAAATTGTTATATTATTATTATTAAGAGGAAAGATCAAAGTATTTTTTAATTATTTTTTAAAATTTTTTAATCCCTTCTAACACATTCAAAATTTTGGTAAAAAATCTTGTTTTGATTTTAGTTAGCAGGTAACCAAATCATTAAAGTTTACAATGAAAAACATAATATTACATAATTCAGTTTTTTCCAGTGACAAACACATTAATTTGGAAATTCTACAAAAATCAAATAATTGTCAGATTTTAATGAAACTTTCAGGACTTATTCATAAGTGAATTAAATTAATTTTGAAATTATTATTTTTAAAAAATCTTGGTAAAAATTTTTTTCACATCTGTTACTCCCTCTCCACGTTTTGCAATAATTTTAAAACCGAAAATTAACTTTTGTTTACAAATCTGTCAATCACTCAAAAATGGACAAAAATTTTAAAAATTAAAAAAATAATCTCAAAATTTTTCGATTCCAATCAATATAATTTCTGTTTGAAATACAGAGTATTTTGCTTACTAGAAATAGTAAATTTAATCATTTATCTTTCAATTAAAACTAAAATAAAAAATTTCAAGAAAACTTTAATTTTTAAAAAAACTCAATTTAAAATTTAGATATCAAAAATGAGTGGAGGTACCTAGATAAATTACAATGTCATGTATTTCAGAGTTTCTTCCCCTTACAGGAAAAAATTGGTACAGTTATGTGACTTTTGATTGCCATTCACTTACAGTAGGTGCCTCAAATATTTTGGCATAAATTTTCGATACCTAAGTTTAAAATAAAATTTTTAAAATGAAAAAAAAACATTCTTGAAGATTTCATTTTAGATTTAAAATCATTAAAATCATTAAGATTAAATTTATTATTTCCATTAAGTAAAAAATTCTGGTGTATTTCAGAGAGAAATTATATAGATTGGAATGTCACATTTAATTTTGATTTCTTAAGATTTTCTTAAAAGTGGCTATTTTCTTAATTTTAAGAAATTTGTAAACAAACAAAAATTCATTGATTTCAAAAAGATTTCTGATACTTTATTTTAGTAAAATTAGAAAATTGAAAGTTAAATTAATCTGATTTTAAAGAAATATTACTTACTTAGAGCATAAAAAAAGTAATATACAACCAATTATTAATGATTGGTCGTGTTTAATCTGATTGAGCGTTTGACGGACTGTTGAATGACGAAGAATTGACAGCTGCTATGTATGAGCATAAATAACAATTTTTATAAAGCTTAGGAAAGGGACAAAACTCTTAAATTACATAACCTTTTCATAATAATGGCAATTTTAGTCAACCATACATGAAAATAAGGTACGTATTAAGTAAATAAAAATTATTTTAAAAATAGAATAGTGTAACTACGTTTAATAATCTTTGCCATTTTGGACTCGTAAATTTCGAATTATTATATCACATCAAATGGATAGAGAATTTTACACAATTTTAAACTATTATAAATTATTATAATTAAAATGCAAAAAACATTGAAAAAGTTTTGTAAAAATTCATTATTCATCAAAAAAATTTTTATTTCTTCAAACAATAATGTCCTTTAATATTAATTATTTCCAAAAACAATTAAAAGCTTTTTTAATTAAGTAATGTCATTGTTTTATATTGGATTCATTATTTTTCAATTCAGAGCAGATTCTCATTTAAATAGCACTAATTTGAAAAAAAAAGTCGGTGATTTACAATCTCCAAAAACTCATACTTTTAACAACGAAAAAAAATTTTGAGTGGATTAAAAGGTTCTGGGCAAAATTTTAGGAAATTAAGTAAGTGGGGGAAAGGATTAAAAAAAAAATTTTTTTTTTTTACCAGAATTTTCTAAAAAAAAAAAAAAAAAAAAAAAAAAAACAACAGAGAAGGCGATGACAAAGATAAGATTTTAACCAAAATTTCAAACGTGTTAGAAAGGATTAAAAAATTTTAAAAAATAAGTAAAAAATTCTTTAATCTTTCCTCTTATAAACATTTTGATGGAAAAAGTTTGTTTTTATTAAGTTTGGGGCTTTTTTTATTCATACTATGCTGCTATTTTAGCGATTTTTTTTTTTATTGGAGGTTAATTCTCGATTTTTAAAATCTTGCAAAAATAAAATATACATCTATGACACCTTATTTTTGGATAATTAGCAAATTTAATGTTAAATTAATCTTATTTACACAAGTATTAATTATTCATGAAATTTAGGATAAGTCTATATAGGTTAGGACAGATTGGGTTTTATAGCCTTGGGCGGCAACCAGTCTACCGCAGAAAGCAATGGCAACCTACTGCGGGATAATCTTGTGCCCAGTCACTTCTGTCATGTCTGTTTCGAGACATGATCGCCCAAGCGTGTATCAGGTATGGCACTTAACTGACTGACTATTTCTTAAACAGAGTTCAACTTTCTGACCTTTTACACCATATATTGCGGAAAGATTGACAGATCCGTGATAATGTTTACGTGAATTCGTATATTTTTAGTTAATCCCAATTTATCATTGATCAGAAATAAAAGTTTCCGAGAAGATTTGAACGTGATTTTTTCTTCAAATCTAGATGGAAACTTTTCCGATCCATGCTGCTGAACGGTTATCAAAGTGTAAAACCAGAAAAGCTTGTTTAAGAACTAAAAAATGAATAGTACACAGTGTCATGTATTTCAGAGTTTCTTCCTCTTACAGGAAAAAATTGGTACAGTTATGTGACTTTTGATTGCCATAATGAAATGATTTGAAATGTTTTTATACGAATCTTAAGAAATTCCAATACTACCTGGTTGCCACTTCGAATAGCGCGATTTGAGAAGGAAACAAATCTGTGTAACACTTAGAGGTGAAAGATATTTTTAATATCACTAAGTTGCTATTAACTCCTTTAGATACAGAAAAATAAAATACATTATGTATCTTAACTTGTCTTTTTTTCGACAAAAACAGAGAACGCATTTTAATTGAATTGAATACACGTGCTCACATTTGAGTTAGCACGCGCGAATTCTAATTAACAATCTATGTAAAAAAAGTTAAAAATACAAAAATATACACACATTCAAATTTAAAAACCTAAGTAGGATGCATGAGTGCAGAAATATCAATAATTAAAAAAAAAACTTACTCGAATTCTGATCATAGAAACCTGACGCCATAGCCGCCATTTTCTTTTTATGCAGAGCTAAAACAGAGTAATGCTTTAGTTTCGCTTTTTCTTTAGCCTTTTTTGTTTTTAATTTGTTTCTGATAACTGTAAAACAATAATTGTTAGTTAATACTAATCAATAATATTTTCTTGCGCACAAAATAAATTTAGAGTATATTTTATTTTTACAATTAGATCGACAGTGAAACTTATACGAAACGAATACAACTATTTTGTAACGTCGGTTTAAAAACATTATTTTTTGTTAACAAGTGGTTGATACAGCTGATTTCTGCAAATCATAAAATCAATCTAGAGATTTATGAACTGAATGAAGAACAAGCGAAGAAGAAAACCATTAGTAGTTAAAAGATAGTTTTTTTGCCTGACAATAGAATTGAGAAAACAAAATAACAACACTCTTAGCAATTTCTGTCTGCTAAAAATGTATTGTAATGAGAAGAAGTTTTTTGAATTTTCCTTTTTGGTCAACTCTAGAATTTAACTTTTTCAGTTTTCTTCGCGTCGCCATGACTTATTCTTAGTCTTTGACAGTAAGAGAGTGGGGAATATCTCTCTTTCTCTCTCGTTACTTTTTAAATTCTCTTTATAGGGATTTTCCAACATACAAAAAATATCACTGTTGTTTTTAATGTTTTTTTGGACGAACAATAAAAAAGGATTCTTGAAACAAAGAATTTCTTTATTTGTAATCATTTCTGGGAAAAGTGTAGAAATCCTTCTAGTCGGGTTTTTGTTAAACGTCAAAATTCGGAATGTCGGGATTCAAGTCAATAAATTATTGTTGTGGGACTGCTCGTAATTTGGCCGGTTAGAATAACGGATAAGAAATTATTTAATCAACTCTCTTCTTCCCTTTTAGTTTTACAAAACGACGTGTGAAATCCTGGTTTTCCCAAATAGAAATAGGATTGACCATGTGCTTAACGATAAAGTCAAAACCAGCTTCCGCAAGTAGGCATGCACTAAGTATACAAAAGCCAATTACCTTCTTTCACTCAAATCTTTCAGCTCAGCTAAAACTTGATAACCGTTTCGCTAGACTTAGTATCAAACTAGCAGTATAGCCCGGCGTTGCTCGGGTGTATTGAAAGCTTTAAAACTAATCCATAGTCCTGAAGCTCAGACTCTTTGGACGTTGGCACGAAAGACTAAAAAGCAATAGTTGTTTCCAGTTAAAGCGAAACCGTAGACTGAAAGAAAAGTGAATGGATGTCAGTCAAATTTTGATTTCCTGGTATCGATATCAAATAAGTTTTTTTCGTCGCAAACTGAATTTTGAAGGCTAAATAAGTCCTCTGAGTAAATGGTATCATGGCTAAGACTAAGAACTACAATTATACCTACTTAGAGCCAAACCCGAAGCAGAAACTAAAATAAAAGGGCTGAAAAAAATACAGGCATGCAGGCAGATAAACAGACACACACAGAAACATCTTGCCTTTTATATATATATATATATATATATATATATATAATCGATTTTCTGCACTATTGTAAGAATTGCAACCTTGAAATTTCTGAATATCGTTTCTTATATCTTTGTCTATGAGTGTATCAAATTTGATTAAAATCAGACCACTCCTTCTATAACCCGATTTATTCGATTTTCGATATTTATCAAGGGTACATCGACACAAAACCTAGCTAAGAACACTCGCAGACGCTGATAGTACAACTGTGTAAATTTTCAAGAAAATCGGTTCAGCCGTTTCGGAGTCGATAGGTAACGAATACACACACACAGACAAAGTTCCATTTATAAATAAGTTTAGATAGATTCGTTACTCTAAAATACTATACAATTGATAGTTTACGCCTAAACTAGGCTCAGTAAACAAATATGTATTGTGAAATCAGATTAGTCAAAATTATGCAGTAAGATAATCTCTGTAATAGAATACTCATGGCAAATGATTTTGCTGACACTTTTCGCTTATGCCAGACGTTCTCAAACTGGTATATTGTGTATCATTCTTTTGTCCATCTCGTATGGAACTTCACAGTCTCAATACTAGATGGCTTCATTTCTATAGACAGGTTTTACATTCTGAATTTTTCTAAGCTGTATTAAATATTTACTTCATGTACTCTCCGGTCTCACTGTCCACCATTTTCCACCATCTGTCGCGGATGTGTGCCAGAGTGCCTTGGTCTCCGGGGATAGTTCCTCCGTGTGCTCATCATGTGACCTGTCTTGGACGTTTTAGACTGACAGAGCCTATCCCTCACCAGGTTAAGCCACAGCCGATGCCCCTCCCAGTAGGTGGCTTACCTTGGTCGAGAACACGAGGCCGTTGTAGTTCATCTGAGGAACCCCTCCTGCCTTTGCCGGTAACTTGCGTCAAGGATGCCCTTCGCCGTGTGGTGCCGTGCTAACACCACCTCACCTCCTCACGTGAATTTAGTTTTTCAGATGAAACAGTTTACTGGGGTTTGAAAACTTGGAGCCATCACATGAAAGATTTAAGAGATAACTGGGGACCAGTGATGCCCATCTACTCGAAGGTACTAGCTATAATATAAATTCAAAAGTATTGAAATTCATTTTTTTTTTTATAGTAATCTTTCGCAAAAATGAAAAGTTCAATTTTTACTGACTTAACCACATAAATATAAACACAGTTTTTTTCTGGTTTAAGGGTGCCGTGTTTTTTAAAAATACAAACCATTGACTTATACAGTTTCAGAGACATTGTGGTGATACCGAGCAAAGCGAGGGACCGGATGTTTGCCCTCAGAGATCAAAAAAGCAAATGACCAAAACTGGTCTGTGCGCACCCGGCTCCACGCATATGTTCCGGCAGAAAACCAAAAATTAATTAAATCTCAAATTCCTGTTCGCGAGCCTACGCGAATTTTATTTATCATCCAATGGGAAGCCCAGAATTAAATACGGGTGTATTCCCAAATGACCTGCTGGGACCCACAAAGACGAAATAAAAAGCCGACACAGAAAGCATCCCCAGAGTTGAGAAAGCGCTAGCATAATTAGCACGTCCCTTGACCTCGTCAAGCGATCCACTATGCTCACCTCGCCTTTCCCTCTCACTTTCTTCTTCACTGTCCCCAGAGCTACTTACCCGACCAAAGGAGCGGATACATCAAAGACATTCCTAACTGACAACGCTCACACAGACATGCCCACAAACTCCCTTTCGGCATTTACTGCTATAAACATTTTAATGTCCTTTGGACCCATCCTAAAGACATTACTTTATTTGTTAAAAAAACCCTAATTGATATATGTGTATATATAAAATGTTGTTTCTATACTCAATTTGATTTTCTTGTTTTATATCCCTTTTTATAACTTATAGTGTGCTATCTACTAATGAGGCCAAATTCAGTTAATCTGTTTTTACACACAACTACGTTTCACTAGAACGAATAAGCCACTATAACATTAACGGAGTAGTTACTAGTTTTGAGTGAGCTAAAATGAAAGTAAACCACTAGCTTTGAGTGCTTAGTGTAGTCTGCTAAGTTTGAGAAACGGACACTGTTGAGTTGAGACATTCTAATATTTGTAGTTTAATGGCAATAAATAAATAAAGTTACTTTGACACAACAAATAAATGTATTTATCTACACTGCATTCTTTATTTTCAAATATTTGGTATAAAGTGAATATATTTAAGTTTCTTTGTTAATATTGCTTTTTTGAATGCAAATAAGAAATATATTTTTGCATTAATTCTACTAGTAAGCTTAAAGTCCCTGAAATCAGATACATTTAAAAAGAGGTTAAGTCGATCTTATAGAAAAAAAGGTACAATAAAGTCGAATTGAAAAAGTTCTTTAAAAGTTTCTGTTATCAACTATGAATTAAAGCAATTTCCTTTAATGTTAAGTTTCATATTGCCACAGTGCTAATGGGACGCGTAAGACGGCATATCGGCTACACAATCTAGTTTATGCTGTCTGTGCCGTTAAGGAGTTGCTGTATAAATGCAATGAAAATGCACCCTTTTTCATGCAAATTGTGACGGATGATGATTATTTGTTTGTTTTGTTTCGTTTTGTTTTGTTTTACGGCGTATCAACCCATCTTGAGTCATTTAACGCCGAATCGAATTATTAAAAGTCGAACAAAAGTCAAGAACAATTTCAAGAGATTTGTATATTTAACAAATTAATATATATAACAGACTTATATATTTAGACAAATTCATACATTTAGCAAACTTATGTATTTAACACATTTTAAATTAATAAAATATTTTATAAAAATGTATATATTTAATTTGGCTGTTTAGATTTATGGCACCACGGGTTATCTGAAGCCAAATCCAGCCTGCATACATTATATGTGGATGTATTACACATACAAAATTTGCAAACGCACATTCGGTAGAAGCAAGTTTTGGAATATATAGCAAGTTGATAGAAGACGAATGATGAGAAATGGATCGTTTACAACAATTTTCAACGAAAAAGATCCTGGGGTAAGCGATAAAGAGTTGGGCCAGACTAGCACAGTTCAGATGCGAATTGATATGGGTACCCCCACCACCACCACCACCACCACCATTAAGCTGAGACCCTATAGAACATCCATATACAAGAGGCCACTGATAAAAGAGGCAATTAAGGATATGATGAAAGCAGGGATGATAGAAAGGTCAGAATCTCCCTGGAGTTTCCCTATAGAAGTATTAAACAAGAAATATGGCGGTCACAGGTTCTACGTAGATGTCAGAAAGCTGAACGTGGTTTCCAGACCACTGGCGATGCCTCTGTCATCGATAGATGATATAGTGGCAGACAAAGGCCGCGTTTGCGTGCCACACTGTTCCAGTTCAGAGTTAGTCCGTTCGAGCTGGCTAATGCACTGGACATCTTTCAGCAGTTGATGTCAATAGTGCCGGGACACTGTAGATCTTTGCAGTGGCCTATCTGGACAACATTCTGGTCTTCTCAGAAACGCCGGAACAACAATTCCACCACTTAGAACAGGTATTGGGTCAACTGAGAGCGCACGGATTAAAGTTGAAGCTGTTGAAGTGCCAATTTGTGAGGGAAGAGACGAGGTATTAGGCTTTATAATAAGATGAGAGAGGATCAAGCCTGATTTGGACAAAGTCGCGGTTATCAGTGAAATGCCTGAGCCCAAAAAGGTAAAACAAGTAAGATGATTTATAGAGGCCATAGGATACTATAGACGGTTTATCCTGACATTCTCCAGAATAGCCTTCAGATTTAAATGGACAGAGGACTGCTTAAAGGCATTTGACATATTGAAGGAACAGCTGACAGCTGTGTCCTTGTTGACCGCTGTGCCCTTGCTGGCCTATTCAAACCTCAGCAAGCCCATGGTCCTGTACACGGACGCCAGTGAGCGATGTATCGGGACAGTCTTCACTCAGCCATGTCCTGAAAAGTATGTCCCAGTGCCAGGTATACCAAAGAAAGTACAATATACTTCCTGTCGCACAAACGCTCAGAGACCCAGCAGAGATGGCCTGTAACAGAAATGGAGGAGTTTGCTGTCATGTACGCCCTCCAGAAATTAGACTACTATTTGAACGGAGACACGTTTACCATAAAAACTGACCATAGAGATAACAGCTCTTAGAGAAAGAGTAGAGGTTGGAAGACCTCCAAGTTTGCAATACATGAAGGGGGCCGGATATGTCGGATAAAAGAGTGTCGGATAAAAGTGCTAGAACGGTAGCCGATCTGGTAGTGGGTGAAATTTTCCTCGGGTATGGCGACCCCGTTACAGACAATGGACAGAAAAATGTGAATAATATAATGAAAGAGGTCCTGACAAGTCTAAATGTGAAGCAATAACGGCATCATCCCCCAAAGTAAAGCTAAAGTGGACAGACGAGGACTCTGGGGAGAAAGAAGATAGAGGAATAAGATCACACCCAGTAAGATCTGATCATAGCCGACCTGGTGGGGAAATTTGGATGTCATCACAGGGCCTATTAGCAGCGGCGAGCGGCGTTCATTCGTCGTCTGTGTCGTTGTTTGGGTGAAATTTTTCCACGGTATGGCGCCCCCGTGCAGTTAGTGTCACCACTCCACTCCCACAATCTTATTAGGCAATGAATAGGAAACAAAAATCAAAGAAACCTAGTGAGTAAGTCCAGAGTTTCGACTTGAAACACCCCGAGTCGGAATAGGAGTCAAATGAGTGAGAGGCGCAAGATGAAATACCTCACTCAATTCCGAGAAAAGTGATAGAATGAAAAAGGGTCAGAGATGGAGCCAGTCAGTCAGTTAAATGCCATACATGAAACAAGCTTGGGCAATCATGTCTCTTTTGAGACATGACTAACTGGGTAGAATATTATCCCGCAGTAGGTTACCATTGCTTTCTGCGGTAGATTGGTTGCCAGCCAAGGCTATAGAACCCAATCTGCCCTGCTATTTAACCCATAACTGAAGGGAAAAGACGGATTAATACCTTTCCCAAGGGTATTTGTGCGTAAGTGAATGCAATGGATTCAACTGGAATTCGAACTCGGCACCCCGATTTCTCGTTCCGAGCCGATATCCACTGTACCACAACGCGCATCCATTCGTGGAGCCAGATTTACCCCTTAAGCAGAGATTGAGAGGAACAAGGACCCCGGATCTCGATAATAGAAAAAAAGTTGGGCTGCGAACGAGGGGATGAATGGGTTTGTTGTCGGTGCGCAACGATACCGGGCTTTTTCTTAAAACCTATTCGACCACAGACGGTGGGATTCATTGGAGACGGTAGTGGCGTGAAATGCACGTCACAGAAGGCAAAGGAATTTACTTGTCGGTACTGCCGACTGGCCAGCGGTAGTACTGATAGGACATGATCTTTGGGGCGGAAAGCGCTACGTGCCTGTCTAAATCAATCAACCTACTAAGAGCTGAATCTAAGAGGGAAAGAAGGTAGACGACAGAGAACTAAGAGAGAAGGAAATAGTGGGAGTGTTTCGTAGTTGAAGAATTAAAATTAATAATGAGTAGTAAAAGAGAATAATAAAAACAAGGAATTTTTGTTGTCCTTACAGGAATGGCCGGCACGAGGGGATTGACACTACTGTTGATGATGATGATGATGATGATGATGACAAGAGCTTGGAGGCACAGCCAAAATACAATTTTTAAGAAAACGAGTGAGGTGATAATAACAAGGTCGAAGTGGCTAGTCACCTTCGTGGTCGATTTAAGCCCATACGAGTCACTATTGGACAAATTGAATGGTGAGATAAAAAGGTTGGGCTTAGCTAGGTTAAAGGTGGTGAAAAATTATTTCATGAAAGACTTAGGCTGTTGTACTCTTTAGAATTGGAAACAGCTATAATAGAAACCCAATGGAAGGATATGAGAAAATTCCTGAAAGGAATCAAGCTAATGCAAACGAGAGAGAAGAGAGCAGTGGTTCCTATTGTTGGGAAAGCGCTAAATGTCCTGTTTTGGACAGTAACCGAAGATGACGTTAAGGTGATAAGGAGAAAACTGGGAGAAGTAGAAAAGGGTCTGAGAATCCTGACCCAAGTGGCTAGAGAAAGTATATCGATACTGAATGTGACAAAGTTAGAATTGGGCAAGAATAAAGCCGGTATCAATTGGTTAATAAATAACCTGAAAGAGCTAAGACAGGAAAATAGCTAATAGTACAGAGGATGTGGCAGCTGAATTACAGAAATTGAGTGGGTTTATACGACAGTATTTTCAGTTGTTAATCATTGCTAACAAAGTACGATAACCTACTAAGTCCCTGACGATTTTGTTGAAGCATGTGATAGCTTAGTTGGATATGTTGTCCTTGGGATACCTGTCTCCGAGCATAGTGACCCCTAGACACCTGAGCGAATTATTACTAAGGATACAGACTGAATTACACCATCATTTGAGGTTACCAGTGGACTGCATCAAGGAAATATTATAATGCTCCGGATTGTGTGACCTTATTGGAAGATAATAAATTATTGGTGGTGGTGTCCATTCCATTGTGTGACAGAGACAGCCTTTTGTTTTAGATATATCAGGTTATAAATTTATTTATTCCATACACCCAAGCAGAGTAGAGGCTGGAGGAGGTGGTGAAATACCAGATTGAGACAGAGTATATAGCTGTGGATTCAGCCAGAACAAAATTTATGATGTTGACAGCAGAGGAAGCCAGGGAATGTAGGAATGATGCCCTAGGAACATGTACCTCACTGAGTCCTGTATATGTGACAAGTGAGCACAGGTTGTGTATACTTGAGTTATTCAAAGACAATAGAGGAGGGGTTGCGGGGACTGCCAAATAGAGATAGTGACAAACACTATGTTACCACAGGCTATCAGCATATCGGACTGAGTTTAGGTAGTAGTCGCTCAGAAACCAATCGATCTCTCCAGAGTATATGGGAGAGAATCCACTAAGACGCTGAGAGTGAAAACACCCTTGTCTCTAATAGTCACTGTCTCACCGGCGTGACGTGGCTTCCCTGTACCTCTTCTATAAATACCTTCACGGCTTCTGCTCTGATGAACTTAAATCACTGGTGCCCCCTAGATAGACTAAACTATCACCCGGTTCATACTCCACCCACATCTATTGAACAGGTGAAGAGGCTCATCCCTTGTTCCTTGTTTAGGATGTGGTTTCCGGCTTTCTCTTTTCCAATCTTTTTATTCTTACGTAGCTCCCTGCGTATCAGTGGCCTTATCGCCTTGCTTGGGGTGATATGATTAAAAAAAAAGGTATGAATTTGCACGAGATACTAGATTAGCATCTAGGTCCCACCCTTTTACAGTGAAAGCGATGAAATGTAACCGCAATTTATACTCCATCAGCTTCTTTTCTCGCACTTCCCGCCTGTGGAATTCCCTTCCGCATGCTTGCTTCCCCGACGGCTACAACCTCCAAGAGTTTAAATGTAAGGTCAATAGACACCTCCTAACACACTAACTTGCGCCCATTCTCTCCAACACTCTTCCTATGTACCTCCATACTCGTCTATCACCCTCCTTCTGACATTTCCTATACCCAATCGCTCTATGTAACCCCCTGCGCTATAGTGGCAGTGGAATGCCTTGCTTGGGGTGATATGATTAAAAAAAATGTCTATCTTCTTACTTATTCTTACCCGTGTTACCAGGCCGAAGAAAAGTATGAAGAGAAGGATTCGATAATAAGGAATTGTTGAAAAATCTTAAGTAATTGCAAACAGTCATGGGAGCCAGTAATGAACGAATTCCCTAGAGTCACACTAGAGCAGATGCCAGAATTGTTCCAGCCAATAGACTGGATTAACATGGATCAGTTACAAAAAAATTAAATATTTTAGGAAAAGAAGATATGGTTTGGAGGAATAGTAAAATAATCACAATTAATTGGTCACTATGGATAAGTACTTTGTTAATCATTGTTGCATAATAGCGATGACATGGAAAATTAAAAAGTATAGAGAGAAACGGATAAACGCTGCCTTGGTGAACGTACAACAGCGGGAAAGGGGGACATCGTTCAGCAATTGTTACCCGAGCGAATTGAATAAAGAACAAGAAGAGATTGGATTAAACTTGGCAGCAGGAATAGAAGAGCCAAATCCTGCCGAGAAACAACCAAAACCTCGTACTGTAGAGAGAAGACTGGTAACCAAAAGGAACAAAATATAAGACAAAAATAGACACATTACCCAACGAAAAGACTTTATGGACATATGAAAAAAACTGAAAAAGAGAAAAGACATTCATAAACATTGCATGAAAAAAAAAGTGAGAAAAAATATTGCATAAAAATGATGAAAGGGGGAAGAGACATGTATAAATATTGCACAAAAAAAAAAAGAAATAAGAAAAATATTGCATGAAAAAAATGATAATAAAAGGGAAAAGACCCTGATAAAAATTGCATAATGAAACTATTTGGTTGCTAGTAATTGATAATAAAATTTATTACTTAGATATACGTAGAGGAGCCAGAATAAAAATATTCACGGGGATTGAAACTCAGTTACAAGTCGGATGTCTGGCAGGGAACAAATCTAATTTAGGTGTTGAGAGATTTTGGCCGATGAAAGAGGCCATAAAAAACCGTAAGTGCCAGTTAAAACGGTAAGGTTACTCGATAAAAAGTCAGGTGCTCCAAACCATGCGAAGGGAATTTAGATGGTAAAATTTATTTTGGCTAAAACAATTCACCGGTGTTGAACGATTCACCTAAGAAAGCCAAGTTATTGTACGCTGCGTGAGAAATGATAATTGTTTCACTTTAAAGTAATAATAGAGAAGGTGGGAGAACTTGCCTGCAACCATTACCCGAGAGAGGGGAAAACAAGCAAGTTGGAAATATAATTTACCCACCACCTCTGCATCAGTTCGGGGCTGATACCAATAAAAGTGAATACATGGAGAGATATAGCAGAGAGATCCGAGATTCGAGCGGCAAGGACGGACGGAGATTGAGCTAACGAGACTACTACCTGATGTAACTTCGACACGCCAGCCTTGAGCCAGACTTACCAAGAAATTACAAAAATCAATTGAACAAACCCCGGTAACTGTAGTGTACTTCAATCAAACTATACCAATTTTACCAAGTGTTGCAGCTGATTTGGGGACAATTTGGATTGACAACCCTGCATGTATACTACTAATGAGATCATTATATAAGATACTCGATATAAATCGTAATAATCTTTTTATTATTATTATGTCATTTTTCATCATATTTCGATTTCTGCTTTGGTCTCACTACCAACCAAGTCTGCGGGGAGACCTAACTGATCCATGTTAATCCAGTCTATTGGCTGGAACAATTCTGGCATCTGCTCTAGTGTGACTCTAGGGAATTCGTTCATTACTGGCTCCCATGACTGTTTGCAATTACTTAAGATTTTTCAACAATTCCTTATTATCGAATCCTTCTCTTCATACTTTTCTTCGGCCTCGTAACACGGGTAAGAATAAGTAAGAAGATAGACATTTTTTTAATCATATCACCCCAAGCAAGGCATTCCACTGCCACTATAGCGCAGGGGGTTACATAGAGCGATAGGCAGGTAGTGGCGTGTTGTTATGGCTCCATTTCATGTTTTTCTATCTTCCCTATCATCCCCAGCATTACATAGATACAGTTTTCCTTAGTGTGTGGGCTGTACTTAATAAGACAATTTTTTGTATATCTCTTAAGCTGGGGTTTCCAGGGATTCTTTCAATGTGTTGTTTTGTTCCATTTTTTATCATTCCAAGCGCACCTACTATCACTGGCACAACTCTTGTTTTCAATTTCCACATTTTTTCTATTTCAATTTCCAGGTCTTTATATTTTGACAGTTTTTCAAATTCCTTGATTGCTATGTTACAATCCGCTGGACAAGCCATATCAATTAATAGACAAGTTTTCTCCTTCTGGTTTTTAACAATAATGTCTGGCCTGTTTGCTTCAATTTTTCTGTCTGTGTAGATGGTGTAATCCCATAGAATGGTTACATCTTCTATTTCTGTAACCGGTGCTGGGTGATGTTCATACCAGTGTTTGTTTACAGCTTTTCCATAATGTTTGCACATTGCCCAATGTAAATATTGCCCAACTCTATCGTGGCGATTTTTATATTCATTTGGGGCAAGCACAGAACAGCCTGAGATGAGGTGGTCTATTGTTTCTTGGTGTTTATCACAAAACCTGCATTTTGGATCCATATTATTATGCATAATATTTGCCTGAAAGTTTCTCGTGAAAAGACTTTGGTCTTGTGCTGCAAGAATAAAGCCTTCAGTTTCAGACTTTAATCCAGATGCACGTAACCATCGATGAGTATTAACTTTGTCAACATTGGATTTATTGGCACGTACTGGATATTGGCCATGCAGAGGTTTGTCTTGCCAGCGCTGTTTCATCTGTTCAAGAGCTTTATCTTTGGCTTTCATTTTCATATTTTTTGCCGCAATAGTTGGTTCTTGGCTTCTGTTTTGCTTTTCTACAGAATCTACTAACTGTAAATCTTGTTTGTATTTACTGCCTTCTTTTATTATTGAATATTTTTTCTTTCTTTCTTCATGTTGCCTTACTAATTGTATCATCCAATCCTTTGTTGTTTCTATGTATGTTAGTAAGCCAATAGTTGTTGTCTTGTATGACAATTCCAGCTGAATAAGACCTCTTCCACCTTCTTTACGGGGTATGTATAGACGGTCTACATCAGCCTTTGGATGATGCATCTTATGCTTAGAAAGAAGCTTTCTTGTTTTAGCATCCATTCGCCTGATGTCGTTTAGAGTCCAGTTTAAGATGTTAAAGCTATATTGGACAACTGGGATTGCAAGGCTATTAATGGCCATAACTCTGTTCTGTGAATTTAATTCAGTTTTTAATATCATTCGTAGCCTTCTATAGTACTCTTTACGCACTATTTCTTTCATTTTTTTATGGTGAATGTTTTCGCTCTCATTTACACCTAGGTATTTATAAGCTTCTTCTGGTTTCAATTCTTTTATTGTTACAGCAGGGTCTAGGCTAATTGAGGATGTTTCTTGTATTGATCCACGTAAAACTGTAGCTTTAGCACATTTATTCAAATTAAATTTCATTCCAATGTCTTCGCTGAAGCATTTTACAGTTTGCAGAAGACCTTCCAGCTCATTATCATTCTTAGCATATAACTTTAAGTCATCCATGTAAAATAGATGGCTTATTTTCTTTTGGCCTATTTTATAACCACATTCTGTCTTATTAAGTTGACTGGTTAGTGCTATTAATGATATGCAGAATAGTAAGGGAGATAAAGAATCACCTTGAAATATACCTCTTTTGATGTTTATTTCATCAGACTTATAGGTTCCATTTATATGATTGAGGTAAAGGGTTGTTTTCCATATAGACATGCACTGTTTGATGAAATTGATGATGACGGGCGATATCTTGTATATATTTAAAGTCTTTAAAATCCAGTAATGTGGCACACTATCGAATGCCTTTCGATAATCTATCCAGGCAGTACTAAGATTTTTCTTTGTACTGTAGCAGTTTTCCAGGATCATTTTGTTAATTAGCAATTGGTCTTTACAACCATAACAGCCACGTTTGCACCCTTTTTGTTCAAGCGGTATCATGTCATTTCTTTCTAAGAATAAATATGTCTGTTTTGTTAAAATAGATGTTAATAGTTTATATGTTGTCGGAAGACATGTAATTGGTCTGTAGTTTTTCGGGTTGTTTGTGTCACCATTCTTGGGTAGAAGAAATGTAATTCCTTTGGTCATCCATGCAGGAATTTTAGTGGGATCGTCAACCATTTCTTGAAGTTCTTTGGCTAGTTTTTTATGTGCTGCATTTAAATAATATAGCCAAAAGTTAGGAATTTTATCTATACCTGGGAATTTCCAATTGTGTGCTTTTTTTAGTGCAAATTTAACATCATCTTCTGTAATTCCAGACCATGTCTGTTCGGGTTTATTTTTCATTTATTATTATTATTATTATTATTATTATTATTATTATTATTATTATTATTATCCGAGTAATTATTCTATTTCTTTTTACTATTGTTGTGTGCATCATTCTGTTTGGATCAAACCGAGGCGGGATATTGATGACAAATCTCGGACTGCCTACGATCAATTAATCACAATATGGGGGCAAAACGGACCAAGGGCAAAAGAAATTAAGTCATCAATCAATAATGTTGAAAGTTTCGGATCGAGCCGGGGAGAGAAAAAGAAGCTATTTGCGGTTCTTGATTAACCATTAGGCTGATAGGAAGTGGGTGTTACAGCTTCACTGTCTTGCTTGGGAGGAAATCAATTAAAATCATAAATATATATAAAATTAGATATCCCAACTCATTTTCGATAACTAACTTTTAAATTGAATTTTTTGAATTAAAAAAAAAAGTTTTCTTGAAACTTTTATTTTAGTTTGAATTGAAAGCTCACTGATTAAATTTATTTCCAGTAAGCAAAATACTCTGGCGTATTTCAAACAGAAATTATATTGATTGGAATAAAAAGAAATTGCCATTTTGTAAATTAAAAGTTTTAAAAATTTTTCAGCCATTTTTGAGCAATCGACACATTTCTTAATTCTCGGTTATAAAAATTTTGCAAAAATAGAATATACATCTGTAACACGTTATTTTTGAAAAATTAGCAAATTTAAAGTTAAACTAATCTGATTTACACAAGTATTACCTATGTATGGCCTGAAATTTAGACTAAAACTATTTTTTAATAACGGAGTGTTGATCTTTCTGACCTTACCCGTCTAATTTGACATGTGATGACAGCCAGATGCAAGATACGCTAAGTGATGGTGATAAGAATTGACTTAATTGTCCAAAGTTTTTTCCTGTAAGGGGAAGAAACCGCGAAACACAAGACCTTTTAATGAACACACGGAAATTACATACACAAAAAAAAAACTTCAAATACACAAAAAAAGATTAAAAAATTATTTTAAAAATACCATGGCTCGACGATTTGTATTAAATTTATTAATTTTCCGATTAGTAAATATAGTTTTTTCTTAGCAGCTTAATAACCTAACGCCTTCAAGTCTTTGAAGTATCTTAAACATATTTTTGAAATTTTATAAATTATTACACTTAAAAAAAAATGAAAACAGTTCTTTTAAAATTTCATTATTAATAAAAAAAAATTCTTCAGACTATAATGTCCTTAATATATATTATTTATTAAAGCAATTAAAGGTTGTCGAATTAAAAAGTGTCATAGTTTTATTGCATTTTCTTTAATTTCCTTGATTTTGAAATGTTCACACTGGGAGTTAACTTTCCCAGCGCAAGCAAAAAAGTCTTCGTCGTCTTCTTTCACGATATTCAAACATTTATACCGTGTGTGAAACAAACTGTGCCGTTCGCCAAACATTTTAGATAATATTTCCACAGTTTCGTCAAACGAAATCTCCTCTGGTTTCTTTGGTAAAATGAAGTTCGTATATTTCGTATTTTACCGAACACCGATTTTTTGCAACAAAAGCATACTTTTTTCTTCGTCGGTCCATGATTTACACCTTTTTGAAAAAATTGTTTCGTACCTTTTAAAGTACGCAGGAAAAGTTATTCCTTCCTCTGGTTTGTACAAAATTCTGCAAGAGAATTTGATATACCCTCTGCAGAGAAAATTTTTTAACCTTCCTTTGGCTCGCCTTGTTTCAATAATATATTTTCCAAAGCCTCTTGTTGCTTTAGAATATGCTGTTGAAGCTCTGTATGTTGCTTTTGCTGATTTTTCTGTTCTTGCATTAACTGTTGAACCGCTACGCCTAGCGTCTTCATTTATTCTGTTAATTGTTCCATGTTTCGAATATGTATAAATACAATTCAGCAATACAGCTGACCAATAAGTTAAACTTCGGTAAAAATAAAACGTAGTTATTTTTATATGAGGGTGGGTAAAAAACTACTTCTTACCTTACTTATTGTTGTCTTTACGGTTGTATTTCCTTATTTGACAACTGAAAATTTCTGTGTGACTTTTTTTCTTTTTGCTGTCGGCAATTGATATCCTTCATTCGCAAAAACTGGTATCATGGAATACTGCTGCCATATATGGTCAGGCGCCCCTGCCGTTCATCTCAGTGTTCTTGACAGGCTCCAAAGGAGAATCAGTAATGTGATAGGTACTGACTTGGCGGCTCGACTACAGCCACTTCTCCACCGACGAAATGTGGCCTCCCTTTGTCTGTTCTATAAATACTTTCATGGCTTCTGCTCGAACAAACTTAAGTCACTGGTGCCTCCTCAACAGGTGTTTACTCGTGCAACCAGATTGGCAACTGGGTCCCACCCATTCACAGTTAGGTTGGCCAAATACAGACGACAATTCTACTCCTGCAGCCTCTTCTCTCGCACTTCCCGCCTGTGAAACTCGCTCCCATATTCTTGCTTTCCTGGCGGCTACAACCTCCAGGAATTTAAATGCAATGTCAATACTCATCTATTAACCACTTGACTCTAGTTCTTTCCCCACCCTGTATATCTTTTCCTTTCTCTCTACCTTTGAAACTGTCATCAGACCTGCAGTCTCATCCTTCTATTGCTCCTTTCTAACTGGTTCGTCTTCCTCTTCACTCTCTTCTAATTAATCTTCTTACACTTATGTAGCCACCCTGCATATCAGTGGCATTACCGCCTTGCTCGGGGTGATACGATTTAAAAAAAAAAAAAAGCGACATTCCTCTTTGTCGTCAATCTGATATTTGGCGCGAATGTATTTTTTTCTCCGCGTAAACTTCTTCGAATCCTCGTCGCCAATCTGATATTTGGCGCGAATGTATTTTTTCCTCCGCGTAAACTTCTTTGAATCCTCGTCGCTAATCTGATATATCCCAGAAAGGAATATCAGTGTAAAGATTAGTGGAAGAATGGTACTGGACACAGGAATACGATATAACGGATTTATTGTACTACTGTACAATTAGCAATAAGATACAGATAAGCAATCAACGAGTAGGAGCGGAATAAGCAATCAAATAAAGAATGCCTTCGCCTAAGACGTTTTTTTCTCTCGTACCCTTGTCACCGTCTAGAGCATTCCATTTTCGGGGATGGCAGGATGTTCCACTATACCAACTTACTTTTCCGACAGCTACAATCTTCAAGAATTCAAATGTAAAGTCAATAGTCATCTGCTATCTCACTAACTTGCATCCTCTCTCTCTCTCTCTCTCTCTCTCTCTCTCTCTCTCTCTCTCTCATGCTCATTTCTTCGCCCACTCCACTTTCATCAGTATTCTCATCCTCCTCTTACCCTCTTCCTGACACTGTCTTCAATCTGTCACTCTTTCTCATAACTTTCCTCCTATGTAAACTCTCTACTCAACAGTGGCAGTGAAATGCCTTGCTTGGGGCGACACGATTATAAAAAAAGTTCCAGTCTTTAAAAACTCATGCAAACCGCCCGATCTATCTAACTATAGGCCTATGAACCTTGTATCTCCTTTTAATAAAGTTATTAAGGCTCTAGTCAACTCCAAATTAGTTAAGCATCTCACCTTGCAAGGTCATCTTTTAGTCAAGCAATATGACTTCCTCTTCTTTATGCCAACTGTTAATAAGTTAAAGGTTTAGACTGGAAGAACCTGTCAAGCTTGAGAGAAGAATGATGAAGTTGCTTTGGATATTTTGAAGTCGTTTGCTAGGGTTTGACATGGTAGTCCTACTCACAAGTTGAAAAGCATTCCTGGGCAATTTTTGACCTGATTCAATCTTTCTTATCAAATCGCAAAATGATATCTTTTTACATTGATGCGGGTGTTCCCCAGGGCTCTGTACTTGAACCTACTTTATTCCTGGTTTTCATCCACAGACTTCAAGATGTCATCAGTTCTCAACTTGGTATCTATGCTGAATACACAACTATTTAGTCCTGTTTTTATAGTAAACCTGATAAGTTTGATCAGCTGGTCTAAAAAAATGACCTTCAATCTGTTGTTAACTGCGGCAAGAAATGGCTTAACGCCTCTCAAAAGAAACTGCTCTCTTGTTGCTTTCCATTAGCATTAGTGACCCATTGCAACTTCTCGAGATAACGTTTTCCAATGACATGAGATGGTACGATTATATTGAATCAGTTGTTAAGCCTACTTCTTCTCGGAAATTTGGTACCCTGCGTCGTGCTGGAAAATTTTTCTTCCCAGAGTCTGTTACATCTTTATAAGTTTACCATTCATTTATGCATTGAACTAGCAGTATAGCCCGACGTTGCTCGGGTGTAACGAAAGCTTTAAAACTAATCCATGGTCCTTTTCAAGATCAGCAGCGAGGTTTGCTTTTTCAGCCTCGGCAGATTTCTTACTGAGATGAGAGTAAATCGTGGTGTTGTCAGCGTAAATGTCTACTTGGAATTTGATTACATCAGGGAGATCGGTGATGAAGATCAGAAAAAGCGTAGGACCTAGGACAGAGCCTTGAGGGACACCCATGTTCGTATGATAGGATCTGGAAGCATGCCCGTTCAATACAACCTTCATTATGCGATTTTATAGGAACGATTGGATTAAATCAAACAAGAAACAAGTTACAGCATAGCCCTGTAGATTGCGCAGAAGGCCAGCACGCCAAACTCTGTCAAATGCTTTAGAGATATCGAGGACAACAGCTCTAGCTTCGCCGTTCTTATCGAGAGCCCGGTATATGTATTCGGTGATGATCGTTAGCATATCGGCGGCAGACTTGGCGAAGCAGAAACCATACTGTCTGTCGGAGAATATGCTGTGAGCTGTGAGATTATGAACCACTTTAGCATTGATGATAACCTCGAGTACTTTGTCAAAATCGATAGGAAGCTGATAGGGCGATAATCAGAGGGGTTTGAGGTTTCTCCAGAGTTTTTCGGCCTTGTGCCACAATTTTGTATTTTTTACAAAATAAATAGTGAGTTCTTAAAAACAGGAACCACAGAGGAGGACTTCCAGCAGGCAGGAAAGTTAGAAGCTGAGAGGTAGTTCGTGTTGAGTTTGGAGAGAGCAGAGGAGAGTTCAGGGACACATTTCTTCATGACGATGACTGTGATTCCGTCACCTCCGCTCGCCTTATGGGAGCCAAGCTTTAAAATTATGTTAGACATCTACAAATGGTTTATTTAGAAATTTTTGATAAAATTCAAAAAAGAATTTGCAATGTTATAAAACCTGGCATCTCGGTTTGTCACTTTCTCGCCGCTGTAACGTAGCATCCCTGTGTCTTTTCTGTAAATATATTCATGTTAATTTTTCTGATAAACTTTTTCCTTTGGTATGTTGACTTTACGAATTTAAGCACTGTCTCAGATTTTGGTTCAATGTATATCGCCTCAGAATGAGAAATCGGAGAGCTGAGTTCGAATTCCGGTTGAATTTTTTACATTCACTTACGCGCAAATACCCTTGGGAAAGGTATGAATCCATATCTTCTCTCTCCAGCTATGGACTGAATAGCAGGTCAAATTGGGTTCTTTAGCCTTCGTTGACAACAAGTCTACTGCAGAAAGAAATGGCAACCTACTGCGGAAAATCTTCTGCCTATTCAAGGCATGATCGTCCAAGCGTGTATCACGTTTGATACTTAATTGACTGACTGACTAGATTGGCAGCAAGGTCTCATCATTTTACAATCGGAAATGCTAGATGTAACCGTATGTTCTATGCTAACAGTTTCTCCTCGCTATTCTCGGCTGTGGAACTCTCTTCTGGCTTCTTGTTATTCACTCAGTTTTGATCATTAAAAATGTAAATGCAATGTCAATCGTTATTTTCTGTCTTCTCAATCCCTGTCTTTTTTGTTCCCTTAATAGTGTTAAATGCTCAGAGAGAAAAATGTGCAGAGTTAAATGTTCCAGAGAAATAATAAGGAGTTAAATGAATCCTCCTTATAGTTGATAGTAGCAGAATGTGTGTATGCAGAAATATAAACAGCTTACTAAAAGTCTGTGTTCTTTTCCTTTTTTATGACTGGCAAAAGGATGAAAAGGAAGGTGAAACTATAAAGGAAATTGTACTTATCGGACTTTAGGTTTTAGAAGTCAGTTGAAGCATCTTGTTGTTTTCGTTGTTTTTTTTTTTTTGGAGGTGGGGGCGTGTGAGTGAAGACGAAGAAAGAAAAATTGGAAGGAGAGGAAAAACGAATGTATGTCGACGAGACATGACAGGGTCGGCGTCTTGAAATTTCTTTTTTTACATTTTAGCGTGTCATCTCTCTGCTCTTATCTGACTGACGACAGAGTCTGACGTTCCTTCCTTCCTCTTTTATACCGATTGACCTTTTCACACGAGATCGCTAACTTTTCTCTCAATTTTGCAAAAGTTAGAAAATAAATTTTACATTTGAACGCAGAATTTGGCTTCGTCTTTTTTTTTTTCAGTATGGGGTTAATCCTTTTCCTATTCGTAAAAATTAAATTTCACACTTGATTGTGAATTTTCGCTTTGGTCTGGGTTTTTTCCAAAATGTTTTTGGGAAAGGTATTAATCCGTCTCTTCCTTCCAGTTATGGGTTAACACTAACAGGACAGATTGGGTTCTATAGCCTTGGTCGGTAACCAGTCTACCGCAGAAAGCAATGGCAACCTACTGCGGGATAATCTTCTGCCCAGTCAGTCATGCCTCTTTCGAGACATGATCACCCAAGCGTGTATTATATATGGCACTTAACTGACTGATCCTATGCATTCAGATTCCGTCCTATTTGTTTTCACTTTTCAGCTACAAAAACTAATTAATTGACCAATAACATTAAAAGTACTATCAATGAAATTTCATTATTCCTCATAAAATCTTTCAGGAGCTTAGAAAACCTGTTGCACTTTCGTGAGTTAGCACAAGACAGATGTTTGACGATGAAAACTCACACCCATTTGCACTTGTAGTGTGCCTTCAAGTCGAAACAACTTTTACTATAGTTAGTCACCGAAACTGTTACCTCCCCTGGTTGGCGACTGACGAGGGCAGGGTATCGCACGTGCTTTCGCACGTTGTGTGTAGATCATTTAAAAACGTTACCCTTTATTTTGAAATTATGTCGGTTAAATGAAACGTAAGTGTTTTAAGCTCATTAAATGTTACCTATTTAAATTACATTTCTTTCAATTGTATTCATTTTGTTTATTTATACACCGTTCGGGTCAAGTTTTATTGAATATTTTGAATAAACAATACAATAAACATTGATTTTTTATGCAGAATCTTTGATTATATGATATATGGTTACTTTACCCAGGACGGAATTAAATACATAAATTAAATTAAACTTAAACGACGGTACAAGGCCATGGGAAATGATGCGACAATCTTCCAAGTTCTAAGAGCCTGTCTCTTACAACTTTGAAGAAAGTATGATTACTACATTCGAAAGTCTGTCTTCTGCTACTAATGATAAAACGCATCCACAAAATTGAATTGTGAAACTGTTAAAAGAAAGAAAATTTAAAAAAAATAAAAGTTTTTAAAAGCCACAAACATTTGACAGGTATTTCTTACAGTTAAGGAACTAAAACTGAAAAAACACCGCATTTAGTCTCGCGGTGAATAATTAAAAACATACTAATTTTCTGTTGTTTGATGTGTAGTTAAATAGAAATCTACTATTTTATTTCTAATTAATTGTTACTTTTTTCTTCTTTTACAGCCATTGTCTCGTTGTCTACATCAGTAAGTCAATCGCAATACATATTTTAAAAAAAAATCAAGAAAACAATGAATCGGCTAACTTTTTAAAAATTAATTAAAGATTTCTTGAATTGAAAAAAATGAATAAAAAATGAGTTGAGTAGAATTGCAAATGCGTTAAATAATTTAAAATGGTTGTTTTATTTTATAAAGAAAATAAATAAAAATAGTACAAGTTCTATATTTCGAGTTTTACATGTGTAATAAATAGTACTGTTAAATATTAAGTGAAATACATTCGATAAAACGCCGGGTATTGTGTAAAATAATGAAGTGGCCAGAAAAACTAGAATAGAGAGAAAGGAAAACAAATTATCGACTCGCCGTTTCTGCTCAAACTAAAGGGAGATTACTCTGAATGCCACTGTAGTCTTCATCTTTCTTACTCCAGCCATTGCTATCTACCTGGAGCGGCTTTTTTAGCTGCACATTTCTTCATTATTCAGGTTTTTTTATCAGATAAGAGCAGCGCCAATCTGTTCAGCCTCAGGCAATATAGATTTTAGACTAAACTCTATAGATTACAATTTATTTTTTTATCCCCTTTCCCTGTTGACTTTACAAAAGCTGTTTGCGGGTGAGATACTAATTCGGCTCTACCTCTCTACCCCCATAAAAAGGCAAAAACATAACAAAACAAAAGAAAGCGTAGATCAGATGACAGATTTACATGGAAACATTTTTTTCTTTTAGATTTAAATTATTTTTCTCATCACTTACAAAGATAAAAACAAGCCGGAGTTATCATGGTTCATCAACATCTCAAATTTTTTAACAGCATCATCATGTATCTCTTCTTAACCCGGATTGTTTCAACTGCACTCTGATTGTAAGAGAATACCTGTATGTTTTTTTAAATCTAACACCAACTGGGTTCTTGCTTTTGTACAGGGAACACAGCAACCGTCAATTGACTTCTGTGATATCGTCCAGTGAAGCCCCTTATTTTTTTTCTTCTTTCTGTATTAATTACTGTGATCCTAAAAGCAGCGGAGATATAACTATCATCATCATCATCAATAACAACTAAAGAGTGGCAGCTATGTGAGTGTATGTGCGTGCGTGTCTTTAGTTTAAATCAAAATTGTTCAGTGGTGGTCCCTACACTTGATGGGGGGGTTTCATTCCTTTAGTCGGACATTTCTTCATACTTTGTTTTTCTATCATTATCATCACCGTTGCTATTACAATTAGCGTATCAACACTACCAACAACAATAAGTGGAAGCAGTCATCACAGCCGTTGTGGTTGTCAGACGAAAAATGGCCGAGTGTGTTGTACTGGGCGCCAATATAACTCCTATTTTTGCCGCTCACACTATTAAATCTAGTAACAATACCAGTTCTTCTACTGCTACCTACAGATATTACGACAACTACTATTACTACGACAGCTCTATTTCAGCTGCCCTGTCCCACCAAGTTGCCGCCACCGCCAACACCACCGGCAGACCCACCACAGCTGCACGTGGGATCGGTGCTATCATTCCTGTTACTAGTGAGATTTGAGTATAAGAAACAAACAAACAAACAAAATCCCCCGAAATATAATTTTATATATATTTATCTATATAATAATAATAAGGAAGCGAAAACAATACAAAAACAACAACCAGAACATCGAGTAAAAAAAGGTCTCCAAGAAATATACCAAAATTTTTCGGGGCACTACTGATATGGTTAAGAAAAAAACTAAAACTTTAAGGACGTACGATCAAGACGGTTTTCAAAGACGAGCGGCTTGTTTGTGTTTTCGAGACGAAAGCGAACAAGAGGTAAGTTAACGTAAATTAAATTATTTAAATTAAAAGAAATACTAAAAGAAGAAAAAAAAAATACTGACACTCATTATTGTCAGAAAATAAAAATGTGTGTGCAGGTAAAGAAAAGAGCTTTTTGTGTTTTTAACCCCCATACACGTCCAAAAGCAGCAATTAAATTATTAGTTTTAAAAAATACATTAAAAATTAGTTCGAAAAAAAAAAATTTTTTTTGTCTTGATAAATTTAGGCGGCGAAAAAAAAAAAATTAAATCCATCGTGTGTAGAAGCGTTAACTTACCAATATAAATTTTATTTCACATTAACAATATTTTCTTAAATAAAGTGAGTGGATAAAAATATTTTAATTTAATCCAGAAGTAAATGTTCCAAAGTTAATAATAAAAATATTGGGTGGGGGGGGGGGGGAGTCTGAGGAATGTACCTTTATCCAAGACTTGAGAATTGCAACAAAAGAGAAAAGGGGAGGCAAAAATAGTATTTTCGTTTCTATCTTTTATTTACCGTTTTCATGCCTTTTTTTCACTATCTCCATTTATCAAAAATAGAACTAAAAAAAATTAAGTTCTTGCGTCTACACAAAAAAATTCTTAAAAACCATTTCCGAAAATATTCTCGCATGTAAAAAAAAAAAAAAAAATTCACAAGTTGTTAAAGTAATATCAAGACGAGGGAGGAAGAAAGTAAAAAAAAAAAAACAATGATCCACATTATCTTATTCTGTCCCCTCCCTTTTTAAGGATTTTATTTCCACATTTTTAGGGTTTTGTTTTTTTGTCCGCAAAAATCTTGGTAGTTCTTTATTTAGGGATGTATTTTTCTGCTGCAAATTTGCTTTTAAACTTGGGTTTTTTCCGTAAAAATGTTTTTAAAACTATTTTTTTTTTTTACACATTTAAATTTCATCCTCACAATCTGATAATGACAGCTGATGATTAAGAAGAAAGAAAACCAATAAAAGGAAATCTGAAATTAATTAGCAGTTAAATAATGTTAAAATTGTTAATTTAAGTACATACAAAAAATTTAAATTAGCTTTGCGAAATTAGGAATATTTTTTTTAACTTTAAAAACAGTAAATTAAAAAAAAATGTCTTTTATCGTTGGATTTTTTTTGTAAAATATAAATAAGTCTTCGAGTTTTGTAATAGTTTAAGTTTCGGTTTCCATTATTTAGGGAAATTTTAATAGGGAAAACTAAATCAATTTTAACAAAATTGATTAGTAGATAAAGAAAAAGCTTGAATGTATTTTCTCACCCCCCCCTCCGTCAAAATGTTAATGCAACAAAAATAATTAAATTTTTGCTCTAGTTATTAGAATTATTTAAACTTTCATTATTCAGTTCCTTTTTCTGTAGAGAAGGAAGCTTAAAAAAAACTTTACATACTCAATAACGCATTTTATTTTCAATTTGGGTAGGTTTTTTTTTTCTTTCTCTCTCCCTTTCCTGAAACAATAATATCATAGCTAAGACAAAAAAAAGTATTGATGACTGTAAAAAAAAAAAAAAAATCCAAGATTTTTTTTTTACAACATTTTTTAAGCGATATAAGAACTGAAACTTGGTTTGTAGCTAATAATTGTAGTTAGCCGAAAAAAAAAAACAACTTTTTTGTAAAATAAATTTTATTTTAAGCTTTTCTTTTCAACACTTTTTTCCCCCTGGTAATTCAAATTGTCATCCCTACAAAGAAGTCATTTTTTGTTTTGTTTCTCCATCTGTTTGACAAGAAGTCGTAAAACATTCTCTTTGAAATCTGCGCAGTGTTTCCTTACTAGGGAAACAAAAATTCTAATAGACGTTGTTATTTTGTCATTTTTTTTTTTATTTTTTATTTTTTTTGCTTAACAATGTCAGTTCATAAAAATCCACATAACTTCAAATAACTTTTTTTTTTTTTCTTTGTAAAAGTGGAATAATTAACCTTACAGTTTTTTTTTGTTTTTTTTTTTAGTACTGGGATGATAATTCCCGAGTGGAGACAGTTTGTCAATTTTAAAAGAAAATCTGATTATTTCTGGTAGAAAATAATAATTGAATTGCTATTCAAATTCATAAATCTGCTTTTTAATCCACTTCCAACAAAGAAAGTTATAAGAATCTTAAAATATTGTCAATGATTATGGATGCAGATGATTTCTAAGGTTTATTGATTTTTTTTTTCTAGTTCAATCACTAGTAAAAAAATGACACTAAATTTTATTTTAGTGTCAGATGTTTCACGTTTTAATACCTTTTCTTTAAATTCAGAGCGTATCATATCCTACTTTTTTACTTGGTTTCAGATGTTTTTTTCAGTTAAAATATTGATTGTATATTTGAGTTCTGTGATGATGTCTGGTGTGACCTACCTACATACAAAACAAATAAGAAAAAAAAATTCCCTGCCGGTGACAAAAAGAAAAAAATTAAATTACCCCCTTTCTTTTTTTTTTTATTTTTCTTCTTCGCTTCCTTAGAGATAATTGATTTTTTTTTATTTCTTTTTATTTTAAGTCAGTCTGAAATCTTCCTTTTATTTCCCAGTAAAGAAAATACGGAAATGTGCTGGATTCAGATAATTCACTGATTCAGGTTTAGTTTTTCTAAACAATATTCTTCAGCTTTAACTCATTGTCCCCCACCACACGTTTTGCAAATCTATAAAAATCCTTTTATTTCGTCTTCATAGTTCGAAATCGTCATTTTCTAATTCTTTGACATTGGGGAATTTTCAATTTGTTGATAATAAACAAAAGTATTGTGGGCGGTGATATTTTTATTTTTGTCTGGTATTTAATTTCATGACAAGAAACTGGATTTCGTGTCTTTGACAGAAAAAGTAAGAAAATGACAGCTGCTTTTCTTGAGATCTTTTTGATTGAGGAAAAAAAAAAGCGGAAAAGCTAGACTGACCTATTTTTCTTACTACGGAAGGTTAGTGGGGCTGTAACATAATTCAGTTACCATTTTAATTTTTTCCTCACTAAAGATTTCGTTATTTTTTTATTAACTTGCTTATAATATTTTTTTTAAAGCAAATCTTACAAAACACAGCTATTAAATTATAACCTGCACTAAACCAGGAAACCGTTTACCTACATCAACAATAAAATTTAAATGTGTCGTTTGGTCCCCTCCCTACTTTTCTTTTGGCATCTTTGTCTTTTTCTTGAAATATAAATTCATACGGCTTTTTGTCACATCTTTCTCTATTTTCTCTTTAATATTTGTCTTTAAATTTTCATCTGACAGAATACTGACATGAGTGAAATTAACGCATGAATGAATTAAAAATCCATTAAAAAATGTTATGGGGGAATTTATTTATTTATTTATTTTTACATGAAAAAAGTTTTTTTAAATGCTTACAAAATTCATTATTCTATATTGATTACTTAGAAATTTCATTTAATACGAATATTAAATTTTATTCTTAAAAGCTAAGAAATTAAATAAAAAAAAAAATTAAAAAATTAAAAAAAATGAATGTTTTTTTTTTTTCATGGTCAGTTTTTTTTGTTTCCCCACTCACCATAAAAACTAAGATATCCAAGGATAAAGTTTTTTAATAGATGAGCGATTATGAATGAAATTTTCAGTTTAAAAGTAAAAATGACTTAAAAAAGGCAAATAAAAACAACCCGCTGAAAACAAAAGCAGACAGATTTTATTAACTTCGTTAAATTACGAAAAAAACAAAATTCAGCAAAAAGGTATTTCCCGAGATTTCTTAATTATTAACGGCATGTTCAGTTACAGATTTAAAATTAATTCTGAATCAAACAAAATAAATCGGGGAGAGGGAGTAATCGGAGAAAATAAAATTTTAAAAAGGTTTTTGTTTTTCCATCCTTGATATACGTAACTAATTAACAGTGGATGTTAGCGTGAATTGCAGGCAATCGGAATGTCTTGCAGGTAACTGGAAAACTTGGTTAAAAAGAAAAAAAAGTAATTTTATTTGCTCATGAAATGTATTTCATTTGTAATATTTTAAAAATTTAAACTAAATATTGATGAGTTATTCAAGTGACTAAAATTTAGTCACTAAACTATTTTTTTTTTTGTTTTTTAAATATTTCATTATTTGTTTTCTTAAGCTGTATTGAATGAATTAAAAAGGACTTTTTTGTTTTTGGAAATCATTTTTTTTATTCCTTTTAGATAAAAAGAAAATAAGCCTCCACCCCCCCCAAGTAATATTAAATATTTTTAATGAAAATGTTATTTTCTAACTTTTTTGTTCTAACTCGGCATATCTTTTAACTTTTCCCCCTGTAGAAATTAAACAAAAATTAAGATAAAGATAGTGGTGGAAATTTAATCATGGATAAAAACTACTGCAATATTTTTTTTTTTTTTTTTAATACAAAAATTGCCAGATACGAGATTTGAGAGCCACTCAAAATAGATGTTATTGTTAGCCAACAAAATGTGACATGATTGAAAGAGAACATATGAAGACTGAAGATAAAGTGGAGATAACTGACTCTTGATGTATAGATCTTTAAAGATCAGATTAGTGGATTGATGATTCAAAATATTTCTGTCGGAATTTTTTTTTTCTGGATAAATTTGCAGTGTTCAGTGAAGTTGGTCAAAAATAGAAACAAATGTCAAAGAACCCTCTCTTTCATTGCACCTCCCTATTGCATTTAAAGAAGTAAGGATCAGTCAATCATGCTCGAAATGTTCCAGGAAGAAAGTGTTGAAAGAACTAGACAATCTTGTCTCTACTGATGCATACTAGTGTGGGATCAGTTTGAGCTTGTTTTGTATTTGCTCTCATGAGGAGGTGAATGAATTCCATTTGGCACTTTTTAAAGGAGTTACTGTGAGTGAAAGAAACTAAGAAAACATTAAGGAGAAATAACATTAGAAAAATAGGATTCAAGGAGGCATAAGATGTTTGATATTACCTTTAAATTTTTAAAGATTGTAACTGACAGAAAAGCAAGAAGTTGGAATAAAGTTCCACATGCGAAAAGTACAAAAGAAACTTAGAATAGAGCTTAGTTAAGTCTAGCAATTTCAACAGTAAAATGACACTTAGCTGCCAATCTAGTCAGTCAGTTAAATGACAAACATGATACATACTTGGGCTATTATGTCTCAAGAGATTTGACTGAGTGGGCAGAAGATTTTCCCACAGTAGGTTGCCATTACTTTCTGTGGTACACTAGTTGCCAGCCAAGACTATAGAACCCAATCTGTCCTGTTATTTAACCTATAATTGTAGGGAAGAAATGGATTAATACCTTTCCCAAGGGTATTTGTGCATAAGTGAATGCAATGAATTCAACTGGAATTTGAACTCAGCAAAAACCATTAATGTCTGCTTGACTATTGTGCAAGTCCACTGTTGAGATTCCATATCTGTGAATTTCTTTGCATTCTTGGGAAAAAACAAATGACGTAGTTTAGTTATCCCATTGCCTTTTTCATAGTTTGAAATTCAGGTTTCCTTCTCTTAGATTGGTTACCAATCAAGGCTAGAGATCCCAGTACACTGTTATTTAACCTATAGTTGAGAAGAGATGGATTCATGCTGCATCCCCCACCCTCCCGGGAGGCATTTGTATAAAAGTCAATGCAGCAGGTCAGGATGACCCCTGCCACTGTGTCGTCATCAAGGGTTTCAGTTGCGAATATATTAGGACATAAGGCACTATTCTGGGTTCCTGGATTTTCTATCGCTCTGAATAATTAGGTCTCATCCATTGTCCAGGATATAAGATCTTTTTTATGACACCATTACAGTTTAATGACACAAATCAGGATTTATATTCTGCCATTGACCATATCCAGCATTCTGCCTCCAATGTCTTCATCATAACCCTGGCACAAGTGGCTTTGGAATGATATGACTTGCCAAAGGGTAACCTGTGATTATCAATTACAGCTTGAGAGTCCAGTCTGCACTGCTATTTAACCCATAGCTGAGGAGAAGAGGTTAATTCATACCTTTCCCAAGAGTATTTGTAAGTGAATGTAACAAACTTGACTGGAATTCACACTTGACTCTCCAGTGTTTCATTCTGCGCTGTCTTCCATTACACTGTGCATCCAAAATTTTATGAAGATATTAAATTTATACTTTTACTAGCTGTATAGCCCGGCGTTGCTCGGGTGTAATGAAAGCTTTAAAACTAATCCATGGTCCTGGAGTTCACACTCTTTGGATTTTGGCACCAAAGACTAAAAAGCAATAGTCGTTTCCAGTTAAAGCAAAACCATAGAGTGAAAGAAAAATGAATGGATGTAAGTCAAATTTGGATTTCCTGGTATTGATATCAAATAAGTTTTTTTTCGTCGTAAACTGAATTTTGAAGGCTAAATAAGTCCTCTGAGTAAATGGTATCATGGTTGAGACTAAGAACTACAATTATACCTACTTAGAGCCAAATCCGAAGCAAAAACTAAAATAAAAGGCTGAAAAAATGCAGACATACAGGCAGATCAACAGACACACACAAACAACTCGCCTTTTTTATATATATATATATATATATATATATAATCGATTTTTTTTTTTTTTTTGCACTATTGTAAGAACTGCCACCTTGAAACTTCTGAATATCATTTCTTATGTCTTTGTCTATGAGTGTATCAAATTTGATTAAAATTAGACCACTCCTTCTATAACCCGATTTATTCAATTATCGATTTTCAGTATTTATCGGGGTTGCCGCGACACAAAACCTAGCAAAGAACACTTGCAGACACTTATAGTACAACTGTGTACATTTTCAGGAAAATCGGTTCAGCCGTTTCAGAGTCTATAGGTAACGGATACACACACACACACACACACACACTTCCATTTATAAATAAGTTTAGATTTCTTCTATGGAATTGGTAATTTAGCTAAGTGAATACAGTTAAGCATGACAAGCAGCAGGCAGATTAAGTTTAATGTTCCTCATTGTCCCATAAGAAAATACCCTAGAAGATTAAAGTGTTGATTTGTGAATTTGGTGACATAATAAATGTGAGCTCAATCTCTGGGCTGGATAGGGTAGACTTAGGCTCAGTGTAAATGGCGCAAATAACTGAGCAGTTCTAAAAATAAGAACTAGATGAGATATCCCCTGTACATGATCAGCAAAACAGGAATGATTTACCCCTGTAGATTAACAAAGTGTTGAGTTTGAAATTCTCTAACAAGCACTTTATGAAAGCTGAATAGCCCAACATCTGAAAATAACAAGATGAAGATAATCATAAATAACTGCTTAATCTAAAAATTCAAACAAATTATCAGTAAGTTTCTGTCAATACTTATCCAAAGTCAAACTATTTAATTGTCTTTGTGTACTTATTTTTTTTCTTTTTCTCAACGTTTTATCAAGTTCATTTTTTGCTCTACTTTTGGCAAATGTGTTTTATGCAAAGTTTTGATTTTATTCTCTTTATAGTTTGATCTATAGGCTATAGTCTATTATCATAGACTTTCTACAAAACACTTGTGTGAAAGTGGAGTACAGGAATGACAAAAATAGCAGTTTTAAAGAACCATTGAATACTAACAGCTGTGACCATGAAAATTACAAATACATTTCAGTTTCAAATAGGGTGGTTAGATTTTTTTTTTTCTTTTTTTTTTTTTTTGTTTCTGTCCATCTATCAAAACTGTGGTTCCCTACTATAGTCAAATCATGTATGGATAGTCTGTTTGGATTTGAGTTATTGTACCCTCATGAATCAAATGATAGTCTCCTTATATACATGTGTTGTGATGATGTTTGGCTCAAAAAATTTTTTTTAAGTTTCAGTACAAAGAATTTGTCACTTTAACTAAGCAGGTTCACACTGACTTTGAAGTTTTATGGGGAGACCATTATGATGTCCTCACTCATCAGGGCTGGTTTTCAAGCAAAGACTCTGCACCATGCTACATAAACAGGAGAACCCAGTCATGAATGTCAGACAATTTCTGTGACCACATCACCCCTTAGATCTGGCCAACTAACTCCCCACACTGCAACCCCCCTTGATTATGATGTGTGGGGCACAGTTGCTTTGTTTATGTTTTGGATATGCATCCAAAACATAAAGCAAATTTTAAAGTAGTAACAAATTTTTTTATCTATCAATCTAACAGATTTAACACTTACATTTGAGTTGACACTCTATTTATTAAACAGTATATTTGTTTTATTTATCAACTGACTTGAATCTTTTTATTTAATAAGATTTCTCCAATATCTAACATGTTTCACTTTTATTAAAGCTTCAGTGGTGGGGAGGGAGAAAAATTTTGGTATGTTTGATTTTTATTTGTTACTGTAAACATATTGAATATATATTCACTTATGCACAGTTCAGTTTTAGCACAGGCCATACATATGGATACTTAGGAAGAATCAAACTCACCAAGTTGTAATGACTGACAGCATCAGTTTATTAACCATTATCCTATGACAAAGCACCCTCTTAATTCCAACCCAGTTACAAGTATATTGTTATACTCAGCTTAAAAACTAGATCTCTGATTCACTGTACATAAAAAAGAAAGAGCTGGAATACCATAGTTCACTGTACATAAAAAGAAAACTAGATCTCTCGTTCACTGTACATAAAAAGAAAGAAACTAGATCTCTCGTTCACTGTACATAAAAAGAAAGAAACTAGATCTCTCGTTCATGTACATAAAAAAGAAAGAAACTAGATCCTATGGAACTCACTGTACATAAAAAGAAAAGAAACTAGATCTCTCGTTCACTGTACATAAAAAGAAAACTAGATCTCTCGTTCACTGTACATAAAAAGAAAGAAACTAGATCTGCGTTCACTGTACATAAAGAAAGAAACTAGATCTCTGTGTTCACTGTACATAAAAGAAAGAAACTAGATCTCTCGTTCACTGTACATAAAAAGAAGAAACTAGATCTCTCGTTCACTGTACATAAAAAGAAAGAAACTAGATCTCTCGTTCACTGTACATAAAAGAAAACTAGATCTCTCGTTCACTGTACATAAAAAGAAAGAAACTAGATCTCTCGTTCACTGTACATAAAAAGAAAGAAACTAGATCTCTCGTTCACTGTACATAAAGAAAGAGAAACTAAGATCTCTGGATTCTGTACATAAAGAAAAAAACTAGATCTCTCGTTCACTGTGCATAGAAAGAAACTGGATCTCTCCGTTCACTGTACATAAAAAGAAAGAAACTAGATCTCTCGTTCACTGTACATAAAAAGAAAGCTAGATCTCTCGTTCACTGTACATAAAAAGAAAGAAACTAGATCTCACCGTTCACCTTGCAAAGAAAGAAACTAGATCTCTCGTTCACTGTACATAAAAAGAAAACTAGATCTCTGATTTTTGTACATAAAAAAGAAAGAAACTAGATCTCTCGTTTTCTTTTATAAAGAAAGAAACTAGATCTCTCGTTCACTGTACATAAAGAAAGAAACTAGATCTCTCGTTCACTGTACATAAAAGAAAACTAGATCTCTCGTTCACTGTACATAAAGAAAGAAACTAGATCTCTCGTTCACTGTACATAAAAGAAAGAAACTAGATCTCTCGTTCACTGTACATAAAAAGAAAGAAACTAGATCTCTCGTTCACTGTACATAAAGAAAACTAGATCTCTCGTTCACTGTACATAAAAAGAAGAAACTAGATCTCTCGTTCACTGCTTGCAAAAAGAAGAAACTAGATCTCTCGTTCACTGTACACTATAAAAGAAAGAAACTAGATCTCTCGTTCACTGGCACATAAAAAGAAAGAAACTAGATCTCTCGTTCACTGTACATAAAAAGAAAGAAACTAGATCTCTCGTTCACTGTACATAAAAAGAAAGAAACTAGATCTCTCGTTCACTGTACATAAAAGAAAGAAACTAGATCTCTCGTTCACTGTACATAAAAGAAAACTAGATCTCTAGTTTCACTGTACATAAAAGAAAGAAACTAGATCTCTCGTTCATACATAAAAAGAAAGAAACTAGATCTCTCGTTCACTGTACATAAAAAGAAAGAAACTAGATCTCTCGTTCACTGTACATAAAAAGAAAGAAACTAGATCTCTATGATTTCTTTATATACATAAAAAGAAAGAAACTAGATCTCTCGTTCACTGTACATAAAAAGAAAGAAACTAGATCTCTCGTTCACTGTACATAAAAAGAAAGAAACTAGATCTCTCGTTCACTGTACATAAAAAGAAAGAAACTAGATCTCTCGTTAGTATTTAAATTTATGATCACTGAACTTTACAATTTTTGACTTGGATACTCCATTTGTATTTTTTGTTTTGAAAATTAGGAAGAAAAGAATTCTGATAGTCAGAAAAGAAGGCAAGTGTGACTATAATACTTAATGTTCAATAATATGGGTTTACTCTTTAATTTTTTTTTTTTTTTTTTTTTTTCCTCTAACATTTCACCCCAAGCAAGGCTAGGACTGCTACTGGTTCACAGAGGGTTATAGTAAGAGAAACAAGGTATAGGGGATATCAAAGAAAGACTTAAGAGAAGGATGGTGATCAAGGAGATTGTAGCATCAGGGAAGCAAGCAAACAGAAAGTGCAAGAAAAGGAACTGTTAGAAGAGGTGGTTACATTTAACTATTTTCCATAAAAGCGTGGGACCTTGATACCAATCTCGTAGCACATGTCAATATGTGTGGTCAGGGCACCAGGGAAAGAAGCTCATCAAAGCAGTAGCCATGAAAATACTTGTAGAAAAGACAGAGGGAAGCCACATCACATTGGTGAGAAAGTGACTGAAAGTGAGCTGCCTAGTCAAGATCAGTTACATTGAAGATCCTTCTCTGGATTTTAAGAACCTCAAGATGAATAGCAGGAGCACCTGACCAGATACAGCAACAGTACTAAATCCAAGGAAAATACTCTTGACTGAATGATTTTTTTTTTTTTTTTTTTTTTTTTTTTTGTGAAAAAAGAAATTGAAAAATCTTTTGCCTCAACCTAATGAGTGTCTATATAAGTTTATAAAGACACTATTGAAATGAAAAATTTAATTGGAAACAAAGAAAACTACAGAACTGTTACATTATATATCCTCTTGTATGGCAACAAATGCTGGACAATCTCCTCAAGGATGAAGAGACTTCAAATAACATAAATATGGTTCTACAGAAAGATACTGAGGATACGAGGGGTTGAACATGTGAGCAACAAGGTTTTAGAGAGAATAGAAACAAACAGGAAACTTACACTTAATATCGAGGAAGTTGAAATTTCTAGGGCATGTAATGAGGAAGGAGAGCATAGGAAATCTGATGCTCAGAGGAACAGAGAAAAGCAGCATGTAACATACTTGATGGGTTTGAGTTAATGGAAGGCAGAACAGGTTTTGATAAATAAGACAAAACTTTTTAAGAACAAAGGACAGGAAGATGTGGAGGGCCTTGATATCTACGTCCTGAAGGGACATGGCACATAAAAGAATTGAAATTTACTTTTTCAGATGGATGAGTAGATTTTAAAATCTTTTTAGATTAAAGAAGTAAAAGCAGAATTTCATTTATAGAAAAAGAAATTTGGACAATATTCTAAAATTTTTGGTTTTTTTTTTTTTTTTTTTTTTTTTTTTTTTATAAAAAAAAAATTTGCAGTGCATTCTGTTCCTCTTTCTCTGTCTGTTTTAAATTTGGATTAAATTCAAAAGGAATTTGCCAAAAAATATATTAACTACTTTAGTTTGGGTATCATTAAGGTTTCTTCATAGGACATAATTTTTAAGTTTGACAATTTGTGCAACTCTGCAAATATGCAATGAAGGTTGAACATTTTTAATCCCCAACCTTTTCAAAGGTTTCTTTTACACTACTTTTACAAAAGATTTTAGTACAGATTTTGAAATGGCAAAAAATCAGTCCCCCATTAGTTTATATGGGGTAGGATTTTGAGCATTCCCAGACTCAAAATAAATTGTTTGTCTACCTTACAATTTGTTTGTCTACAGCTGATTTAGAAGACTTGAAATATGATAGCATGCTTGACTGCTTAGTCTTATTTTTATTTATTTTACTTTAAAAAAAAAATCAAACCATTCTTTGTGGGCACTTAAAACATCTTGCAACCTTACCCTAAACATCTACAATCCTTTGAAGTTAGTCATAGTTTTTTGCAACCATTGTAGCAAAATTCTTATGCAAGGTTATTTTGGGTGGTTTGGGAATACTCAAACATTTCCCCCTATATAAATTAATAGTAACTGCTTCATGCCACTTGGTTTTCATAGGAAGCATCTACTTTCAGGTAGCACTTGGGGAGGGTTGCATCCAACTTTCTGTGGCTCTGTGCCAGCTAAGCTTATTAAATAACTGTTAAAAATATAAAAACATAGAACTCATTTTTCTTTTTACATGTGTGTGGTTTTAAGCCAATTCTTCTGTCAAGCATTTATCTGGGATATTCATGTTAGCCTTCCTTTTTATTTCCAACAAATAATTTGCTAATTAGTGTCCTTTTTATTTATAAATATAAACACCTGAATCTACTGAGATAGACAATTATTTAATTATTCTGTTATAAATATCAACTAAGTTGGCTCCAGTGCACATTTTAATTTGAATAATGTAACTTTGATCTCTCAATTAGATATTGTAGAGGAGAGTGAAAGGGTTAAATTGGGGATTCCCAAACTTTTCATTTTGGGTCATCACCCACTTTCACATGGGAAAATTTTTCCACTGCCCACCCATATTCAGAAGCATACCTAAAAGTTTGTTACTCATTCATAAATTGACTTTGATGTAAAATATTGCAAAGGGAGGTAACAAATAATGCTGACTTACCTGGCAGCTGCTGTTACCATATTAAAGAACAAATGAAAGCAAATTTGACAGATATCACCATTTGAATAGTGTTGTTTTTTTTTTTTTTTTTTTTTTTTTTATATAGCACATGTTGAAATACCTTTTTAATACTCAAAATCCTATGTCTCTCACCAAAATTTCTGGTCACTCACTATTTTCTGTTCAGTTGCTCATCATCTACACACAGTTGAAATTGCTCATTGTTGGGCAATATCACTCAGGCTGGAAAATCCTGAGTTAAATGATGAAAAATTAGAAAAGGAAATGAGGTTAGAAGGAAATTTAAAGATTTGTGTAAATTAAAATTTTGGGACAAACTTCGATAAAATTAGAAGAGAAAATGGAAAGATTAGTAGGTAATTAGGACAGCAGTACAGAATGTCTGAGTAATTACAGAAGAGGAAAATACATAACGTGTTTACCATCAGATAGCATGTGCTTTAAAATTTGGCAACAGATAATTCAGATAAACTTAATATTCAACTTGCTTATCTGTACTTTTATTCATTATTGTCCACAGATCATTTTTGAAATGGTAGACCTAAATGATTTAGAGAAAGAAAACTATAATCAATACTGGATTTTACAGTGAGCATTAATATGTTAACTTTCACATTATTTTAACTTGTAATCATATCATAATCACTTACAATCATATGTATTTTATTATGGAATAACCAGAGGGTTGTGATAGAGGTGTGTAGAAGATTCAAGGATTATTTGAGAGATTTTAATTTTTAGTGTGGGGGAAGGGAATTTAATATTGCAGTAAAAAGGCAATATAGACAAAAGGTATTTCTGTTTGGATAATGGAAAGAAAATGAGCACCCCCCCTTTTTTCTTTTTCATATGAATACAGCTCCCCCTTCAATCATTGGAACCTGAGATTAAAAAAAAAAAAAATTGCAGTTACTTACATATTATTAACCTCTCAAATATCTAACTCATTAGATATCCAGATGTTCATGGAGAACTTTCAAACTTCTTCCCTCCAGTTATGGGTTAAATAGCAGGACAGATTGGGTTCTATAGCCTTGGTCGGCAACCTACTGTGGGATAATCTTCTGCCCAGTCAGTCATGTCTCGAAAACGACATGATCACCCAAGCGTGTTTCACATATGGCACTTAACTGACTTATTGGAACTAAGGAAAGTTTCAAGGTAAAAAAAAAAAAAATAGTTTGTGCAGGAAGGGGAAGTTTCTTTCATAGTAACAATTACTATTTGTAACCATTCAGTGTAAGACTATAAATTCTCTTATATTCATGTAAATAATGATAAAATTTTATTTGTCAACAAAGATTGTTAAATAGCTTATAAATTTCATTTCTTTTTGTCTTTGTATAAGAAATTGTGGTGGGGATTCTGTTTTGTTTCATTAAGCATAACAATGATATATATGGTTTAGTTTAATTGCACTAATAATTCAATCAGCAAGGGTAACTGAGATACATCATTATCATAATTAATGATGATGCATACAGGAACAAACAGTCAGTTTTACTTTTTGAAGATTGTTTTTTTTTTTTTTTTTTTTTAAGACGTAAAAGAAATTCTAGTGAGTAATCATATAAAATGTGTGTGTATGTATATATATATATATATATATACACACACACAGATATAGAATTTTTATTTATTTATTTATTTTTTTTTTTTCAGCAGCTTTATATAACTTTTAGTTTGATAGACAACTCATTATTACTACTAAGGTTTACTGTGACGGCTAGCTTCAATCCAAGTGTTGATCTCTTATTCAGCATAGATGGATACTTCAACTGGTTAAAACTGAAGAGATCAAGACTTGGATTGATGCTGGTTATAATGGCACAAAAAGAATTCTTTAATCCTGAAATGTAGTCCTTGCTAATTGTTAATACTCAAGTGAGACAAATGAAATTAATATTTGTTGTTGATTTTAAAAAAAAAAAAAACAAATTTATAATACCTCCTCAGCAACACCAGTGATTGTCACAGAATGTTTTTTTTTTTTTTTTTTTTTTTTTTTTTTTTTTTTTTTTTAAGAAAAAAATAGATTGCCATTGTTCTTGGTAAGTTTCTAATTAACAAATAAAATGACAAGTAGAAAATATATTTGACAGAAAAACTTTACTGTTCTTGGAAATTCTTTTTCCGAAGTGCACAAATATTTTCCTTGTTCAAACATAGATGCAAAATCGTCTTGTAACAGTTATAAATGGTAAATGTTACTATAAAAGATATTTTGCTTAACAGATAATTTCCCCCTCTAATCTTTACAGTTCAGTCCTTGTAGGTGACAAATTATTTTCCACCTTCCAGCATCTCTCTCTCTCTCTCTCTCAGTAGCAGGATGAGGTGAGTTTCTCACTACTTCCATGGAAAGTGCTTAGATGAACTACATTCCTTGGTTCAACCAGGTCTAATCTTTACGGCTAAATCTGTTATGCCTTTTACATTGTAGCAAACTGCCAATATTCTCTCCGTATTTCATCTGCAAGAAGTAAGTTCTACTCAAACATCATCTTTCCACAGACCACTGCTCTTTGGAACAGACTCCCAAAGGATGTTTCTCTGATCACTGCAATCTTAACCTGTTCAAGTCTAGAGTTAACTGTTGCCTTCCCCTCTTAGCCACATAAACTACTCTTTAACACAACCCCCTACCTTGAGTGGGTCCCTGAGCCATGTACAGGGAGATTTATAATATTAAAAAAAAAATCACCATTAGAGTAAAAGAAAGTTTTGATGCTTTATGTAATAGTGAACATTTTGTTTTTCTTGCAAATGAAAACAGATAAAATTAACAAATTAATCTTGTTCTAATTTGAATGTCTAACCCGACAAGTAACATTCCTTATGCAAGCTTGAACAATATAGTAAAATTAATTTGGAGATACTGTTGTGGAGACATACACACACCTTTCCAGAGTATGACGTGGACTCATTCAAATGGTATAATACTAATACCAAGAATTATCATAGGAGACTGCTATGAGACAATTACAAGACTGCTAGCTGTAAGCAAACTTCATATACTACTACAGATTTTAGCAAGTCTGTGTCTATTTCAAGCGACATTATATTTCTTGATTGTTCAACGCAATGAAAACATAACAGATACTACATGAAACAAAGCACGCAGATACTGCAATGATCCTGAGCAGAAGGCTAGGGAGTGGTACTTTAACCCTAGAGAGAGCGTGTAGATTGTTTGAAGCAGAAGTTTTGATCTATATTTATGTAATACTGTCAATTTTGATGGGTACTATTTTTCATTTATTTTCAATAAATCTCCTGCATAATATCACTGGTTGTATAAATAACTAATTAGAATAAGAAAGCTACAACTCTTTTTATCATTTGCTGGACAGATTTGGTTTAAATTGTTGTTCAATAAAGAAAATAAGCTATTTATAAGTACAAGTGCTCTTTAACCTGTATACATTATATTAAGTATCCCAAACCAAAATTTTATTTTATTTTTTATTTTTTTTAATCATATCACCCCCGAGCAAGGCGGTAACGCCACTGAAGCACAGGGGCTATGTAAGAGTGAAAAGATTGGAAAAGAGAAAGCTGGAAACCACATCCTAAACAGGGAACAAGGGATGAGCTTCTTCACCTGTTCAATAGATGTGGGTGGAGTGTGAACTGGGCGATAGTTTAGTCTATCTACCCCAATTGAAAAAAAAAAGATTGGAAAAGAGAAAGCCGGAAACCACATCCTAAACAGGGAACAAGGGATTTTTTCATTATATCTAAAAAGATTTCGTATAGGCATATAGATTTTCGCAAAACAAACAATGGTACCAAATTTATTTTGGTAGCTCAATTAGCCACCGAGTTATGACCATTCAAAGTTCGTTGGAAATTAGAAAATTTGCTCTTACGTGCTTTTGGTCTAGAAGCCAATTTTAACAGTGCATCTGAAAATGCAGGCTTCATACAAGTAAAAAAAATCCTTCCAAATGTAATGCTATCCTGTGGTAAATGAAAATTAATACTAATGGAAGCAATAATTATTAGCTCAAACTAGCCTAAACATAAGGCAAAATCCCATTATCCCCCACCCAAAAAGTGGAAAAACGACACAAGGGTAACTTTGTTCATATAAGTTTCATTTCAAGAGCTAACTCATTGAATTTTCTTTATGATTCATAGCACATTAGAGATCAAGCTAAATTTTCTTTTAATAGTATATCAATAAAAAAAACGTATTTGGACTGTAAAAACAGAAACACAATTTGATAAAAGAGCAAAAAAAAAAAAAAAAGAATCAAAAGTTTAAGCCACTAAAGTTTACTGTCAAAAAGTATCCATTGGAGGTACATGCTTAAAACTTTGCAACTTTACTTATTTTTGAATGAAGAATTCAAAAAAAATATTTTTATTCTCTGTAATATCAAAACTTTTTGTCATAGACACATTTTAACTTGGGTGAAATTATGTAGTTTTTAACTTGATAAAAAATGGCCAAATGACAAAATTTAGAAATTAGTTATACAAAATCATAATGTTTTTTTTTTTGTTTTTTTTTCTTTAAATTTTTATTATAAAGACTTCAAAATTCATAAAATGAGCAAAAAAATATTTTAACTGACAGAACATATTTTCGAGGCAGATTAAATGGTCCTCTTGCAATACTCCCTCCTTAGTGATTTGCAGTCAGAATTGTTTTTCACAGGCTTCTGCTATAGTAACTATATCCAGAACATTCAAAAATCCCATCTATAAACAAATGTTGGTTTTACCAGTGCAATATCATCTGACAAGGCCATTGAAAATAATCATTTCTACCTTTAGTTGAGGCTAAAAATTTTATTACAGCACTGAATGGAGATGTAACATCAATAACTTGGCCAAGGTAAAAGTTGGTGTCATAATATACAGCAACTCATTGTCCTTGGGGCTTATAAGTGAAAATAATTTGAGATTGTTCTTCATCACAACTGCTGAAGTTATTTGAATGCTCTTCAGATTCACTGAGTGAATTTTTTGTTGCTTTAGAGGTGGAGATGAATCGACTGGTTTTATTCTTGTCAAGTAATCACAGATCAGCTTCCAGCTGAACTTTATCTTCATTGGCGTTGATCTTGATACCTAAGACAACCTTGAGATATTTTAGTGTTTACAAGCCAATTCCTGAAACCAGTTTAAATTCTTTCTTGGATATGGAGTTTCACAAGGAACTCTTCCCAGTGCCTTCACTTGTAAAGCAGATGGGTATTCAGTAGTGGCTGATTTGTCTGGAGATTGTCTTGGGAAGGTAGGCTAACTCTCTTTTGGAAGGGTGAAGTCAAAAACTATTGCAGTTCTTGAGGGCCTTCTTCCCTTTATTTATTCTCTTGTACCAGTCTTTTTTGTTGTTAAAGGGAAATGTTTTTCACAGTAATTGGACAACAGAAGTTGATTCATCCACATGATAATCTCACTGAACTTGAGATTATTCTTCGTTAAGTAATACTGTAGATTAACTGTTTCATTGGTCAACTCATTTGCTCCTTTGGCAGCTGAAGAATCTGTAAATAAAAGGGTCAAATTATTGTATCACAAAGGAAAACAGAAAAAAGATTTTTATCTTAACGATGACAACTCTTTTGTGAAATAACATTTTCTGTTTGATTGTCCAATGGACTAGAAAGTTCCAATTATTCTGTCCTTCCTTTTGCAGTAAAGTAATGGAAAAAAAAGGTGGGGTAAATCGTAATATTAAGTAATAAAGGTTAAATTTATGCTAATTAATACATTTAAATTTTAATAAAAGCCAAGGTAGGTTTCTCGATTTAACTTTTATGTTAACTTTTTTTAATTATCATTGTTAAATTCTTTAAGGTGTTTTTAAAAGTTGCCGTTGTTCAAGAAAGTGCTGAAAACAAAAATATTTTTGAATAAAGATAAAAACTATCTTACCTTTTTTTTTTTTTTTTTTTTTTAAATAAATGAATTTTCTATTGATGCACAAAACTTTTTTTTTGACAAAGTTCAACTAAAAAAAGTATATTCTCCAGTTTGTACAGAATTTAAAAAAAATTAAAATAAACACTCAAGTTCATATCTGCTATCTAGAACCTATAGGTCCAAAACAATTATTAAAGAAAAACTGATACACGTTTATTTATTTTTATTGGCGCACATATTGTTGCTACTAAAAAATTTATCCTCTCTGAGACTAGTTTTTTGTTTTATAAAATAACTAGCAGTATAGCCCGGCGTTGCTCAAGTGTAATGAAAGCTTTAAAACTAATCCATTGTCCTGGAGCTCACACTCTTTGAACATTGGCACAAAAGACTAAAAAGCATTTGTTGTTTCCAGTTAAAGTGAAACCATAGACTGAAAGAAAAATGAATGGATGTAAGTCAAATTTTGATTTCCTGGTATCAATATCAAATTTTCTGCACTATTGTAAGAACTGCAACCTTGAAACTTCTGAATATCGTTTCTTATGTATTTGTCTATGAGTGAATCAAATTTGATTAAATCAGACCACTCCTTCTATAACCCAATTATTTTTATTTATTTTTTTAAATTTTTTTTTTAATTGATTTTCAATATTTATCAGGGTGGGGATACCTCGACACAAAACCTAGCTAAGAACACTCGCAGACGCTTATAGTCTTATAGTACAACTGTAAATTTTCAAGAAAATCGGATCAGCCATTTCGGAGTCTATAGGTAACAGACGGACACACACACACACAGTTCCATTTATAAATAAATTTAGATTAGATGTATCCACTCGAATTAAAAATAAACATTCAATAATAAGATAACTTTTGCAAGCTTAGTAATAGGTACCAAGAATTTAAAGAAGGAATTGAAAAGCATTTAACAAAATTCAACTAAAAAATATAAGATTCTCAAAGTACTTTTAAATAAACAAATATAGAAAGAATTTAAACTAATTGTCATATATCCATCCATAGTGAAACAAGTTGTTTGAAGTTTTCATTTGCTTATTTTGTTGCGCCAGCAGTTGAGAATGTTTCGTCACTGTGCCCAGAGTTGTAAATCTCAACATGTGGGGGTGTGACCAATCGTGTAAAATTCGAAATTTTTTTTGGTATTACATCCACTAAAACAAGTTTTGAAATTTTTTTTCTTTTTTTTTTTTTTTGTTGAAAGACAGCTTAAAAGTGAAAACACTGTTAAGCACACCACATTGACTAGTGACCCTTGCCTTTGTTTAAAACGAGACTTTTTTAATGTCCCGACAAACAATATCGCACATATGAAATTTTTAAAAATATCAACTTTTCCCCCCCTACCCTACCCCGTAAAGCACCCATCACTGAAAATAGTGACCTACCTTAAAGTGGCATGCAAAAAAAAAAAAAAAAAAGGAAATTTTCGTTTTATGTCCCGAAGGCTTTTCCTCCTCCAATTTTATCTAAAATAGCATTATTTCTGTGCAAATGTATATGCTGAACTCAAATCAGCAATTAGTTATTGAAGAAACCTACCTTTTTGATCTGAGCATCCATAAAAAAATCAAACTACATTTTGTCTCCCGTAACTCTAATGCAGTCATGTAATTAACTGCTGAATGACTTTCTGCGTAGGACAACAAATTTCGGTCCATTTTCTTCCTTTACTGAAACTTTCGGCTATTTACTTCCTGTAATGAAAGTAATACGCGATTGTATTTCTACACGTATTACTTTCATTACAGGAAGTTTCAGTAAAGGAAGTAAATCGACTGAAATTTGTTGCCTACACAGAAGGTCATTCTGCAGTTAATTACATGACTTTGTGAGAGAAAAAGTGTGAGATATAGTTCGTTATTTTTTCTTATGGACTTTCAGATCAAAAAAGGTAGGTTTCTTCAATAACTAATTGTTGATTTGAGTTTTTTGTTTTCAAAGAGAAAAGATCAAATTTTGTTTACACCAAAATTTTATCCAACTAACTCCAAAAAAGCGAAATATCACAAGTTGAAATTGAAGAGAATTTTACTAAGTGACTAATATATACCAATTTTTGCACCCGAAACTAACCAGTTTCATTTGTGATACCTCTCTAATTATATGCCATGATTTTATATAGATATATAATTTTTTAGAACTGGACTAATAAGTATTCGATTAAAAAATGACTATACTGAGTTAGGTACCTCCCACTAAATCGCTGAAAATAACAAAAAGTAAAACAGCATAGTATGAAGAAAAAAAGTCTGAAGCTTAATAAAAACAAACTTTTTCCATCAAGGAAAGTTCAAAGTATTTTTTAATTATTTTTGCAAAATTGTTTAATCCTTTCTAACACGTTTGAGATTTTAATAAAAATCTTGTTTTTATTTTTGTTAGTTGGGAGCCAAATTGTTACAAGAGTTTTACAATGGAAAACGTAATAACTCGCTTTTTTTCCGGTAACAAACACATCATTAATTTGGAAATTCTTGAAAAAAATGAAATATTGAAATAATTGCTGGATTTTAATGAAACTTTCAGGACTTATTTACAAATGAATTAAATTATTAAAAAAATGTTGGTAAAAATAATTCTTTATATGATCACCAAAGTTAAGCAACATCAAGCCTGGTTAGTATCTAGATGGGTGTCTGCTTGGGAATAAGGTGCAGTAAGCTTAGACATGCAGGTGGCATATTGGTTAATGACTTGGAATTGTTAATCAAAGAGCAGAGTTCCAATTTCTATTGGGTTCATTATATTCACCTATACAAAAAAGAAATGAATCCACCTGTTTTGCCCCAGCTATGGATTAATTAGACTTATATCATTAAATCATTATCTCAGTAAAAAAGAAATTTCTTACAATCTGAAGATATTTCTCGCTTTAAATAATCTGCAAAGGGTTGACAAACTGTAAAAAAAAAAAATATAAAGGAACTGCAATCAACTTACTGCTGAAGAAACTAGTAGGATATGAATTAAATAATAGGATGCTTATTATATTTACACTCTACAATGGCTTTTCTCAATTGGTATACCCTGAAAGGTAGCAAGGTGCACCTCAAATTAACAGAAGAGTAATTATATATTTTAAAAATTATTTTCAAAAAGCTAGACAACAAGTCAGTCAGTTAAGTGCCATACGTGATACACGCTTGGGCGATCATGTCTCGAAAGAGACATGACTGACTGGGCAGAAGATTATCCTGCAGTAGGTTGCCATTGCTTTCTGTGGTTGACTGGTTGCCGACCAAGGCTATAGAACCCAATCTGTCCTGTTATTTAACCCATAACTGGAAGGGATAGATGGATTAATACCTTTCCCAAGGGTATTTGCGCACAAGTGAATGCAATGAATTTGGCTGGAATTCGAACTTGGCTCCCCAATTTCTCATTCCGAGCTGATATCCAATGCACCACAATGCACATCCAGACAACAAGTATATGGCTTAAATATTTGTAATTCGATATTTTGAACTGGATGCTAAATTAATCTTTAAGGAGTAGGTAATCTTTTCCTTTTTGCCTTCTTCATGGCATAAAATAAGGCCTAACATTAAAAGAAAACTGATAAGGCTCATCAAACACAGGTTTCATACTAACATACTTAAATATACAATTTAATGTCTGAAAAATAAAGGCTTATTTCAGGAGACTTTTATTATTTTTCAAATTTCATGATTAATATTTTTTTTTATTAAAATTTAAAGTGCACTCTGAGTTTGTTCTTCTACAAGTGTGTGCTTAAGTGTAAAAGGTTAAGAAACACTGCTCTATTAAATTTAGTTTAATATAGTCAGTCAATTAAATGCCATATGTGAAACACGCTTGGGTGATCATGTCTCTAAAGAGACATGACTGACTGGGCAGAAGATTATCCCACAATAGGTTGCCATTGCTTTCTGCAGTAGACTGGTTGCCTGCCAAGGCTATAGAACCCAATCTGTCCTGTTATTTAACCCATAATTGGAAGTAAGAGACGGATTAATACCTTTCCCAAGGGTATTTGCGCATAAGTGAATGCAATGAATTCAACTGGAATTCGAACTCGGCTTCCCGATTTCTCGTTCCGAGCCGATATCTACTGCACCACAACGCACATCCAAAATTGTGTTAAGCCCGTGTTGCACATAAGAGATTGCTATCGCCCCACCTCTTGCCCTTGAAGATCAGCATTTTATGTGGTTCAGATACTGACTCAAGGCTTCAATGAGAAATGTATATGCATCTTGAGCACAAGATCAGCCAATATATATTGTATAATCAGTTTATTACCAGCACTGTCAATCGTACTTCTATTTTAGAGCCTCTTTCAGATGTCTAATTTCTTACAGGTGTCCCCCCCAACTTGACACAGTGTCTTATACCATCAAGCAATGCAACAAACCAACTGCCTCACTTATAAATTGCACAGAATTACATCAATGCAGAAGGAACTATTCCCTGTACCACTTAGCTGCATACAGCACAATCAGATTTTTGTTGGAGGGCTACTTGATTTCTCACCTCCATCTTCTCTAACCCAGAGGATAGGGACTTGCTGTTGGCAGTTGTCCATAAGAATAAGATTATTATATTACAGCTCAAACAATAGAAAATTATGCCATTAGTTTCTCAAGTGTTTTTTTTATTTTTTTATGATTACTTTAGAAGTGCCCAGTGTTGAAAGGTACCAAAAACAAAGAGTCATGTCCACTGATCTACTCTCCCATTTATAGAAAATTGCTTTGTACAGCACTATCTACAAAATAGTTGACTGAATTTAGCTTAATTTGTCACAGCACCCAAAGAAGTCAAATTTGAGGTATTCCCACCTTTTCAAAAGTTCAGTTTATGCCACAACCCTTTTATGAAAGACCTGCATTAATAGTAGGTTCCCTGTTATCAGAAATAGCATAAAACAAAGGAGCAATTAACAATAATTTATATATGGAGGTATATATATATATATATATATATAATTATTTAAAGAACTCTCACTCATAAAATAACTAGCAGTATAGCCTGGTGTTGGTCGGGTGTAATGAAAGCTTTAAAACTAATCCATGGTCCTGGAGCTCAAACTCTTTGGACGTTGGCATGAAAGACTAAAAAAACAATAGTTATTTCCAGTTAAAGCAAAACCACAGACTGAAAGAAAAATGAATGGATGTAAGTCAAATTTGGATTTTCTGGTATCGATATCAAATAAGTTTTTTTCATCATAAACTGCATTTTGAAGGCTAAATAAGTCATCTGAGTAAATGGTATCATGGCTGAGACTAAGAACTACAATTATACCTACCTAGAGCCAAACCCAGAGCAAGAACTAAAATAAAAGGGCTGAAAAAATACAGACGTACAGGCAGATAAACACACACAAACATCTTGCCTTTTATTTATATATATATATATATATATATATATATATATAATATCGATTCTCTGCACTATTGTAAGAACTGCAGCCTTGAAACTTCTGAATATCATTTCTTATGTCTTTGTCTATGAGTGGATCAAATTTGATTGAAATCGGACCACTCCTTCTATAACCTGATTTTTTTTCTATTCTCAATATTTATCGGGGGTACCTCGACACAAAATCAAGCTAAGAACACTTGCAGATGCTTAGTACAACTGTGTAAATTTTCAAGAAAATCGGTTCAGCCGTTTCGGAGTCTATAGATAACAGACACACACGCACACACAAAGTTCCATTTATAAATAAGTTTAGATTAGATTAGATCTATGCTTGCTTGCTTGCCTCTTTGTTGAAGGTTGAGATTAGTCGTCAACTGTGGCTAATATGTAAGGTTTGAAATATGATCGTATGCTCGACTGCTTAGCCACATGCATTTTTCTATCATACAGTTCTTTTGTAGGCATTCAAAGCATTCCACAAATCTGCACATAACCTATGTGCCATTTCAAAAGTAATGTCATACTTTTCTGCAGTCAATAGAAAAACTTTGTGTGAGATTATTTTTTGAGTTTGTGAATGCTCAAAAATTTTTCTCCCATGTAGATTAGTATGTTTTGTTTTACAAAAAGGTCTCTTTAGATTAATGTACTTTCAGATGCAAAAAACTTTTGAGGTAATAGAGAAGACCTCTAATCCTACAATGGACTTGAAAACTGCATGCACCTCAGTGTGTGGGTATGTTTATATGGGTGTTTATTGAAACTTATACAAGGCTAATAGCAGGTGAGAAGGACTTATTTTTAAAATTGGCATTCTAAATTTGCTTCTCACAATGCTTGAGCCATCAACATTGGTGTCGGTAACAAATGTGCAATCTCTCGAGCAAACTTTTCTTGGTCTGCACCAGGGCTGACAGAAGAGATTTCCTGTAAGGATCAAATGAAGTACGCTAGTGAATGGTTTTGCAAAATTCCTTTTTAACTATTTACTTAATGCCATTTGTGCATAATCTTTGTAGATTAATTAAATGTTAATTTATTTTGTCCCCATTCTAAGTCTGGCAGACTACATCTACATTTTAGGAGATTTGATCATAACATTTATTTTTAGATATCATATTTTTCTTAAGACATTAAGTAATTTTCCTTGAAAGATATTAGTTTATATGATAATTTATTTGAAATAAGCTGTATCAGTAGACTAACAATTTACTGAGTAAATCTTTTACACACATCTTTTTCTTAAAAGAATATAATACATAGTTTATATAAATCTATCATTCATCCATGCATTCAGTATTGCTAGCACATCTGTCCTGGTGCTTTTGCTATGTCTAGAGATTCTTGATAAAATCCAAAGAATCGGCAATGTTATTGGTCCTAACCTGGCATCTTGGCTTCAGTTACTTTCCCTACCATCGTAACATAGCTTCCTCATGCCATTTATATAAATATGTTCATAGTAATTATGATGAGCTTTCTTCTTTGATACCTCAACTTTATGAATTTAAGTGTAGTACTAGACTGGCAACTAGGTCTCATCATTTTATAGCTGAAATTGCTAGATGTGACTATAAGTTATTTGAACTTCTCACTTGTGGAATACTTTTCTATCTTCTTGCTTTCCAATCAACTTTGATCTTTAAGAATTTAAATATATCAGTCTCTTCAATTCCTGTTATTTTATTGTTCTCTCTCCTTAATGATTTTTGTTAGATTCCTTCACTCTCACAAACACATTATCTTAGTGGCTTTATTGCCTTGCTTAAGATGAAATGATTAAAAAAAATATCAAGTCATATTGATATCTAACTCAGATTATGTAAACTTTATCTAATAAGTATAATGAACAATTTCAAATAGATTATCATAAAATGTGTGTTATAGAAGAACAAGTTCAAATAAGTTTGTGATAAATTAACATCTCTTAAGGAAAATGATTTCTAAAAAATAAATTCAGTTTTACAATAAACTTTCCTGAAAAGTGGAAAATCCGCAGTGGAGAAAAGTGGACACTTAATTTTATTTATTACTATTAATGCTTTATCGCTTGATATTGAGTACTATAAGTACAAAATCTGCCTGCCTTAAAGATATTATCTTCCAGAAATATTATAGTCAACTGTTTTTGTTTTTTTTTATTAATATAGCACAAGTAGTAAATCTCATTTGCAAATCTGAATAGATGCTTTATGCTTATAGCCTTTATACAAAATATTAATGAATAACACACTTGTGACTTGGTAGTAATAATCTGAGAGACCAGCTTGCTAACCATTGGCCAACACCAAGGCAGCCATATCTCTCTATCTATGCAATTATACATGTAGAACTGCTTGTCTACATGATGTATTAAATTAAGATAACTTTAAAAATAGTTGTAATTAATCAATATTTAAGAAACTATAGCATTTGGGGAATTTGTTTTTCATCTAAGTACTTTTGCTCTTTTTATAAAGTTAAAATTTTATTGATTTTGATCTAAAAATATAAAATGGCGGACATGGAAAAACAATGGATGGAGATATATTATTTATTGAATTTACATTAAAACTATTTTCCTCATCAAAATGTTTCAACCATTGTACCTTTTGGCTTTCATCAGGTGTATATACATCTGAGTAATATGCAGGGAATTCTAAACTGAAGCCTTTACTTAATCTATGAAGGTAGACTGTTTCCATTCCACTGTCTATGCCCAAAGATACCTCAACTAGTTTGTATTTTTAGTATTGCTCGCCCTGTTTTCAGAGAGTTCAAGTAGGCACAACGAAAACATTGTGATAACAAAATTGAGTACAATAGTAAATGTAAATAGTGTACATAACTCATCCCAAATTTTCTTTTCTTAGTACAATCTGTGCATCCATCAACCAAGACACCATGAGCAATCAAAATGGAACTATCAATATAAAACAAATATTAGTTGATAACAAAATACTCTATAACAACAGTTGCAATTTTAGAAGCTATTATTATTATTATTATACAAATTAAATGGCCTACATTAAATAAGATGTTAATTACCACAGGTGATGGTATCTTAAACCATATGATATAATTGATGTGTGCACATGTATTAGTATTAAAAAAAAAAATAACAAATTGATTAATAAATAAATCACATTCTTTTTGGCTACCTCACTCCCAAGAGTAGTTACACAGATCATTTTAAACATCCACCATCCTAATGAATACAAAGGAGCTAAGACTACCACACAGACATTCCGTTGATTCTTGATAATGACTACAAGGTCAAAAATTACTTGAACAAAATAACAAAATATTAACTTCAGATATTTTATCCACAACTTCGAACATTTTAAAAATGTTATCTGAAAGTTGGAAAAGTTTAAGTTACAAACTGGCTTTGTTGATGCTTTTTAATTAAACTTGTGTGTGTTTGTTTTTTCTCTCATTTGTAAATGAATTATGTTGCGCAAACCAGGTTTCTACCATCTGGTGTCTTCAGACAATTTACAATATTGTAAATTGCATTTAAATGTAAATTACAAATAAAAAATATTAAGATTCTATAATATAATTGTATTGAACATTTTTATACAACTGTGTACTAATCTAATTTGATTATGACCAAAAACCATCTGTAAATTCAGATAAAACTTAGTGCGGAGGGGAAATAGCCATTTTCAACATGTGATTTTTAAGGCATGCACTCTTTGACCCCCATCTAAACAGAATCTATATATAAAACTTTTTCTTCAATTCCCAAAGAAGGAATCTGAATCCCAATCTTAAAGTGTTAAATCTCTATTCCTATTTAAAACCGGGTATCTATGTGAACTGGGCAATGGAAATAGCTCCAAATGGTTGGATCAGTTGATTTTTACATCTATGCTTTGCTGGGTTACTTAATGTTTAGATCAATTTTTTCCCCTCAATAAGTACCAAAATGTATACTGAAGTGTTTTCACCATTGTGAAATACATTGGGACAAGTATATTGACTTAAGAAGCAAGTACTATGAAGGAGACAAGTGTTTCAGATTGTTCAGAAAAAAATTTTTTTTTTTCTAAAGCACCCTTCATCTATAATCATAGTGAAATCAATGACAGTGGAAAAAGTTTCTAAGTGACATGTTCAATCCTTTCAAATGTCATTGAACTAATGTTTATGTTGAATATGATTATACATGCACACAAAGAGAGGAAAACATTGGGAATTTAAAATTTTTTATTTTCTAATTTTCAGCACCCCCTCTCCTTCATGCGTAGTTGCATTCAATGCAAACATCTTTTTAGCCTGAAGTCCTAATGGATGAAATGCATCACATGAAAACTTTCCACTTTGTCATAGGTTTTTCCCTTGATATAAAAAACAAAAATTATACATTTTCTCGTATATAAATATATACATTTTATAGTGTGTGTGAGGAGAGAGAGAGGAAAAGAGCATATGATCATATCTATATATATATATATCTCTCTATATATATATATATATATATATATATAATTGTTTTTGTTGTATTACTCTTTCCCTCCTTTTATAAACTGACTTCATCAATAAAAGCATTATTATTCTGAAAGTTTCTTCTCTGAACGGAACAATTTACTTTGGAGATTTACATTTTGTCATTTACTTACCCACTATTAGTCTGATATAAAGATTTATGTGCGTTGTGGCGCAGTGGACATCGGCTCGGAACGAGAAATCGGAGAGCCGAGTTCAAATTCCAGTTGAATTCCTTGCATTCACTTACGCATAAATACCCTTGGGAAAGGTATTAATCCGTCTATTCCTTCCAGTTATGGGTTAAATAACAGAACAGATTGGGTTCTATAGCTTTGGTTGGCAACCAGTCTACTGCAGAAAGCAATGGCAACCTACTGCGGGATAATCTTCTGCCCAGTCAGTCATGTCTCTTTCGAGACATGATCGCCCAAGTGTGTATCACGCAAGGCACTTAACTGACTGATATAGATTTATGGGAAAAGATGTATTTGTTACATACCAGAACAGTGTAAATTAAGTTGGCTTGACTATGTACCCAGGGACATTAAAGAAAAAAAAATTTTAAGTTTAAAATTTCAGCATCCCAACATTTATAGTTTCTTGTATAATTATAATCAACATTAACTTTTTTGCATTTCTCCCTTTTCTTTCTGTAGTTACATTAACAGAAATGCCACATTAGTTTCCTCATCTTAAAGGATGAAACACATCACAAAAAAATTTTCATTTTGTCATTTATCTTCCTAATAAATTTGTATATAATCTTACACACACTCACAATCCCTGTTGCAAATGTATACTTAATCCTATTTATGTTTAGTCAACACCCTTGGAGCCCACCTATGATTTCTACTATGACTATGCTGAGCAGACCTTAGTTACAGTTCCTTGGAAACTGCACATCATCTGGTGTGATCAACAGTTGAACAAGTTAAGTACACTCAAACACTTGGTCTTGAAGACTTATGACATTGGGCTAGTGCAAACATCTACACTTTCCAAATTTCTACACTTCTATAATTTCTCTGCATATACATATATCTACACTTGGCTTGCATCAAGTTATGCTTCCCCAGGTTGATAACACTAAGTTACCTCTGACAAATTTACTTTTATCAAATTTGAATTTGGCTCTCATGGCTGGAAAGTTAGCATTCTAACCGCTTAGCTATATATATATATATATATATATATATATACACACACACACACACTGTAAGGAGGTATGCAGCACTTCTTGTAATAGACATAACATTCTTAATATTAAGAACATGTATATAATGAAGATGACTATTGTCATCAAAATAGAAGGCAAGCATGCGAGGTGGAATAAGTTTTTTGTGTGCTAAGGGCAAAAATCTTACTTAGGGCCCCCCAATCAATTGATTGAAAAACATGTTTTAGTACCTGGGCATTTTCTTTCAGCTTTTGGAATGGTACATGGTAGCTGATGAGGACTTTCTCTAGCATATTATTATGGGTGATAACATTTGTCTGTATCATGTTACCCTGGAAACAAAGGTTGATTCCAGGACCAGGAAAAAAAAATTCAATATTCTACAGTTAGCATATAACTGACAGTTTCTATGTTCTGGGCTGGAAAAGATGTGCTGCCTTCAGGCATAATGCCTCTTTAACAGAGTTAACGCATTCAGATAATATAAAACATTAGTCATATGGAGATTTTCTCATATACAAAAATGAAAATATCCATTAACAACTGCATAAGCACACATTGTGAAATAATGGATAATTGCTCCAAATGAGGAATTGGAGAGCTGAGTTTGAATTCCAGTTGGGTTCATTACATTCACTTAGGAGCAAATACCCTTGGGAAAGGCATAAATTCTTTTTTTTTATTTTTTTTATTTTTTTTTATTTACCATTGGTAAATAACTGGATAGATTAGGTCCTTTGGTGGCATCCAGTCTAGGAAAATCCTGGATTCAAAGTCTTCAACTATGGGTTAAATAGCCTCACCAACCTGCAATTGTCCAAACTTAGTGAGTACAGCTACACCCCTGAAGACAAATAGAGGTACCTCCAACAGAAGTGAGAGGACCCTGGATCTGAAAGTGCACAATATAAAAAGGACTCTTACCCAATGTGAAACTGAAACAGAAAAGCCAGGCCCCCTTCCCCAAGTGTGATTAATGTTCCTTGAGGGTCACATATATCTCAGAACCTAGGCAACTTTCACAATTCATCTCTAAGGTTCATTGCTCTGTTGACTTATATTGCACCTTGACTAGTTACTCATAAGTAGAATTGCAATGAATACTGATTATGCTGACTTAGAGCTTTTCTTTTAACTGTTTCGATTAATTCAGTAAACTACTTTTCAAAATTGTCTCAGGGTTTTTTCTTCTTCTTTTTCTTCTTCTTTTTATTTATTTATTTATTTTTTTTTAACTGGACATTGTCATCACAATCATGCTTAGAAATAAGGCCCATCAAAAAGGTTCCATTTAAGAAATTCATTGGTCAAGAATCACTTGAATCTTGATAGTCGAAAGGGACATATTTATTTATTTATTCCTATTTTTTTTTTTTTTCATAAAACTTTTTAGATGAACTGAATAAATAATTGTCCAAAGATGAGGACATTTGTGTTAGTGCCATCCTACTGTATGACAACCATCCTCACTACATCCAGCCTTTTTGATGAAAGAGTAGCTCCTGCAATATGGTTGGATATTTTACCGCATTCTTTACATAATGCAGACTCAAATCAATGGTTAACCATTTATCTATCCTGTGTAATCTTTCATTCATATCACATACCTCACTCATAACATTAACTCTCTACCTTGTGTGGTTCTCGAGCCTTGTATTGCATTAATTTTAATATTAAAAAAAAATTGGCTCCTTCAGATTATCATCTGCTTCAGCCTCTCAAATGATGTCCAGGAAGCAATTTCATAGAATTGATGGTCATGCAGAGGTGCAATGGTGGCACTAGTTGCTTGATTCCATAATCTTCAAGGAGGGCATTTACATGCTCACAAACCAATGAGACAGTTGCTATTGAGATTGATGTGCTTATGTGGAAAGGTTATATACTTAGGTACAATTTTTTTTTTTTTTTTTTCATTTTATGCTACAACAAAAAAAAAAAAAATCTACAAGACAAAGAACGCACAACTCAGCCTGGACTAAAAGCCTTGCTAAAGGATAGAATGTAGACATAATTACAGAAAAACAAACCCAGTTCTTAACCAAGATCTATGCTAAGCATTTCACAACTAATAAAATGATACCACAAACGGACATGCAGAGACTGTATACTTGAAAACGTCTAACACAACACCCACTGATCCATGGATATGCAACACTCAAACTACCAAAGAAACACAATGTATACATATAAAAAAAATCTATCATTGCAAAAATAAAATTTTTTGATAATAGCTTATGAAAGCTGAAAACTCTTAAGACCTTTGAACAGCTTTTAAAGATCTCCCCCCTAAACCAGAAAAATTCTTATATTGGTTTTCAACTAAACCTTCATAAATAAGTCACTCAAAATATAAAGTTTTGTAAGTACCCCCCCATCTGCACTGCAACTCTGAAGTGTTGGAAATGATCATGAAAAAAATGACTTGTTCTAACACTTAGTTTCCATAGTGTCCTTCAATATTGTCTTGAAGAATACTGTTCATAAAGAGTAGCCACAAAAGGTACTTTGTTTTGTGCTGTTCAATTTAATTTTAATTATTTTTTTTATACTATTGTTCACCCAATACAAGGCCTAAGAGCCACTTGATGTTGAGTGTTACTAAAGTAACACTTTCCTGTAATTTTGAATTGCACTCCATATTGTGCACATATGAAATTAATGCTGCATAATATCAAACTAATATTGCAGTAACTTCCCTCCCTCCCTTTTTTCTTTTTTCTTCTTTTTTTTTTTTTAAACACCTGGTAAATTTGCACTGGTCATTTTCCAAATACAACACCTGTTCCCTCTTACTGAGGAACTGGATCATGTTTACTAATGAATTCCTTCTTAATTGTGTTTTTAGAAAAATAACTCTGTAGGTACCAATGAACTAACTTAAATATGTGCGTTTATATCCTTTTCATATATCCAGTTTGATTGCTTAAAATAAGAGTAGTCTCCATAAAAGTCAGTTAATGTGCAAGTGGTGTAATGGATATCAGCTTGGAATAAGAAATTGGAGGTTTGAGTTTGAATTCAAGTTAAGTTTGTTATATTGACTTATATGTAGATACCCTTAGGAAAGGCATCAATCTATCATCTTCCTGGGTTAAATAGAACTTTGGAAAAATCATTGCTGTTCTCAAAAAATTATTTAAAAAATATTCTTACAATTCAAAACGTCTTGGTTTCAAATAATCCACAAATGGTTGATAAGCCATATAAATCTATCAATCCACCATAATGAGATTATTTATATATGGATTGGCATTTCTGCTGAGGATCTCTGACAAGGCTATACTGAAGGGCAGTCTCTCTTGTCTAGAGCCTGACCTAGCAAGTGTGTGGCCTATGGGGAATTTTTGCCCAAGTATTGGTGCTCGGAAAGTTCCACTAAAAATCAGCCTTATGCCACATCCCATCTTTGTGAAGAGGCTTGGGTAAATACTGGGTGTAGTAACTGTGCACTTTACTTAAGATATCATTCTCCAGCAATTTTGTTCATGAATTAGTGTAGTATCTGTGCTCTCTGGAAAGTAATCATTTTACTATTGAACTATCTAGATGTAATCATAAGTTCTAGTCTAATAGTTTCTTTTCTCCCACTTCTCTTCCAGAAATCTCTTCCAGTTTCTTGCTTTCCTGCCACTTACAGTGTTAAAAAATTTAAATGCAATGTCAATTACCATCTGTTGTTTTCCTGAATCTTGTTCTTTTATTGTTCTTTCTCTTCATTAACATCTTCTCATTCTCTTTCACTTTCAGTAACCCCTTTGTGTCTTAGTGGCATTATTGCCTTGTGGGGAGGGGAGATAATAAAATTCTTTAGTTCTGAGAAGTCCTTAAAACTTGTCATACCAAAGTGGAACATATATGAAATGTTTAACTAAAATGTCTTTGACAAATTTTGTCATCATTTATGTACAAAATTCATTGTTGCTAATCAGGGCACGTCTATTGAACAGGTGTAGAGGCTCATACCTTGTTCCCTGTTTAGGATAGGGAGGCGGGTGGTGTTTTGGTTACAGTAACTTCATAAAAATAATATAGCAATTTGTATTAAGGAACTGTTTATTATTTATTTTTTCTCCTGGTAATTTCTCTAATGAAAAATTTCATAAATTAGATGTATTTGGGGATAGTGTTCATTGAAATTGCTTTTCTAAAGTACAAATATTTTCTTGTTTGTATATAAATAATAAAAGAAACAAATGGTAATTATTACTATAAAAAATATATTTACATAATAGAAATAAGATAGTCTATCTACTTCCCTGTGAGGAAAATTTTTTATTTTTATAATCTTCCATAAGTATGTATGCTAAACTTAGTGGCTCTGTATAAAATGGCTTGATCGTGTATAATGTATAGTCAAATACTCTTACCATTATAAGGTACTGAAAATTTCTCTGGGCTTCTAAAATGAATCCTAATGTCTGGTTTCAGTTAAGTCCTCCTATCTTGTATCTGTTGTAGTGAATTTTCATTGCCAAGTTGTCCTGGTTTGTTTGGGCCAGGAAGAAAGACCTGGAAAAAAGAAGATAGGTTCAGACAGTGTATTAAAATAACAAAACATTTACACAAGTGTTAGTAATCAACAAATAGAAGTGTACGTTCAAACTGTATAGTTACATTGTGTCTCAACTGTCTTACGACTGCCTCCAGACTTCCTCTCTGGAAGTCATGCAGGTTAGTATTTATTGATGGAGGAAGAGTCCATTCCTATAGATAGGGCACCATAACAGTATCTTTACAAGAGTCAGATCAAATTTAAAAAAAAATGGAGTACTGCTGTCATATCTAGACTGGAACTGTGCAATTCTCACTTTCTAAGCTTAAGAGTTCAAAAGCATTTATGCATTCTTGTGGGTGATGAATTCTTTTCGCTTAACTCATTTCTTACAGCTGAAACTTTACAAACTTCTTGCTACTCTATCACTATTTCCATAGAAAATGTGTTGACAAGCTATACTCCTTAGTTCTACCAGTTCAAACATTTACAGCTAACACCCACCATGCCATGTACACTATGAGTCTTCTCTATTCTTTTCATGTTCCATTGGTAAGAAGTAAATTCTATTTGAATAACGATTTTCCAAGATCTACTTTGTAGAACAGACTTCCAAGAAGACGCTTTCCTGATCATTACATTTTTAACCTCTAGAAGTCTATGGTCACATGTTATTTATTCTTCACTAGCAGTATAACCTGGCGTTGCTCGGGTGTAATGAAAGCTTTTTTTAAATTAATCCATGGTCCTGGAGCTCAGACTCAGCCTAAAGAATATTTGTGTGAAGTTTGGTGAGAATTGGATAAAAATTGTGGATTTGTATAAAGGATATACAGACAAACACACACACACACACACACACACACACACACATCTTGCCTTTTATATATATTATCGATTTTCTGCACTATTGTAAGAACTGCAACCTTGAAACTTCTGAATATTGTTTATGAGTTTCTATAAGTGTATCAAATTTGATTAAAATCGGGCTACTCCTTCTATAACTGTTTTTTTTTTTTTTTTTTTTTTTTTTTATATCGAATTTCGATATTTATCGGGGGTACCTCGACACAAAACCCAGCTAAGAACACTCGCAGATGCTTATAGTACAACTGTGTAAATTTTCAAGAAAATCAGTTCAGCCGTTTCGGAGTCTATAGGTAACGGACACACACACACAAAGTTCCATTTATAAATAAGTTTAGATTAGATACCTCCATAATATAGGATCCTTATTTCCTTCTTTTATATTCATACAATAACTTCCTTCAGTAAACTTTTACTTTGAGTGGCTCTTGGGCATTGTATTAAAAAAAAAATTATCCTTAATTATTTAATCAGTCATTTAAATGCCATATGTGATACACGCTTGAGTGATCATATCTCTTTTGATCCATGATTGACTAGGCAGGAGATTTTCCTGCAGTAGCCTAGTTGCTAACCAAGGCTATAGAACCCATTCTGTCTTGCTATTCAACCCATAACTGGAGGGAGAAGAGATATTCGTACCTTTTCCAAGGGTATTTGTGTCTAAGTGAATACAACGGATTCAACTGGAATTCGAACTCAGCCGTCTGATTTCTCATTCTGAGTCAATATCCATTGCACCACAGTAATCTCAATTCAAGAAATGAATTTAAAAGCAAAGGTTCTTTAATATAGAAGGTAATGGCTACCAAAGTTTTCTCACTCACAAATAATTTCTATTAAATAGTTAGTTCAATCCTAACTTGGTGCCCCATATAATTCTGAACTTATGCCAAAACTAATCTAAACTAATAAGTTCATAATTTGTTAAAAACACTTATATTTACAATTTTGAGAAGTCATTATAATTTACTATCATGACACTGTATGATAAAAATCTTCATTCAACAGATTTTGATGAGCATGGACCCACCTCTTAATTGTTATTGTTCCCAGGTTTATCCTACCTGGAGTGATAGCACCTGTTGGAGTCCCAGCTATAAAAAAAATAGTTAATACATTTCTGTTAGAAAAAAAAAATTACCAGCAATACATTTTGTTTTAAAGAAATTACGAATAGTCCCAAGAAAATTAAATTTTGGTATTAAATGACTGATAAGAAGTTGATGTTATTAAACAAAAAAAAAATTTTTTTTCATGTGTAAGAAAAATCCTAGCTTTTTCTTTAATGAATTAGTTGAAATATTGAGTTTAATTATAGCTTGGAAAGTGCTATATTTCATTATCCTACCAAAATCTGTCTTTCAAAGTCTTTCTGATTTTTAATATTCTTTGAATAAAGTCACTCGTGTCAGGCTAACATTACTGTACAGCATCTTTCATTTAGTGAGATAATAACAAATAACAAAGTTCAATGAAAGTTACTTGTCATCATTTAGAAAGTATGGGAGAAATATTGAAGATTTAGTAAGCTTGGACCTTTGTGCCTGCAAAAAAAAAAAAAAAAAAAAAACTGGAGACAATTTTTCCTATAACACTGCTATTATTTTAACTACCTCCAATTTTCATCAATGTTTGTTTTAAAGTGATGAGCAGAACTGGGATAAAAACCTAAACATATGACAGTGAATTTTTGCATTTTCTTTGTTCTTGAGAATTGATAGTTAAGTGCCATGTGTGATACATGCTTTAGGCAATCATGTCTCAAAAGAGACATGACTGACTGGGCAGAAGATTATCACACAGTATGTTGCCATTGCTTTCTGTGTTAAACTGGTTACTAGCCAATGCTATAGATCCAATCTGTCTCTTTCTTGTGGTTATGGGTTAAATATGTCTTATTATTTAACCCATAACTGCAGGAAAGAGACAGATTAATACTTTCCCAAGGATATTTGTGCATAAGTGAATGCAAGGAATTCAACTGAAATTTGAACTCAGCTCCCCAATTTGTTGTTCAGTCGATATCCACTGCACCACAATGCACATACACAAATAATAAACACTTTTTATTAGATTGTTTATTTACACTATTTATTATATTCTTTATTGAAATGTTTGGTAAATATCAGCTTATTGCCAAGTGATTTGAACTTTATAAAATGGTAAATAAGGATTTCATTATAGTTGGATTTCATATTTTAATAATTTAGTAAATGCTTATAAACTTGTGAATACAAAAAAAATTGTTTTTATATTTATTTCTTTAATTGCATAAGTATGAATACAATTGTATTAGTTTTTAGAATGTTGTAAATATAAAATTTATTCTTGGAAATAATTAATCTAATAAAGTACTTAAAAAATATATTATGTTTCCTCATTTTTAGGCTATATTACTATTCTAATCCTTGCTTTTTAAAATGATAAACATTGCCAAGGAATGAAGGTAGTTAAAATAATTAGGTTGCCCATGGGTGGGGGGTCCTTTTGACACTATTTTGTTTTTTGTAGACTCAAAAGTCAAAGTTTGCTGAAAAATGTAATTAGCTAGCAGGTTGCAATATAAATTCTTATTATACATACAAGTTTTGATTTTTTTTTTTTTTTTTTTTTTTTTTATAATCTTCAAATGCAAATAACCCCTTTTTCTATAGACAAAATGTTGCAAGGCTTTCATTATTTTCATGGAAAATATTCTGACAAACTGCTTTCCCTAGTTACACCAGTACAAATTTTTACAGCTAAGACCTGCTTTGCAAAGATTACACAGAATTTTAAAAGCAAAAAAGAAAGAAAATATTTTCATTTTTGATCTGACTTAAAGGGACTTTTTGTCTGATTTAAACTATTTTTAATTTCAGTTCAGAGTGCTTTTTTTTTTTTTTTTTTTTTTTTTTTTTTTTTTTCCATCAGTTTTTCATAGACTCTTAACTTGCATAAATTTTGATATCTATTAATATTATATAATACAAAACAAAATACTGGATATATGCAAGATAATTAATATTTCTTATGAAGAATTATTAATTATATTCTGGGGTGAACCTTTCACAATGTTTACAAATGAAATTAATTTCATTACATTTATTTTAAAGATTTCTATTTTTAAGAAATTTAATAATATATAGTTTTTCACATATACATAAGGGGCATGGGTCGTTTAAAGACCTACATTTTTTTTATTTTTTTTTATTTTCCATTTTGTTGTAGTAGTTTTATTAGTTTCTTTTAGATACCAATATGCTTTATAATTAATGTTTTGAGCACTTTTTAAAAAAGTAAATGCTGGAGAACTCTGGACTCTAAATCAGTTAGTTCTCTTTACCTGGAGATATATATATATATATATATATATATATATGTTACATCAAAAGTCTATTTACAAACTTTGGGTGTGGGTTTTCTGATACTGAAACGGGATAATGTCCATATAAAGAGGTACCTCAACACAGCAACTCATAACATGTTCAAAATGTCATTCACTTTCTTCTACACACACTAGCACCCTTTGGATCATTGACCAGCAGACACTTTTAAATACTCCCGCACAATGTCGAATGGTTTCTCAGCTCTCTCTCCCCACCTCCACAACATGGTGATAAAATGTCTCTGCATTATTCTGCTGCATAAACCAAGTGTTTTAGGTAACAGGATTGAGGTTGGGGGAACATCCAGGCCATTGAACCAGTCGTCCCTTCCCCTCCCTCTTTCATGTCAGATGTCAGCCAGTATATTGCTAACAATGTGACAAAAATGTGCTGGAGCCCTATCATACATGAACCATGTGTCTTTGTATTAAAAGGGGTACACCTTTTAGCAGGTCTAGAAGCTATTTCAAAATAAAGTTCCTGTAGACATCTCCTATAAGACGTGCTGTGATAACATATGGACCTACCAGACAGTCACCTACAATTCCAGCCCATACATTAATCATAAACTGATGCTGGTGTCTAGTCAGTATTTTACTATGGAGATTCCCTGCACACGTTGCGAATTACATGGATACAGGAGATGCTCTTGAAGAACTCTCCATGCACACTGAGATGCACAACATGCTGGAGCCACTCAACGTATGCTGATAAGCAGATCATATTTGACAACTTGTAGAATATTCTTCATGGTCAGGCTTACAAGCAGATCTCAGTCTTTTTTATCTATACTTTGTGGTTATGCCGCCATGGATCCTGTCTCAGCAATGCGACAATAAACAGCAGCAAAGGTTGGATGACTCGTCTGTCTTTGACCTGGAAACGCAGCTGTATGTAAAAATCATATCTGCTCATGATATGAATATCCTGCCATTATTAAACAGCAATTCTCAATTAATTTGCTATTACACGCATTAAACATTGAAGACAAACTAGCTATAAAAGTACATAAATGATAAATGTAATCTTGTCTACATGGTAACACAGCACTATCTACCAAAAACCTTCTTTAAACTAAAAAATGAAGAATTTGTGGACATATCTTTATATGGACTCTTGTTCTTGTTTTGATATGAGGAATCTGCCCACTAATGTTTGTAAAAATATTTTATATATAATATATATATATATATATATATATATATATATATATATATATATAATGTGTGTGTGTGTGTGTGTTTTTTTTATTTTAAATTAATAGTTTACATTACGATACAGAAATTTCTGTTTCGAGAGTTTTACCTTGTCATCAGGTAATGTTAGCTTATTGTTGTGAAAATGATTTTCATTTGACTATAGGAAACAATACATTTTGTTATTTATGGATGTGGGAAGACAGAAAAATTTGTGTGTGTTCAATTTAGTGAATCAGAATCGATTCACTTTAAATTTGAAAAAGGTTATATTTTGGGGGAATACATGATTTGTTCTTTCAATCTTAATGGCAAGCGTCAGTTGATCAAAACCCTTGTCTAGACTACATTTCCATTGATGTATCCATTTATTTTCTAAAAGAAAAACATTTTATACTTTTGATCTGACTTAAACCTTTAAGTGTAATTATGCATTTTATTCTAATTTTTCATAAAACTCTTAATTTGTAACAAATTTTAATACCTATTTATTTATTTATTAAAAATTTTCATATCCATTTTATTTTTTAAATTAATATTCTAATACAATTTTTAATATCATAATACAAAATTTTTAATATCTATTTAATTATTTTATAATACAAAACAAATTATTAGACATAAGTTAGAGATTTTGTATCATAATCTTTTTAACCATATTCTAAGGTGAATATTTTGCAATGTTTATATATGACATTTATTTTATTACGTTTATTTAATAGATTATTATATAGTTTTTCATACAGAAACAAGGGGCATGGGTCGTTTAGACTCACACATTCTAGCTTTTTTTTTTTTAAATTTTCCATTTTAATGTGGAAATTTTATCTGTTTCTTTTAGATACCAATAATATTTCGATAGGGATGTTCTATTTCTGTACTCAACAATAATTATTTTAAATGACAGCATGTGTTGATAAAATCATTTTTTCACAGTTCTTGGTACTGCCCATATAAATCTTTATATTACTAAGGTTTTCTATAGAAGAAATAGTACATTGATAAATAATGGATTCTGTAAGGCTATAATTTTCCAAAGGACACTGTATAGGGTTTCTACGATTACATTTATTATTGCCTGAATTATTGATTTGTTATTGGATGATTCTTATTTTCAATTAGGTATAAATTTTTATTTAAAATATAATTTTTTTTAAAAACTTTTTCCAGATTATTTGTACACCTATAACTTAATTTTAGAGTATTTTTATTAAAAATCTTATTTAAGAGATTATTCGGAAAATGTTTCTTAAAGCAAGGAATTTTTTTTCCTAATCTACTTCTAACACACACACACACGCACATTAAGGTGTTATTAGGTAGTCTGTTCAGTTTGGTTTTCATATATATATATATATATATATATATATATATATATATATAAATGTGATTATATCAAATTCCTTAAATTCTGAGAATAAGATGTAAATTAGTCTTACTAATATTGCTTTCAATTAAATAAAAATCGAATTATAAAGTTGCGTTAGAATTTCATTTTTTTATTTTTTTAATTGACAACTTTTATAGAACTATTAATTGTATTTAATTACTATTTTATTTATTTCACTACTTTCCTATTTTTCAAAAATGTAATATTCTTACATTTGTTACTTTCTCTTCCTATGTCATAATTTCTAATTAACACTATGCAGCATTCAGTTTCGATCTTCCAAATTTTTCATTACATTCAATATGGTACATCCTCAGTAGACTATATTTATTGTCTGATCTTAGAAGAATAACTTTTATTTTTTATATATATATTTTATATATTTTTATATATATATATATACACACACACACACATTTTTTTTTTTTTTTTTTTTTAAATCATATCACCCCGAGCAAGGCGGTAACGCCACTGATGTGCAGGGGGCTACGTAAGATTGAAAAGATTTGGAAAAGAGAAAGCCGGAAACCACATCCTAAACAGGGAACAAGGGATGAGCCTCTACACCTGTACAGTAGACGTGGGTGGAGTGTGAACTGGGCGATAGTTTAGTCCATCTACTCCAATTGAATAAAAATAAAAGTGAAAAGATTGGAAAAGAGAAAGCCGGAAACCATATCCTAAACAGGGAACAAGGAATGAGCCTCTACACCTGTACAACAGACGTGGGTGGAGTGTGAATATACAAATTCTTCAGTATTTAATTGTCAGATCTATTTTATTTTTCATAGTATTTCGTTTGACTCATCTTAATATCTTAAATTTTATTCAAAGCTAGATAATCATTAAAAAGATTTTTAAAAATATCAATCCAAACTACTAGTGTTTTTACTTTTTAAATGTAAAAAAGGTGTTAAAAACTGAGTTCTTTATCACACATTTCATTAAAAAGGGTTTATTTCTCCAGCTACTCTTTTTTTTTTATCATTAAACTAGATTTTGTTCACTGTTAGTGTTCGTTGTGTTAACATATACAACTCTTTTTCAGGTGCTGTTATTTTCTAGTTTTAATTAGGTTAAAAAAAAAAAAAACAAATCCAATTAAATGACCAATATTTTTATTTTTAACTTTTTTTTTTATTTGTACCCCACCATGACCAATTTATTGACTACTTTCTATTTTCCTTGTAACTATTTTGTGCTCACGTTTTTTCACATATTGTGAAAGTGTTGTTCACGTAATTTCCCATGTTATCATCAGTGATACAACCTGTTTCACTTGTGGCTGCACTTGTGATCGGCTCAAAAATAAATAGAATAAATTAATAATAAAAAAACTTTCAGGTTTTCATTCCATGCTTGCCTGTGGAAATTTTTTTTTTTTTTTTTTTTTTTTTGAAATATTTTCTTTAAAGGTTTACAGCCTCCCCCCCCCCGTCTCTGTGTCACTCTTCCACCCCCCCCCCCCGTCTCTGTGTCACTCTTCCACCCCCCCCCCCGTCTCTGTGTCACTCCCCCCGTCTCTCTCTCTCTCCCTCCCTCCCTCTCTCCCCCCCCACCCCGTCTCTGTATTCTTATGTTTACCCTTTGTCTTTCTTTGACTCTCGGCTTAAAAGTTAAGTTTGTAAACCAAAGTAAACCCTAACAACAATTTGTGTACTCACTACTTTTTTATCATATTGCATTCCCCACCTCTTATTTATTTATTAATTTACTTTTTCTAAGGTTTGAAATTTATTTATATACACAACTTGTTAATTGCAATCATGTTTTTATTTTTATTGACCCCCCCCCCCCCCCCCCACCAAACAAACCACTGTTCATCATATCATTTACATGTGTAAATATATATTGTCTTTCGTTTGTATGTATAATTTCATCATGATTATTTTTAGTTTAAAACCCACTTACAGTGAAATAATCAAATTTGAATACTTGTTGGCTTGGAAGGAATTTATAAGTTTAAATGTGAATGAAAAGATTGTGTAAAATTAACTTCCTCATAAATAAAATTTCATTCCTAGGCAAATGACTACATTCGTAAAGTAACAGCTACTTGTTCTTACTTCTTGAAACTCTATTATGAACATGTTTCATTGAACTCTCATTGATAGTGGATGATTAACAACAGGTTTATTTTTATGCCCCCCCCCCCCCCCCCATCTTTTTTTTTTTTTTTTTTTTTTTTTTGGCTTAACGGAATGATTTCTTGAACACCAAACAGTGATTGTCGAACAGATCTTTCCCCTCTGTTTCTTCCCTTCTCTCCTTCCTATTTCAGAAGAGGCTTTTGAGGCATCCCCCATTAGAGAGGCTTGAGCATTTTTTCCCTTAGTCAATGTACACATGGGCTTCTACTTTAAACTTTGTATTTTATCACATGCCTCTTAATGGTACTTGAAATATGGCTTGAGTTGATATGACATTTTCAAAGAGAAAATGGTAATAGAAAGACTTTTGCCAAATTTGAAAATAGACAATTTGCTTGCTTAGAAAATCAGCATTTAAAATGTTTGACACCAATCTCTAGCACAAGATGAAAGTATAGCTGTTGCAATCAGTGTAGTTTGCTTTTTACTACATTTACCTTTGTCTGGTACAAGGTGAGAAAAATTATATTGAACCAGTCTTCTAAATACAGTGATTGCTTGTTTCAAATGCTGGTGATTCTGGGAAATATGCAAGTAGCATAGACATGGGGAAGATCCTTTCTTGTGTTATTGTGGTGAACACATGTCAGTGTAACCCTATTTTCAGATGGCCGGTACTAATTTTAAGTGATTTTTAAGATGAGAAGAGATTTCTCTAAAATTATTTTTGTCAGGAAAATAGCCTAAGTGATAAAAAGTGGAAAATACAAATTCAGAATTCACTAAGTGCAGAATTGCTTTTGTTGGGAGAAATAAGCAAATTTATCAAAGCTAGTTAGTCAAAAATATTTGTGAAAGGGTTTTGATATGTGACCCTATGTCAAAAACAATAATGGAGAGTGGGTTTTTTCCCATTCCCCTGGAAGTCGAAATGTTTAAATGATATTACTTACATGTCAAGATAGTAAGTCATATATAGAGATGGGGGGATAGAAACCCATACCTAACTTCAAAACCCCAGTTTTTTAGTCTTTTTAATAAAACTGGTAAACAGAATTAGTTTGGGCCCCATGCTTGGAATGAGAAGGTATCTGCTTTGGCTAATCATCATCAACACAACATGGGTAGAATCAACCAAAGGTTAGGAATTTGGCTGGATTCAGCTAGAGGTACAGATAAAAAAAGAGGCCGATGACATGTCTGCCAAAACAAGTTACATCCCTGTTTTCCTTGTTAGCAGCAGAACAACTTAACATATTCAGATACAGGCCTCTCTGCAGCTTGTCCAGATTTGAGTTTCTGTCAGCTGTCTCCTGTTAATAAAAACAGAAAAACCAGCAGTCAGCATTGGGCAGTTGTGAGGTTTGGTGTCTTGTATTGTGAAGTCAGTCCCTTAGACATTTTGTTCTTAAAATTGCTTCCACTCATCGTACTGGGATTTCTAAGAAAATATTGTTTTTGTTTCCTCTTGTCACTTTCTCTTCTCTGCCTGTTACTCCATAGTTTTTAGGAAAGCAATTGGTTAGGTGTTTTCTCAAACCTTAACACACCCTTGGCATATTTTATAACAGTTGTTGACATGAAACTATTCCTTCAAGACTGAGATACTTTTTTTTTCTTAACAATTATTTTTGGTAGGAATAATTCTCTTGGCATTTTTATCTCATTTCTATTAGTCGTGAAGTATCAAAATTTTTTATATTCTACTCTCTACTAATTTTTTTTTTTTTTTTTTTTTTCCAATCCTTTCCTTTCTCACTCACTTAATATAGATTTGTCTTATTTTCTGCCAATTTCTGTTTCTTTACATTATTATTTGATCCATTTACCATATTTCCAGCATAGTAAACACTGGGTTTGCTTTCTTTGATCGTCTACCTATATCTTTAGAATTACAGATTGTTATTTGCTTCTCAATTTCTTTAAGATCCTGTTGAGTTCTTACAATTATTTGGAAGCTTTGGGTTAAAATTCCTTTTTGTTGTGCGGATTTCCCTTTTTTTGCTCAGTCAAGCTGAATCTAGAAAAGGATTTGAATGTCGGCAATTGTTTTGTGCTAGTTTTCCACATAAGGAAGAGTAGGTCTGCCATGAAAATATTCAAATCAATCATCAAATGGCAAAACACTTGACCTCATTTAAAAGACATCTATAAAGAATATCAATGAGCATCAGGACACATATTTTTTTTTTCTTTCTTTCTGATCGCTTATAGAAAGATTATTTTTAGGCATAACAATTTTCTATCAAATTTGTTGAACAAAACTAATAATTGGAATGAAATTAGTTCTTTGGCAAAAACTTTAGAATTTTAATACTAGCAAAATTTTAATACTAACAAAATTCTTTGTACCATATCCTTCTATATAATATGCAACAGGTGTCTTAAGTTACATGGTACCAAACAGCTAGTAGTAATCTCTGATTAAAACTATTTGAAAACCTGGATTCATGATTTTCCCAAGCATAAACAATGGTGTCCTGAAAAATTCTTAGCTCAATCCACTTGCCAAAATCTAATGACAAAATATTGTTTTCTTGATTGACTAAGAACTTTTCAACACCTTCTTGAAATGAGCACAAACTACTTTCACTGGAATTTGAACTCTGATTCTGTTTTTCTATACTCTCAACTATTAGGCTAATTCTCTACCTTATTAGTTACTAGCCTGAATCAAGCCATTATTTTTATTTAAGAGTTCTTTTATAATAAACAAGTCATAATCTGCAAAATAAACGTACATTGACTTAAAAACAGTATTTACTAAAGTATCTGATTCACTGTAATGACCTAATAGAGTAGCATATTAACCAACACACTACAGCACTATCTCTAAACAGTAATAAAATATGTGATCCAGCTATAATAAAAAAAAAAAAATAAAAATGATCAAAGCAGCACCTAAACTGCAATGTGACAGACTCCTGAATGATACAAGTTGCAAGGAGACATACAAAACCAGGATAAATGAATATAACCTGCATAAGACTACAAAATCAAAGTGGTAGATGCTGAGAGAAAAACTATTGATGTTGGTCAATTAAATTATCCCAAGAAAAATGAAACAAGTTGATAACAGTAGAAATTCTAGAGTTGATGAAAAAGTGACAACAATGCCAAGGGATGAGAAAAACAGTAATAAAAACTTAACAAAGAAATTAAAATCAAATGTAGGCAGGCTAAAGAGTAATGGATAATACACTACAAAATAAAAGAATTAAAAGGATAGAATATGAATGAATTACTGATAAAAAGAAAAATACTCCAAAGATAGTGTAAATGCATCGGAACTTTTTCATGATGCAAAAGAGAAAACTACAATACTTAAAGATACAGAGGGGCCAGAAATATTGAAATCTGGAGTAAGTTCAGCACTGGACAATATGAACAGGAACAAAGCAGCATAGCCAAAGTGGATTGTAGTAGAAATGGTCTCAGCCTTATTGACAAGATACAAATAATAAAGAACATATATAATAGTGGTGACATGCTGGAGAACTTTAGTAAACCCATCTTTGTAGCATTACTTAAGAAACCAGGTGCAAATACATGCAGGCTCCATCAGAGAATTAGTTTAATGAGTTACATAACCAAGCTGATGTGAATAAAGCATAAAGTAGAATTAAACCAGAAATAGGACAAGAACAGAGCAGCTTTGCCAAGGACAGTAGAACAAGAAATGTGACATACGTTATTAGAATATCAGAGAGAGCAATACAAAGGCAGAAAGATGCACACTTTTGTTTTATATATTACGCAAAACCAATTGGCAAGTTCTTTTTGAGCTGCTAGGAAAAGTAAATCTATTGGAAAGGATATCAGAATAATCCAAAACTTATACTGGGAACAAACCACATGCATATGAACAGAAAATAAGTTGAGTAGCTATGCAAGGATAGAAAGGGGCATAAAATAAGGATGTGTCTTCTCTTCAGATTTATTCAACTTTTACAGTGAGGCTATCCTTGAAAGAAGGGGGTCCTAGCCAGATTTATTGTCAGCAATCGTGTCCCATTATCCCCACCCATCTTTACAATTTAATGAACAAGGGTAACAATGAAAGTGGAAGATTCTGTTGCAATGGTAGTAAAAAGCACTCAACCTTCACTATTACTTTCATTCATTCATTACTTTTCATCACAAGTCAGAAGGCTAAAAATTAATCTGTAATTTGTAATAGACTAGTCCAAAATGATCAATAATATTATTCAACCTTTACAGTGAGGCTATCCTTGGAGGAAGGGGGTCCTACCCAGATTTATTGTTGGTGGACACAATCTTGTTGATGGCTGACATGAAGACTACAGGAGTTCTAGACAGAGTAGTAAAAGTAAAATAAAAGGACTATCAATTGCAAGGAAACATGTTCATCAGCAAAAGAAAAAGCCTAAGATGCAAGTTTCAAATTTGAAATGTCAGCATCAAGTACAGAAATTTAAATATCTGAAAAGTGTTTTGAGGCTGGAAAATGTGACATGAAAATCTGAAAAATACCTCCCACAAGCTAAGCAAAGTATTAAGAAACAGAAAAATTTGGTAAGAAACAAAGTGCTGAATTGCTATCTTATCTGGCAGTGAATGCTGGACAACTGCTCCATGGATGAGAAAACTGGAGGCAAACAAATGTGGTTCTATAGGAAGATTCTGAGAATTCCATTGATGGAGCAAGTAAGCAATAAGAAAGGCTTGATTAAAATGGTAACAAAAAGAATACTTATGTTCAGAATCAAAGAGCCAGCTGAAATTTCTTGGACACATAATGAGGAAGGAGGGCTTAGAAATGATAACTCTCACAGGACATATTGAAGGCAAGAAAGAAGGCAACAAATTTGATGAGCTTATGTAGATGGATGTCAGAGTGGTATGTGGAAGCCTTATCAAAGAGAGAAAAACTGCTAGCAACAGGATAGAAAATTTTAGAAAGCCATGATTGTTCATGAAGGATCATGACACCTAGAAGGTTCAGCTGTTCAGAAGATCACCTATTTTATTCTTTGCTGACCAAATAAAAAATAATTTATATAAATGACTACAAAAATTTAAAAAATTTTTTTTTTCTAAATCACATCGCCCAAAGCAAGGCATTTTACTGCCACTATTTTGCAGGGGGTTACATAGGAGGAAAGTTATGAGTGACAGGTTATAGGAGGTGTCAGGAAGTGGGTAAGAGAAGGATGAGAATACTGATGAGTGGGTGGAGTGGACAGAGAAAGAAGTATGAGAGAGGATGCAGGTTAGTGTGATATGACTATTGACTTTACATTTAAATTCTTGGAGATTGTAGCTGTCGGGGAAGCAAGTAAATGGAAGGGAATTCCACAGGTGGGAAGTGCAAGAAAAGAAGCTGTTGGAGTAGAATTTGCGTTTACATTTTATTGGTTTCACAGTAAAAGGGTGGGGTCTAGTTTCTAATCTTTAACCAAATTTTTATTTTATTGGGTGTGAGATTGAGGATTCAAACAATATTTCATGGTTGATAGAGATCTAGTAGTAGATCTCTCTCTCTCTCTCTCTCTCATATATATAATCTATTTGTTTGCATATGTACCCATTATGCTTTCTTCTATAGTTGGATTTAAATGAAGGAATATAGGTATAATGGCTGAAGTGTCCCTCGTTGTAAACGTAAGGTACATGAAGGGATATAGAATAAAATATATCCCATTATCCCCACCCATCTTTACAATTTAATGAACAAGGGTAACAATGAAAGTGGAAGATTCTGTTGCAATGGTAGTAAAAAGCACTCAACCTTCACTATTACTTTCATTCATTCATTACTTTCCATCACAAGTCAGAAGGATAAAAATTAATCTGTAATTTGTAATAGACTACAGTCCAAAATGATCAATAATAATAATAATATTAGATATATTGGTTTCATTTGTCTTGCATGTTCTTAGTTAATATAGATACATTATAAAGTTAATAATTTACTTTATATATATATATATATATATATATATGAAACTAAAGTGTGTGTATGTGTGTGCTTATATATAAAAGCATAATGATTATCTTGGTTATCAACACCTGTGAAATTTCCATGGGTTTAGCTTGTTATTGTATCATATTAACATTGAAAGGTGAGTTTAGATAATTTACAAATAAAGAATTTGAAAAGTTTTTCTTTTTAATCTAGTTTTGTTAATGTGTTGCTGGCTCTATTTCTAAAAGTAAAGGCAGAAGCAACAATATTCTGCACAAGTGAGTGTCAGGAAATGAATTAATTTCAACAAAGCAATATTTTTGGTTTTTATATAACTGAGTAAAAGGAGATGTGGGATAACTCATAATGGAAAAGAAAATTTGGAATGATGTGTAATGATGGAAGATTTGTTAATTTTATTACATAATGTTTCATATGTATAATTTTTTGTGTTAATATTTAATTAGTCTGTATGTCTCTTCTGATGTAACTTGTAAAGTTTAATAAATGGATGTTTGGGTGGTGAAACATATTGACTTAGAATAAGAAATCTGAGTAATGAGCTTGAATTCCAGTTGTGCACATTACATTTAATCATGCACAAATACTTTTGAGGAATCGTGTGAATCCATCTCTTTCAGATGTGGGTTAAACAGTAGGACTTGGATTTGTCACTAAAAAAAACACACAATCTCTCCAAATTTATTTTGGCTTTAAATAACCCACAAAGGGTTGATAAGCTGTCAAAAAACAAATCATTAGATCAGTATTAAGTAAATATCAAAATTCATATTATACCTAAACTATCGCCCGGTTCACACTCCACTCACATCTATTGAACGGGTGAAGAGGCTCATCCCTTGTTTCCTGTTTAGGATGTGGTTTCCGGCTTTCTCTTTTCCAATCTTTTCACTCTTACATAGCCCCCTGCACATCAGTGGCATTACCACCTTGCTTGGGGTGATATGATTAAAAAAAAAAAATTACATTTAATGGCAAATTCTGGTAATAGAGAAGATAATGAACTAATCATCATTACTAGGTTACTTCACTTGAAGCCTATACAAGGTGCAATGGACAAACTGTCATCTAAATTATGCAAAATTGAAAATAACACTGACATCTTATTTTAGCAGATACATTTACCAAAATTACACAATATCTTAAATCACTAAAGAGCAAATTTATTCTATAAAATTGCCATTGACCTCAACCACTGCTACCAGATGACTTCTGAATCTCTTGCAACTCTTCTGGATGGTCTCCTTGTTTAAATTGGTGAATGCTGCCATAATCCTTGCCTTCAGTTTCTTTGGTGTTGCAAGGAGTTTTGTTGGTCTATTGCTCAACTGCAACCCAGAGCCAATGCATCATAATCATGGAGGTTTTACAGACTGGTGAGTTATGTGGTCACATCTAAGGGGTGATGCAGTTGCAGAAATTATCTGACACCATGACTATGTTATCTTGCTTGAGTGGCATGGTGCAGTCCTGTTTCCAGATACAGGATCTTCCAGCAGCCACCCTCTTGATCCAGGGCAGTACTACCTTCTCAAAGAGATGTAAACCTCCATGTTGAGTTTGCTTCCTTGTGGGAAGCTGAATGGAGGCATAACATCACCATAACTGCAAAGTTAGGTTTGTTCATTTGTTGTGTGTGTCTGTACACACAGATATACATATATAGATGTGTATATTTAATGCTTGTTTTAATTTAAGTTTGCATTATACACTCCTGATCAAAAATTTAAGACCACTTAAAAATCTTTAAAAAGAATTTTTTTTTTTTACAGGTAGATTTTAAACTCTTACCTCTTAAGGTTACCAATACTACAATCTAAAAGGTTATGGAAACAAAAAGCTATATTCCAAACATTTTATTTAGAAATTTACATTTTTATAAAATGAGGCGATTTACGCATGATCAAAATTATAAGACCAGGGGTATAAATTGTTAGATCTATGGTAATTCCAATGTTTTTAGTTCAGTTAGAGATTAGCAATCACTGCGTAAAGGTGTTACCATGCCTAAAGCAAGCAAACTTAACAAAGTTGAGCGTTCTAGAATTCCATAAGCAAGGTTTGTCACAGTGGGCGATCGCAGCTAAGGTAAATCGCAGTAAAACTGATTTGCAACTTTTTAAAGAATGAGAATTATGGAAAACAAAATCCTCTGGTAGGCCCCAAAAAATTTCTCCTGCATTGAGTAAGAGAATAAGACGGGTTGTTATGAAAGGGGGGGACCTTCTTCTTGTCAAATTAAGGCAGTCACAGATGCTGATTGCAGTCCTGTAACCATCAGACGACACTTACGACAAAAAGGCATGGTAAATAAAAGCGTAAACAAATTCCTCGGCTGCTTCCATGTCACAAGGTGGACCGCTTAAAGTTTGGTTGTGAATACCAAACATGGGATGTTGAGAAGTGGAAGAAAGTCCTGTTTTCTGATGAGAAAAAATTCAATCTAGATGGTCCTGATGGCTTCTAACGATATTGGCATAAGAAAAACATGCCTCCTGAAATTTTCTCCACACGTCATAGTGGTGGAGGGTCCCTAATGATATGGGGTGCCTTTTCTTACAGAGGGATGATGGAGCTCCAGGTGGTGCAGGATTGTCAAACAGTGGCTGGTTATGTTAGCATGCTACAAAAAGTATCATTGATGATGGAGGGCCATCATTTGTGTGGGGATGGATGGTTATTTCAACAGAATAGTGCTGCAATCCACGCTGCGAGACGGACCTTGACCTTTCTACAAGAAAATGGTGTCCATCTCTTGGGACATCCTGCATGCTCACCAGACTTGAACCCAATTGAAAATGTTTGAGGATGGATGACAAGAGATGTTTATCGAAATGGCAAACAATATTCAACAAAAAATGAATTTCGTGAAGCCATCTTCAGAAGCTGGAGCAACACCCCCCGCACCTTAATGGAAACGCTTATTTCTAGCATGCCTGACAGAATTTTTGAAGTCATCAAAAGCAGTGGAGGTAGAACTCGTTATTAAATTTGGTTGTTGAATGTTTTCATACACTCTTTGTACAATTTTGTAGAATTTTTGTCTCTGGTCTTATAATTTTGATCATGAGTAAATCGCCTCATTTCATAAAAATGTAAATTTCTAAATAAAATGTTTGGAATATAGCTTTTTGTTTCCATAACCTTTTAGATTGTAGTATTGGTAACCTTAAGTGGGAGGAGTTTAAAATCTATCCGTAAAAAAATATTTCTTTTTAAAGATTTTTAAGTGATCTTAAAATTTTGATCAGGAGTGTATTTATTTTTTAATTAGTGCTTAGATGATTTGTTTTCATTTGCCCATTATTTCAGTTTTCTTGTTTAAAAGTTTATTTTGGTTTTTAAAACTAATGATTGCTAATTTTTTCTATAAGTATAGGTTGCAATTTTTATTAATACTGTATAGGGTTGCCCTTTTTATAATTTCTCATTTGATTTTGGCGGGGATATTGTCTTTAGATTCATATGTATTTTGATACAGTTGTATTGCTTGTGTGTATGGTTGTATTATTTATATTTTTCTATCAAAAGCCCTTTTTTTATGTGGCACACACACAAACACTTCTCTCTCTCTCATCTATATATATATATATATATATATATATATATGACTCAAAAACCTAGTACATATATTGGTTTTACCACAACCACGCTCTCCCGTAGACTTACATGTCATCTTTCTGATCAGAGTACTATTAAACAACATTTCTCTGAAAAACATAAACATGTAGGTAATATCAGACAGATTTTGGTCAACAATACGGTGATCCTTACTCATACACACAGTAAGAGGAACCTGCAGATATTGGAGGCCATGTACATCAAATCAAAACAACCAACACTCAATAAAATCAACTTTAAAACAGGAAATAACATATTACATTGCATTTGACTAGATGGTTTTGTTGTCATTTCGCGCTATCCCGCGGTGTGACGTCATAAAACCGCATCGCAAACTTAAGAACTGCGTTTATTATTTTTGGTAACTATTGCCGTTGCCAAGCGGAGTTTTATGTCAACACAAAATAAAATCGTCGGTGATGGTGGATTTTATAATATTTCAGTTTAAACTACCTCTCTGAAGATGGCTCATGTGAGCCGAAAGCTTAGAAGAAAACCAATAAATAATTATCCAAATGTTGGAGAATTTTTGTCTTTATTTTCAACTGAAATTAAAGCAAAAATACGACGTTTAGAACGGCTCATGATTAAACATAATAGACATTCATTGTCTCTTATATTTAATAGAATATGTCTAGAAAATTACTTGCTGCCTCGATATACTAAATATATATATATATATATATTGTCTATGTTGATTATTATTAGTTATGACGGCTTTGTATATTATGTTGTTGGTTTAAAATTTGAGTGGGCAATTTTTGTTTCTGTAGTTGTATTTGAGTGTTATTTTACTGGATGTTATTGTTATTAGTTGTATTGAGTATTTTTTTTTTTTTTTTTTTTTTGTGCTTAGTTATTTTATCCATGCAGCTGTAACTAATTTTGATTGTATTTTTATTGATAATGTTTAATAATTTACTGTTTTTTGGAGAAGTTTCTTAATTAATTTGAAAAATATTTTTGTCTTTATTGTATTGTTGAACAATTTTTTCTTTTCTTTTTATTAAATATTGTTAAGCTGCTAGAATTTGTTGAAATTCTTTTATTGAGTGATATGGGTATTTTTTTTTTTTTTTAAATGTTAGGGGCTAGAATTGTATATCATTATTTAGTTTTCTGTTTGGTTTTGTTTCCTTGTGTAGGTTAAAGGTTATATCTAGGAAATACAGTATAACCCGGATATAAGAGAGATTTTCTCTGGTTCCAAATTAGAGCCTGTGGTAATGTATATAAAATAGACACAACCCGGATATAAGAGAACTATTCTCCAGTCCCGACAACTTTCTTATATCAGGGTTACACTGTTTTTGGTTTGATTGTATATCGATTGTAAATCCTGTGAAGATTTTTATTTCTTTGCATATTTTGTTTGTAGCCCAGCCTTTCCAATTTATTAGAATTAAGTTTATACAAGGATGATAATTTTATCTTTTTGTCAATCTATATTTTGCTAATTTATTGATTATATGTATGCCTATGAAGTCTCATACCCTAGCACCATCATAGCTATCCATTGTTATACCAAAATTGTTGTGGAATTTTTTTTGTTCATATTTTTTTTATTGCTGTATAATACAAATTTTCAGAATGCGAAGTAGACTATTTTAATAAAGAAATAGCCATTTCCTTCTTGTTTATCAGTCTATCATGTATTAATAGAATCATTACTGATAAAACAGATCCGTAAGTAGAACAAGTGATACTTATGGTTTAGAGAATATTGTTGTTAGAACACAAAACATAATTATGCCATTAAATATTTATTCAAGTTAATATGAACCATTTTGTTGCACAATCTTTCTCCATTTTTTTCTTTAATTTGAAAATTCCATCTTCCTAGTATTTCAGTGGTTTCTCACAAAAAAAAAAACTCCTTAAGGTATTTTTTGTCATCCAAAGAATTAAAATTTTTACAGTTGAGATTATTAAGCAAGAACCTGAATAAATGAAACTCCAAAAGAACAATGTCTGGTGACTATGGCAGATGGGGTAACATATCCCAGCCAAGTCGCAGCAATTTTCGACATGAGATATGGCATTAACCTGATGCCTTTCCTGTTTGCCAATTCTAGATGTTTTTCTTGAATTTGCTGCCTTTGATTCATTCAGTTGTGAGTAGTGCTTTTCAAAATCAATTGACTGGTTACTTGGCAGAAGCTTGTTGTACAGGTTTCTTTTCAATCCCATCAGATGTACAGAATGACTTAGGATTAAGACCTGCTTTTAGGGTAGTTAAAGTTGGTTTATATTGTTTACCTCAAAATCTTTTGCTGAATATTATTGTAAACAATCCATTTCACCCATCACAATTTGCTTAAAAAAACAGTGCATTTTCATCGTTTTTAAAAGCAAATCACAGATAGAAATGCAATCCATAAGATTCTTTTCAATTGCATCATGTAGTAGCTAAACATAGTGATTTGAGTACCCAAGCTTCACTAAGTGCTCATGGATACTAGATAAATTTAGTATTTTTGCCAATTACTGCATTCTTTAATGAAGGTTATTTAATCTGTAGTGAAGGGGTTTACCTGAGCTTTCTTCATAAATTAGGCTACAATCACCAACTCTAAACTTAGCAAACCACTTCTGGTAGTTAAAGCCTCTTCACTATACAAAGCACATATCTTTTTTGCAAAGAATTTTTGCCTTTGCAATAATAAAAAAAGCATCATGTATTTAAAATTCACCTTTTAATCTTCATTATAGATGCAAAATTGACACGAATTAAGTAATTTTAAACTTTCTTTCTCGAGATAGTTTGAAGTGTGCTCTAATCAGAAATGTAAGCACAAATTTGTTGATAAATTGACGTGTTAGAACATGAAAGACTAAAAATCGGCATGAACTTTCCAGACAACCCAATACTTAGCAAGCTTAATACTTATTTCATTTACTTAACATTTGTCTGGCAATAGCTGTAACCTTTTTTTTTAGTTTCCTTTGATAATGGTCTTTCTTATTCTCTTTTTTTTCTTTTCTTGTATGTATCTTTATATTTTGTTTACTGAGATTTTTGTGTTTTTATTTTATTTTACTTTACTTGTAGTTGTTTGGCATCTTCTGCATGGAAAGATAAACTTTTTCAATTCAGAATCTGTCAAGGAAAGATAATGCAGTGATTTTTCTCCCCCCCCCTCTCGTGTGTGTGTGTGTGTGTGTGTGTATATATATATATATATATATATATATAATGGTCAGTTTTCAGGCTTTTTTTTTTTTTTCCTCAAAATAGTGACACCTGTGAATTTGATTTCAGAAAGAAATTTTGTTCAATGAGTGCATAATTTCTTAAAAAGTATTAATGCATACAATTTCTGTAAAAATTTAATATCATTTTAAAATAATTTGGCTGTGAAAAGTTAGTATCAAAAGGTTTTCTTTTTCTAGATAAAATAACCTGATATGCAATCAAATCTATTGCTAATTTGAGGCAGTTAAAATTAAATTATTGCAGGTCCAGTGTAACCCTACAGCAGATTAAAATGTTCCTAATAGTAAGTCATGAAATTTCTCTATGGATTTGTATTAGTAAATCTAATTTCTAGACAATATCATTTGTTGTAATGAAAGGTCAAAAGAAAGCTTTTCTTATCTACTTGGTAGGAAAGTACGGATAGTTTTGCCATTATGCAAGTACTCTTTTTCTTTTTTTTCTCTTCCTCAAAGTTACTATCACAATTACAAGTTTGGTGCATCTGATGAGAACCTAATACATCTTATAGTAACAGTTTGTAGGACTGACTCATAACTCATTAAATTGTTATATTTTTTATATCATTTTATTTAAAAAATTTAATGAAAGAAATTTAAAAGAATTTTTTTTTATTGAAACCTTACTAATTTCAAGGAATATCTCTTCTGCTAAAATGGTTAACAAGTATTTCTCAAGAGCCATGATTCAGGACATCAATGATGATTTGGTATTCTACAAAATACTAGGTTGTCCACTTAGGAAGTGGAAAGAAAACAACAAATCTTGCTAGTCTGAGAATGACAAACTAAAGGAGTATCTTGCTTTGGGCATTGTTTCAGCAGTGCAAGTTTACACTGCCATGTTGACTAAGAAGTTCAAACAGATGGATGATGTTGAGATTTTTTATTCAAAGCTAGCAGACTGGTGTATGGGACAGATTCAGATGCTAGCTAATCACTGGTAGATGACTGTCCAGAATGATGGACTTTATTTTGAAAAATAAATGATGTTCCATAAAACTTTTTTTTTTCTTTCTGCTTCCTAAGTGAGTTAGGACTTTCTGGCCAATATATCTTCTGTCAGACAAAGTAGGCTATAAATTGTTACCTTGCATATTTTAATTTACAAAATTCAATCTGCTTTGTTAGTTACTGTTAAAAATTGTTATATAAGTCTACTTAGACTTCACTTTGGTAAATAAAATGAAACTTCTTTAGCTATAAAGAATAGTATGGCTTTACACTGGCTTCTTGGGTCTCTCTCTCTCTCTCTCTCTCTCTCTCTCTCTCTCATTTGAGTATTGTGTCTATGTGGTTTTTTAAATAGCATTAAAAATAGAAGTAAAAAAAAAAGTTTTAAATTATCTTTAAAGAAATACCAGTTCTTTATGTGCATTCATCCTAATTTTATTTAAGATATACAAGTTGTACAGATTAATTGAAACAAATGTTTTAGTTTCCTTTCTTGACAATACAGTCTAAACCCACTGGAATGTCAAGATGTAATCGATTTCTATTTTTCTTGAGATTAGGTCATTTGCAACTGTGTGCAGTAATATGAATCTATTTTTGGGGTGTATGATAAAATTGGTTTGGCTTTGAAAAATATTGTATTATCCATGATTGCATCAGATTTTTATCACACCCAGACACTATCATCTTGACTGTCAGTTGTCCTACAGGTATTGTCTGCGATGGACATTACTCCAAGAAAATTTACAAAAATTGTATAAACATTGGTAAGCCTTATAGAAAAATTGTGGATATTGTTGGTGTCAGCCTTTCAACTGTCAGTTGTGTCATGAAGGTGAAGAAACAAACTGGATCCATCAGTCCAAAACATGAAGGAAAATGCAGTCAGAAAAAAATGTGCCAAGAGCTGATATATACGTGATCAGGGAAAATGTGAAAGATCCTAGGAAGATATTTTGGTTTAATTAATTTGCACTAGGGTGTATGTCAGAGGCAGCATTTCTTAAAAGTGGACTTGTCATGTGGCAGTAAATGTATTAAATCTCTATCACCAGGTTGAACTAACCACAATAATACTTATATACCACCAATATGTAAACTCTAAAATTCTCAAATCTCTTGGTTTTCCCTGTTGTTATACTGCCTTGCAAAGAAAATGTGTGTATCTGTCCAAACTTCAGAAAGTTTGGTTTGGTTATCACTTTGCTTGGGATGAAAAAAAAAAAACTTAATTCTATTGTACAGTTTACTTCACATTTAGGTTTTATAGTTGTTGACTAATAAGGGTACAACTGTCAATCAGTGTTTGTTATAGCACAACTGAAGAAAAGAACATCACTATTGGCATGAGGAAGATTAGTGCATAAGTGCATTAGTGCATATTGTCTTGAGGGGTGGGGAAGTAGATGCATGAAGGACCAACCCATCTTGTGCAATGGCTAGGTGTCAAGAGAAGTAGATCACTCACAAATTCTTGTTTTGCTTGCCAACAGTGTCCTGCAACGCACATTATATTTGCGTAAGATTGTAGAAATATTGGGGATGGGTCCATAAAGCTCTGGTTTAGTTGGATGTTGTTTAAGCTCTCAGCATGCAACTGTAGTTTCCATCAAGTTTAGACTCAGTTTTTAATGTCCAAGCAGTGGTCAGTCAGTTAAGTGCCATACGTGAAACACGCTTGGGTGATCATGTCTCGAAAGAGACATGACTGACTGGGCAGAAGATTATCCCGCAGTAGGTTGCCATTGCTTTCTGCAGTAGACTGGTTGCTAGCCAAGGCTATAGAACCCAACCTGTCCTGTTATTTAACCCATAGCTGGAAGGAAGAGATAGATTAATACCTTTCCCAAGGGTATTTGCACGTAAGTGAATGCAATGAATTCAACTGGAATTTGAACTCGGCTCCCCGGTTTCTCGTTCTGAGCCAATATCCACTGCACCACAGTGTACATCCTCAAGCAGTGATACCATGCATTTAAACTGTCTCTACAGTGGCACAAAATCTGGTATATCAGTTTTCCAGATTGTGTTTATTTTATTCAAGCTGGCCCAGACTGATACACCTTGAATTTCTGGTGCTTAACTAGAAAAATTGATTTATGATAATCTTTTGATGCATAAAATAAGTCATCAACAGCTAAACATGCAATACTATTGACTGTCTTCTAATTATGAATTTATGAATTCTTTTTTAGTACAAGGAAATCATAGCAAAAACAGCATGTATTTTATCATCCAAATAATTGAATTCTTAGACTTCCCACACTTGCCTGAACATTTTTAAGCTAATATTTCAAGGTGACAATCAACTTTGATTGTCTTGTTTCTTTGTTGAGGCATCTTATTGCTTTTGTGATTAATTGTTGCCTAGATATTGACTGAGCCATAGGAAAAAAACATGCCTTTCATTTTACTCTGATTTGAATTGTTTATTTCTGTGGAGAGAAAAAAAACTATTCTGACAAATGTGGACCATAAATTACAAGATAAAACACTAGATTATTCCATTGTCAAAGTGTTATGTCAATATACTACAAAGGTGACAAACAATGGTGAGAAGAACCAATTCTTTATATTATTCAGGGAATCTTGCTCTCAACCCTTTATTTAATCCACTTAGATTGTTCTCATTCTGCTGTCCATATCTAGGGATATCTTGTCTTGTTCTTTTTTTTAGTTCTACTTAGACAACTGAAGGCCTAGGCAACAAATGACTCATTTGATCTGTGTCTGGACATGCTCACAAATTTTTGCCTGACTTTATTACACTGCAGTCATTCTGGGAACTAAAATGTAATATTTTGTCTAGTAGAATAATTATTTAGATGTGTACATAAAATAAACTTTGAATTAAATCTGGGGATGTGTAGATGAAAAGGACTTCAGATACACCCTAATCTTTTACTTTTATATACTGTATTCCTTCAGGACATAGATGATCATTGCTCTCCACAACTTCCTTGTTTTGTCATCCATTCACATACTTATTAAATGCATTACTCAACTGTATTTAATTCTCTAGGCCTACTTTCCTAATTGTATACCAGAAATTCAAACTTATTTCTTTTTTCTTTTTTTATTGTAAGTATAAATGAATGTCTTTTTAGTTCCTATTTTCCTCAAAATATCTTTGTAGAAATACATCTCTCACTCAGTCTTTATTTTGTTTGTGAAAGGCTTTTCCAGCATTTGCTGCTATATAAATTAGATATTACATAGTAGTTCAGTATTTTTTTGCTTTGTTTCTAATATTACTTCTAATGCTATGCTTAGTTTCTGGAAGATATCTCACTATTCCGATGCATCTTTAGATTTGTAACAGTATATTTATTAGTTTCAAAGGTGAATAGGTTGATGTTTGTCTTTTGGCGAGGTCATTAATTTATAATTGATTTTGTGTATAGGTCAACTAATGGCTTTTCAGAGTAATGGAATAACAAATTAGGGCAACGGAGCATCATATTTTTATGGAATATAAAATGCTTCATGAAAAATATCACTGTACACTTTCCTCTCTGCATAAACTAAGGGTTAATGAATGTGAAGGTTGAAAGGCAAAATGTTTGCTGTTTATGCAATAATCTGAAATGCTTCAGACTAAGTACCATATTTGATGACATAACACTCCTCCTCCCAATTTACAGCTTTATGGCAGTGAATGGTGAACAGTTTCTTTAATGTGGAAGAAAAGTTTGAAGGCAACAGATATGGTTCTACAGAAGTATGCTAAGGATATCATGACTGGAGAGTAAAAAAAAAAAATGAGGAAGCATTAAAGGAAATGGAAACAAAGAAGTGGCACTCAAAATGTCACTTGGAATTTCTTGGTCTCATGAGAAAGGACAACTTTAAAAATGTATCCTTTAAAGAGGTTACAGACAAGGTGATACTCTAGTGAAAGAACAGCAACACATGTGTAGATAAGAGGTTTATTGTAAAGAGAATACACTATGACAAGACAAGGAATCTGGTGGCAGACTAGTAATTGCCAAAGCAAGTCACAGGTATCTCTTGTGCTACTAATATAGTCAGTCCATATGGGCAATAGGGAGTGTGGGACATTCAATTACAACAGAAAGTTTGACAATCAGAGAACATAAAAAGCAAAATAGACATGTTGACAGTGAACCACTCACCTGATGAGCTTGTACAAATAGATGGCAGAACAGTGGATGTAAAAGGTGAAAAAGACCCATTACTAAGACCTACAAAAGGAAGGAAGTTGTGGAGTCATATAGCACACAGCCTAAAGAGACACGGCACACAAAAATAACTATAGAGTTAAGCTAGTTACAAGTACGGATAATTTGCAATGTAATAGGTAAGCATGAGTTTACCATATATCTTAACTTAGTGTATAAAACCTTTTTGTGATGGGGGAATGTTTTATTTGTCATCAGAATATACATGAGTTTTACATTTTGCCTAAAGTAACAAATAAAAGAAAACCATTGTAAATGTTTTTAAAATTACACATATTTTACTTTAAATAAGTGAGAGAATTACTACTATTGTTATCAAAAGTACTGTATTGAATAAAGTTAGAAGACATTGTCAGAAAAAAAAACTCTTCCTAATCATAGCAACTCTTGTAGCCTATTGGTTTAAAGCATTGTCTCTGAAAGACAAGCTCTGAAGGTATATAATACAAGTCTTAGATTTATCTGAAGTTACTTTTTTTTTTTAGTCTCTTCTTTCCTCTATTGATGGCTGAAGAATTGGTTGGCTAAAAAAAATGTTACAAAGAAATCCACTTTACTTCAAAAAGGCTGTTGGTGTGCACCTGCTGATACCATTGGCTCCATGACACAAAGAAAAATTGTAGACACCATACCCAGGCTACTCTATCAAACCTGTAGGCAGCATATTCCATTGTTTTTTTTTTGTTTTTTTCTAAATGGTTGATGGAATAGCCTGGATATGCTGCTTATGCAATTACTTGGACTTTGACAGTTTTTTATTTTTACTACAGATCTAAGATTACTGACTGTAAATCAGCATCTTACTAAGTTTTTATGTCTAAGAATTTATATAATCTAAAGTAGATGCAGATAATTTTATGCAATTGTCTGCAATGTCAAGATTTGGATCTGTTATTCAGAACTGGAGATAAAACATTGACCAAAAAGAAAAAAGCAGGTCATGTGGATTTCAACAGTTGGTCAAATGATTTCATCAACTTTTGATTTGTATTGAACTATATAGAGTGAGTACCCATGGTTAGACATAAATAGAACTGCTGAACAAGCAGAATTGATAGTTTGCAATAAATAACAAGAGAACAAGGCAAAAAAAATATATATAAAACAAGCATACAATATATGCAAGGCAAATTCACAGTAATAAGGCAAAGCAACAGTAATGTTCATAAACTATGAATTGGTGTTGATATGAAATAATAAATTTGGATAAATGAATGTAGCATTCTGACTTCAAGACAAGACAGACTGGGACTGAGTCATAAAAAAACTGAGACTTAGCTAATAAGCTAGGAAGAAACTTTGGTATGCATTTGGGTGCTTCTGCTTATAAACTGGGGAGAAGAAAATGTTTTGCAGTTCATTCATATTGAAGATTTGTAGTTGGAATATTTTTAGTTTGTTTTGGGTATTCATCCCCTCCCCATCTCATTTTCATATTATATATTTTTAGATATATTTTAGTAAAAAAAAAAAATTGTAAAGAAATATTGTATATAAAACAATTTTGTCATGGGTTTCTGCTCTTTTTAAGGTTTCCTTCCAAATATGTTATGATGGTATATATAGAATTGTAAGGTGAGGGATGAGTTCTTGTGATGAATGAACATATTGTAATGAGTGATTTGGTTGTGAATCTGATTAGCTAGGTCTAGGATAGAAAGTGTTGACCAGCCTCACCTCCACTCCCCTTTGGCTTTGTGCTGCAGTTATTGTACATGTGCAGTAATAAATATTCATTCCTACTGAAGATTGGAACCAGTCCTAGGCAAATAGAGTAATCAGATTGCTGTCTTACTGGCACATCTGCCTTCCTGATCACATGAGTTTCCTTCTTTCTTCTGGAAATCTCTGGTTTGATGTTTTCATGCCAGTTTTACTAGCTTACTCTTTCATGGGATGTGCGTTGTGGTCCAGTGGATATCGGCTCGGAATGAGAGACCGGGGAGCCGAGTTCGAATTCCAGTTGAATCCATTGTATTCACTTACGCGCACATACCCTTGGGAAAGGTATTAATCCATCTAATCCTTCCAGTTATGGGTTAAATAGCAGGACAGATTGGGTTCTATAGCCTTGGTCAGCAACCAGTCTACCGCAGAAAGCAATGGCAACCTACTGCGGGATAATCTTCTGCCCAGTCAGTCATGTCTCTTTTGAGACATGATCGCCCAAGCGTGTATCATGTATGGCACTTAACTGACTGACTCTTTCATGCTAACTTAGGACAACTTGAAAGAGGCTGTTATAGCCTAACACTTGAGTTGAAAAGATATATATAAGCAGGTTTAAAGGTTTTGTTTTTTTTCTTGTTTTCTTGTAAGGTAGGTTTACACATACCAAATAAGAATGTATACCATTGGGATATAGTCCTCAACAACAGAAAAAATATGTGTATGTTGAACTAATGTAGATGTAAAAATGCAACTAGACACTGGTAGTGATATCACAATAATCAACAAAGTTACACGAAAAGCAAACAAAACTCATGAAAAAGAACTTCAAAAATTGCACATGGTGTATCAGATGATAAGTTGTTATTGGTGAAATGACTTGCAACATTTCATTTCATAACAAGTGTGTAAAAGCTAAGGCTTATGTTAAAAAAATACCATGAACTTATTCGGTAATGACAGGATGGAATTGAGTTGTTGAATTTACCTATAAATATTTATTGCAAAAATATAAATGGACAATAAACCAGTTTTGAAAAAAAAAATGTTTTCCAGATGTTCTATTGGATGAGTTGGATCAGTGTTCCAAAGTCAAGACAACATTTCAACATTAATAAATTTTGTCCTATACATCTGAATGGTTTAATTCTCTAAAGCAAAGAAGAATGAAAATCTAAAATTTAAAGTAGTAGTTGGTCTTATTATGTTAACTCTAAGTTTTTATATATAAATTTACTATGTTTATGTGTTGTGAACTTACAAGTGAAAAAAAGGGTTGACGTCAGTATTTAAACTGAAACATAATGTACTGTTTCACAGCATGAGATCAAATCAATGAAAAATTTGACATACTTGAAAAAAATGGGTATAATTTAAAAAATTCAGTATTCAAGTGATGGGGAAGAACCAGCAATGTATGTCAAGACAAAAAATTATAAAATTTGTGTTTTTGCTGATTTTTCAACTGAGTTAAACAAATGTTTTGAGTCACATGAAATGTTTAGAATCTATTATTTAACTTCACAAAAGGAAATTTTTGTGAAGAAGAAGAAAGGGAAAAAAATGGTGAAAGGAAAAATAATGGGAACACAAAAGGCATTAGGATCAGTTAAAGAAAAGATTGATTGAAGAAAGGACCACAAGAAAGGAAGAACCTATGCAAGTTCTGTATGATATCTATCTTTAACATACTAACACCCCAAGAATGTTTAATGTATGAGTATCAGAAAAAGGAAATGTATGGAAAAACTAGTGGTTGACCCAAAATTAAAAACTTCAAAGTTGAGCATGTGGCAAACTCACCAGAAAGAATACTGAGCAATTAAAGAAAATAAATCTCAAAAGTGTGGATGTTATGTAGTAAATAAGACACTCCTGGTAATACAAATAAACCTGCCTGAAATAAAGAAGAGTCCAGCATCAGTACCAATAGTTTTTTTTTATGGTGTTTGTTAGCCTACCATTGTATTCAGACAAGACATATAGCTGTTACAAGTTATAACAATTACTTGATCTAAGAATATGCCTGACTGGAAAACAGTTTGAATTGCAGTTGAGATTGCCTGTATAACTATATAATGGGTAAGTGATGATAAATGACTAAATAGGCAATTTACTCACTCTTAATTATCTTATCTGCCCAGCTGGTAGCAGCTAAAAATTGTAACCACTGTCAGTTTTGACAAAGGCCAGTATTCAAAAGAAACAGGATCTACATTTTGACTTTTAGTGTTGCGTAAGTATCATTTTAGCTGCTTTTGAGAACCACCTGTAATCACTTCTGCTATTTACCATCCTGGTTCTCGGCACTTCTGTAATTTGGAAGTTAGAAAAGTGGAAAAAAAAATGATCATTGTCAGTAATCTCTAACATTATTGAAAATGCTGTGACTGGGTTTTATTTTTAAAGAAATTGAAATGCCAACAACATTTTTTTAAATAAATTTTTCTTAATTCACTAATTCTGCCAGAAATTTCAGTCATCTGCAGTTGAACCACAGAACTGTAAGAAGAATTTTCATTGTCTGCACATAATGGATTAATGGAACCACATGTAGGCAATTTCACATGCATACTGCATTTTAGAAATCCTGCTTTAACCAAAATAATTTATTGAAAATTAATTTAAAAATTTTTTTACATGGGCATGTGGTTAGAATGTTTACTTTATAACCATATGACTCAGGTTCGAATCTCACCATGGGCAATTTGTCAAGATGATAATATTAGCCTATGGAGACAATCCTAGCATGCAGCAACTTTTGAAAAGTGTCTGAATACCATACCACAAGTTGACTCAAGCCTTGTAAGTGAAATTGGGTAGACAGAACTGTCTGTCAATGGTTTTGCTAGCATGATATCACAAGTTATACTGGCCATGTTCAAACAGTTGATGGTATGCTCTCTTTCAGAAACTGTAATAAAGCATACTGGTAGTATAAACCCTAGGCTGGCTTTGTAGGTGTTAAATAAATGCAAATGCCTGAGGTGGCTTCTGCAACAAAGATTGGCTGGCTGTCCTGGCAGACAGGTATGCCTTTAAATGATTGGCCAGCTATTATTTACTTTATTTAATTACACTTTGATGATGTGAAAATTAATGCCACATAAAAGCTAGAATTAAAAACAAATAACTAAAAATGATTGGGATGCAGGTCATAATTTTAAAACATTTACCCATTCACAACATCCCACAATTCAGTGGATCTAATGATTTCAACTCTTGCAGATAGCAATGTCTGGACTTTAAACAAAATGCTATGCATATCTAATTACAGGTTTGCTAACTGTATTTCTAGTTAAGAGCTTGGTCTTTGGCCTTGTCATTAAAATGACAGTTTCTTTCATCTTAATAGAATGATTAATGAATAAAACTCAGTGATTTTTATCACATAGCCTACACACAAGATTACACTTGGTTCAACTCTTTGTCCATTCCAATGCCGCCTTTTATGAAATTGCTATAATAAATTTCTCAAGGAGTCAACAAAAAGCATCAAAACAACCTGACTTAGCCCACATACTGGTTTATAAGACTTGAACTAATAACTTGATTCTCTACACAACAAAAATTCACCTGAAAAAAATAAACAGGTGAAAACAATGGTTAGTGAGGTGAGGGTAGTTCTAAAACTACCCTCACCTCACTAACCATTGTTTTACTTAAAAAAGGTTTAACAATAATTCATCTCCAAATCTGACAAAGATATATGTAATGATTAAAAACAACATTGATAAATTTTGTCCTATACATCTGAATGGTTTAATTCTCTAAAGCAAAGAAGAATGAAAATCTAAAATTTAAAGTAGTAGTTGGTCTTATTATGTTAACTCTTTGTAAGTTTTTATTTATAAATTTACTATGTTTATGTGTTGTGAAATTACAAATTAACTTCTCTCTCTCTCTCTCTCTCTCTCTCTCTCATTAAAGCTTCATCACAAATTAAGAGAACTTTGGTATTTTCAATTGAAAATACCAAAGTTCTCTTAATTTGTGATGAAGCTTAGTTGTTATTATTGGTATTGTTACTATAATTAATATTACTATACATATATATATATATATATATATATATATATATATATATATATACAACCCTAGATTAATAGAATACTACTCCATTATGCCAACTGACCAGACAAAAGTAATAACATTAGAAGTCCTCCTACTAGACACACATACACAATTACAATTACACATTACCATCTGATGCCTGGAATTTTTGCGAACTTATATAATTATCCCTTGTTTTAATGCGAGTGATACATGACTGACTAATCAGAAGCGACCCAATCAATATAGGAAAATACCAAACTTCTATCTTTTTGTTTCTTTGACAAAGATTTAATAAATGTGAAACGTTAATTTTATAAACATTCTCTATTATATTTGATTTTGGCTAGTTTTGTGGTAAATGAATAAACTGCAATTGCTCCAAATTTAAAATATATTGTAAATATATTATGCACTGCTGTCAACAGTATGTGCACAAACTATTGCCAGTACAGTTGAAGTCTGAGTCCTCATGGGGAATAAATTAATTTCCTATAATTAAAAGATGTAATTAGTCAGAATATCTTGCAAATCTTCCTGGAAATTACGTTATTGAAATAAAATCATTAGTGAAAAATTACATGAAAGTTACTTGGACTGATTCAGTAGCATATACCACTCTATGGCTAACTGATATTATTAGAATCAGAGGTGTAGTGGATATCGGCCCAGAATGATGAATCAGAAAGTTCAAATTCCAGTTGAATTCCTTGTATTCACTTACACTCAAATACCCTTGGGAAAGGTATTAATCCATCTCTTCCCTCCAGTTATGGGTTAAATAAAAGAACAAATTGGGTTCTATAGTCTTGGGTGGGGACCAATCTACCACAGAAAGTAATGGCAACCTACTGTGGGATAATCTTTTGCCCAGTCAGTCATGTCTCTTTTAAGATATGATCACCCAAGCGTGAATCATGTATGGCACTTGACTGACTGACTGACTGACTGTAAACTTTGTATTTTTATCCCCTGCAAAGAAACCTGCTGTGATGTGAAAGCTTGTCTCATTGGATTATCTTAATCTAAGATTCATGTCGTGAAACCTTTTACAATTAGAGATAACTTAGTTGATGTTAGCATCCTTTATCTTAAGACCAAATTGCAAATTTATTGTAGTGGAATATAGACCTTATAGAAATGGGAGTAACTTTTCTTTTTAAATTTTCACACTTTTTACTTTTTTTTTTTTTTTTTTTTTTCTCAAATCACTTTTTATTCAGATCCACTAATCATTGCATGTTGAGAAAAATTAATATACCCTTCAGCATCTGCATTAAGCTCTTAAATATGAATTCATATCATTTAATCATAAACATGTTTTAATTTTCATATTGATGAGGAACATGTTGGACTTAATTCCACAATTAAATGTATATTAAAATTCTTTTGCTCATTTAAACAAAATAATTGTGTGAAACCAGAATTACTTAAACTTTTACATTATAATGACCATATACTCAAGATGCTAGACAAAAATTTGGTAAATTTTCAGTGAAAACTTAGCACAAGTAATTTTCTTTTTTTTTCCATTGGTCAATTTCTTAAATTTTAATATTTTTTAATTTTTTTTTAATTAATTTTTTTATTTTTACATGTCAACCCTTTTTTGTATTATTCAATCTTGAGTTTTGTATTGTCTCATAAGAATTGAACCCACTACTCAATAGTAATGGTCAAACAGACTAGTCTTACTAACTTTTACCCAATGTTGATATACTCTTATTAGCAGCTCATAAATAAACACATTGCTAATTTAGCATAAGTAATGATCTTAAGTTTTGTCTTAATTGTTTGTTGTCTCTGTGAGAAATGATTTGGTGTAAAGTCTTTGCTAGAAAATGAGTGGAAAGGAACTGAAGATAAAATTTGTTCAGTTTTTACAATTATCTTTTTTCTTTATACTTATGAGTCAAAATATATAAAGTGTGTTTAATTTTGGTGCCAGTAAGTATTTCTATTTTTAACCGTTTCTCTATTTGTGTACTGCAAGTTTTGAAACTTGTATTTTTCTCTACATATAGCATCGTTCGATTTGTTAGCTTACCACCCCCTGATAATTATTACAAGTGAGCAAAATTTTCATAGCAAAAATACCTTTTTGTGCCTACAATTGTAATCAGTTACAGACACTAAAGTTTGCTTTGAATATTCGACATTTCATTTCTCATCTTTTCTTTTGTAAAATGTTCAGTTAACATATTTAAGACAGAATTTGTACAAGGAAATTTTTTTTTTTTTTATTCCACCAAAAATTGGTAGCAGGTCAAATGTACCAGAACTTATAAAATCACATTGAACATGTTTTTACCTGCAACAAAGTGGGTGACATCGACATAATATTACCCTGAAGAGATACAAACACACACCTTTTTGAAAAAATACATACGTTTCAGAAAAAATATTTTCTTTATTACTCAGAGAAAATGCGTAGAGAATTTTGTCAGACTGCTATAATTACTATCCACCAACTGAGTTACAGTTACTTCACAGCTTAATCCTTTTACTTTCATCAGTGGTTATAATAACCTAATACCACACATGCAGGAAAATTTCTTACAGCCAAAAGATTTTGCTAGCATGAGACTCTAACTTAGGTAGCATGGAAAGGACGAATATTCTTCCTCAATATAGTAGTAAACATGAAAGGATCAATTAAAGCTACATTCTCATTACAGCTACCCCCATTTAACTCACTAGATATACAGACAGGGTTGCTCAACTCAAAGCCATTTTCATGGCAAGAAGAGTAAGTACCCAAAAGATGAAATTTGCCTGGATTGTTGAAAAATCTTCCAACTAAGGTTGCCTGCGAAATTCTGGACTTGTTGAATGCGGTGCCTGAATAGAATCCATTTGACATGCTGAGGCAAACAATATGACACTTGACTGGTGTGTCTGAAGGAAAGAAATTGTCAAATCATTTTAGTAACATCTGTATTAAAAATAGGATGCCTTTTCAACTCTTGAAACACCTGAGAAGTCTTCTTGATCTTCACATCTTGCCCAAGGATATTCTGTTGCAACTATGGCTAAACAAACTGCTGAACCACATGACCCAAATATTAACCCCTTGGTTGGAAGATGTCAACCTGGATAAACTGGCAGGAACCGCTAAGAATATTTGTGAAAACACTAGCACACCCAACGTCAGTGACATTCAGAATCTGATTAGCATACAAATGGACCAAATCCAGCAACTCGGTCAGCCATAACTAATCTTGATGAGCAAGTGGAAGCCATGTCAATAAGAGGTGGACATAATCCTCATCACAGGCAATGTAGCTGCCAAAATAGATATAGCATCCGACACAGTTCAAAATCACAGGAATATGTTAGTATCCTCGCAAATTTGGTGTTAATGCCAAAAAGTGTGCAAAATCTTGTGCATTCATATCACAAAACCAGGGAAACACATCTTCCAACCAGTAATGATAACAACTGCATCTGAATATTTGAAAAGTTGTCTGTTTTATATTTGTGACTCACGTCACAGATATGAATTTTTAGCCAACACAGGTGGCAAAATTAGCATTATCCTTCTGACAATTAAAAATAATTTAACACAAGTGCTATATAAACCTCAAGCAGTGAATAGTACAAAAATTAACATATGGTGGAAAATCACTTGGGTTAAATTTTGGTATTTGATGGAGTTTTACATAGATTTTTATACAAACAGATGTGGAAGACACCTATATTAGGAGCAGACTTCCTCACGCATTTCAACCAATCAGTGATCATGACTACTAAGTCAGTTGAGTCAGTTAAGTGCTATACGTGATATATGCTTTGGGTGATCAGGTCTCAGAAGAGACATGACTGACTGGGTAGAACATTATCTCACACTAGGTTGCCATTGCTTTTTGTGGTAGACTGGTTGCCAGTCAAGGCTATATAACCCAATCTGTCCTATTATTTAACCCATAACTGAAGGGAAGTGACGGGTTAATACCTTTTCTAAGGGTATTTGTGCGTAAGTGAATGCAAGGAATCTAACTGGAATTCGAACTTGGCTACCCGATTTGTCATTCTGAGTCAATATCCACTGCACCACAATGCACACATTGATAGATGATGAAATGCCTTCCTGATTTTTTTTTTTTTTTTGTAAAATTCTTTGTAAATTCCCAGAGATTACAACCCCATCCAAACATACTGATACAGTGCTACATACTACTAAACACTACATTCAAACAACAGGACAACCAATCTATTCTACCTTGCAGAGACTCAGCACAGCAAAATACAAGATGGCAAAAGAATTTCTGCACATGTTAGGAATAATTTGACCTCCTAAGAGTCCTGTTTCACATGGTACCGTAAGCAGATTTTTCTGCCTGGTGTCCAGGTGGTGATTTTCTACAACTAGTCAATGGTCTGAGATTGCTATCCTATTCTGCATATACATTACTTTGCAGTGGGATTACAGTATGTGCAAATTTTTTACCAGACTTGATCTAATCTAGGCATACTACTTAATCCTTGTTGAAGAAAGTGATATACCAAAGACTGCTATCACTACCCGTTTCAGTTTATTAAAATTCACCAAAATTCTGCTTGGTTTAAGAAACACGGGTTTGTCATTTTAAAGGTTGATAGACAAAGTATTAAAAGGTTTCTTTCACTTTTGCTTACATTGACAACATATTACTAGCAAGCAGAATTATGGACAAACACATGGAACATCTCTAACTTGTTTTTGGATGCCTGCAGCATTTTGGACTGAAAATTAACATTGATAAATGTATGTGTGACATAAAAGAAAAACAAAAAACAGGAATATCATCTCTACCTGAGAAGATAGCTGTTATAAAGAATTTCCCCACAACCAGTCAACTTGAAGGTTTATTGGCATGATAAATTACTATCAAAGATTTTTGCCACACTGTTCATCAAAGTTAGCTGTATGGACAGACATTAAAAAGCATTAAAAAAAGAATACAAAAGTTTTACTTCAAGTTCCTGCTTTAGATGATTTTCACAAAGCAAAGAAAGCCTTTTTGAATTTAGTAAAACTAAAACTAAATTGCCTCAATGATGAAAATGTGGTGCTAACTTAAACAACAGATGCCTCAATGAATGCTGTTAATGCTGTTTAACAGCAAATATTAATACAGAAAACAAATTTGTATTCTTCTTCTCTCTCACTCTGAATTTCTCAAATGAAATACAGCACATTTTTGAAAGATCTTCTCCCTATCCATTTAGCTATCCAACATTTGCATTATATTTTAGTTGGACATGAATTCACAGTATTTACAGACCATAAGCCACTCACTTACTTCTTCCACAGGAAGTCCGACAGATATCTGCCACCTCTCAATTATATTTCACAATTTATTTCTGACCTAGAGGTGAAAATACATGCTTTCTTGTACTTTCATATCCTCAATAAATACAGAAAGTTTAAGCTACAATAATGTCACCAAGGAACAAAAAAGGGGGGGGGAGGCTACACGTTTGCAAGGAAATATACTTCACTACAACTTGAAGTTTTACCTATCCCTTTTGGACATTACTGTTTTATGATATGAAGAGAAGTTACTCTTAACCTTGTATATCTCCATCCTTATGTGAAAAAATTTTCAACCACTTTCATAGTTTATCACATTCTTGCATACAATGTATTATCATAATATATTTTGTGTGGCTGAACATGTCCACTAACATTGCATTGCTAAGACAAAGATTTTGTGTCAAATACACAAAATTTGGAAACTTACATAATCACCCATTGGTAAATTCCAGAGACCCCCTGATAGTAGGTTAACCCATTTGCACATAGACATTGTTGGGCCACTCCCAAACGCAGATGGTTTCAATTTTATGCTTGCCATAGTGGATTGATTTACTTGTTGGCCTGCTGCTTTTCCTATTACAAAAGTTGTACTGGACAAATGAATCAGTATATCTGAAGTGCCATCTGTGATTAGGACTGACAGAATAACTGTTCCAATCTATATTTTTCAGAGTTGAACATATCCAAACTATTGCATACCATCCTTGTGCCTATGAAATTGTAGAAAGATTCCAGAAAGCTAAAAACGGCACTAGCCACCAAGGTTGACCCTGACAACTGGGTAGATAACCTACTTATTACCCTCCTATCAATACAAAATACTTTAAACGAAGATCTACACTGCACACCAGCAGACATAATTTTTAGAACTTCACTAATATTACCTGGTTAATACTTTGAGGTAGACAAAATATTAACTCCCTCTATAAACTCTGTCTACAAACTAAAAGACAAAAAGAGTAGGTCATTTTTTACACCCACTAGATGTGTGATCAATCTTTTATATCTGCAGATGTACATAACTGTGAGTATATTTTTCTCTGGAATGGCATGGTTAAGAAACCATTGTTCTTAAATTATTCAGGTTCACATAGTGTTGGAATGAACTCAAAAATATTTTAGCATTCAAAAAAGACACTATTAATTGATCATTTAAAACCTGCTTATATTGAAAAATAAAATTACACAAACCTTTGACACTGATCAAAGCAAACCAACAGATCACATGCCCTCACTTGAAATTTCTACCCTCTAACAAAAAAAAAAAGTGATCACTGTACTTTGGCCACAATATTTAGAAACAAATGAGTTTCCATAAGATAATCATTAATTTGGAGTAAGTATTGTTTAATTGCTGCCCCCTTACGATAATCACAGGTGGTGGGATTTGAGAATTACTGCCCCCCACCTCAATGAGAACAATCACAGTTGGTGCAAGATTTGAAAGAATTACTCTCTCTGATTTTTCGCAGCAAAAGACATATTCTTATTACTCCTGCAAAGTGTGAGTAACCAACTACAGACACTGAAAGTTGCTTTGAACTTTTCGCATTTCATTTCTTTATCTTTTCTTTTGTAAAAACATCCAGTCAATATATTTAACATTTCCTTGTTCAAATTCTGTCTTTTTTATATTTAAAAGTCCACCAAAAAATTGTCAGCAAATCAAATGTATCAGGAACTTATGAAATCTCATCAGGTTATGTGCACAACAGATTTGATCTTTTCAGAAAGCGTTAGATAGGTTGGCTTATGGCCATATCATGTTGAAACATTGGTTCTTGCAAGATCACTGAAATTAGGAAAAGTAATACTTGTATCAAAGTTTCTAAAAAAAATTGACAATCTAAAAACATTTACAGACATTAAATGAATTGCAAAAAGTTGATAAACCATAAAATACAAATCAATCAATGGGTTTTTGTCCACTTTGTTTTAAAGTATCAACTGATGGTTGTTTATGTCAGGGTTTAAAAAAAAAATCATCACCCACTCTTTTTAAAAATCAAAATTTTAGTTTGTATGGTCAAATATTTAAAATCTTTCCATTTCATGTTCTGTGATGTGTCGTACCAATTTTAACGCTCAGATTAAAATGGTACCTCAAAAGTGTCAATTCTCAAGACTTGTATTCATCATTATAAAACTTAAGACACAACCAAATACTACTAAAAATGTTGAAAACTTCTGTCAACCAAGAAGAAATTCCAAAGTAAATTCTGAGGTTTTAGATTTTGGGAAGTGGATTAAATCCATAGCTTTTCAGCACACTCTTGTATTGATAATGAGATATAGGTATTATCTTTGAATTATTAGTCACTTTATATTTTATAAATTCTGAAATACTTATACATAAATACCGAAATATTTATGAAATTTAAAGGTTTATTAGAACTCAACTTTGCAGTTTCTAAGTTGCTTTCCATTACACCATCCATATATCCACCACCCCCAAAAAAAATGCTTTGTTACTATTGATGGGTTAGATGAACAGAACAAAGGTTGGATAGCTACAGGTGTCAGTTCTCTTCACAGCTTGAGTCCTTAGCAAGATGAAAGTTAGGTTTTAGGCTGGACTTATAGGTAGTAAAGTGGTTGGTCCATTAATAGTTCGAGATGATGTTGAGATGACAGCTCAGACACTTTTTTTTAAGGCACACTTTTATGCACAGCAATACTGTACCAGCAAGCAAAACTAATAAATATCTGAATGAGATGGATTTCAAAAATATTCATTTGATGAAACGCCTGGTTTTGCCTGACTATAATACTATTGAAAATTTGAAGTAATCCAAGCAGAAAGATTTGCATTGCTGATAAATTTCTACTGTATGCTATTCTGGATGTTGTGCAGTCTTTCATATGGAGAAAAATACAAAACTCTTGATGGATGAATAAATTTTAAAACCATTGAGTAAATGTATAACATTAATGATATCTTAACTTAATCATTACACTGCGCTATTTTCAGGTTTTTTGTTCAAAACGCTTTTCATTGTAAACTTTACACACATTCTATAAATATTGGCAGTGTTGTCTTTTAAAAGCTGTATAAACGATTAATATCATTCTTCATACAGCATTTGACAATATTCTTTTGGCTAATCCATTCTACAACCTTTTTTCATTTGTGCAATTTTGAGTTACTTTGCCTTGCTCTTCTTCCTGTACAGTTTCTACACCTGAAGGGCTTATGGCCATATTATATTGAAATACTGGTTCTCATATAATCATCGAAGTTGAGCCACATTGAGCCTGGTCAGCACCTACATGGCTGACCACATTGGAATACCAGGTGCTGTAAGCTTGTCAATCCCTGTTGAGTTGCTTGTATTTATTTACAAGCAAATAGCCTTGGGTAATATATGAATCCATCTCTTCTCTTTCTGGCTATGGGTTAATTAGTAAGAAGTGTATCAGTAAGTTTTTATAGGTAGAAAAGTGGTTGGTCCATGACTAGTTCTAGACGGTGTTGAAATGACAGCTCAGATACATTTTTTTTTTTAATTTTTATTTTTTTTAAACTAAAAATATTTTCTGATTTTAAATAATTTGTAAAAGGTTGATAAACTGTAAAAAAAATAAATTGATCCATATACACCAGTAGGTTGTAGAATAAACATTGTGGGAAGAATAAAAATAGCTTCTGCTTTCTTTCTTTATATATATATATATATATATATATAACAAATCTAGGAATAACTTTTTACCACTACAGATAGACATTTCTTTTATCTTAAAAGAAAATTGTTTTTTTTTTTCTGTTTTTTTTTTGTTTTTTTTTGTTTTTTTTACTTGGCTTTTGTATATCTTTCTTTGATGTTTATTTTCTTGTAGCTTGGAAAATGCACTTTGTCTAAATCCATCACTACAAAAGTTAGACTGACTTTCCTCTTGTACTTTTTAGAGATGTGGATAAATACATATGCATTTCTCAACAGTCTATTTTTATGAAATTTTTTAATGTTTTTTAATTCTAATCTTTCTTTCAAACAAAATTTACTCATAATTCACAATTTTTATCAAGATAGTTTTAACTTAAAAAAATGATCTCAAACAGCATTCAAATCACTCTTAAAAAAATAGTAGTAAACACAAGCTCTATAAAATTTTAATAAGCTTGCCATGAAGTCATGCAGACTTATATATATTAAAATTATACCCTTTTTTTTTCTTTTCTTGTGTATAACCTACTTGTGCAAGACATTGGTCTTTTGTATTAATACTAAATTTTACATTGTTTTCTGAATAACTTAAAAAAAAAAATGAACATTTAGAGTTTATACAAATTTTTATCTTGCTATGAATAATTTAATTATTTTGTGAAATAATCACCTCCCTTGTTATTATTTATTAATGATAATAATTCTGTGACCACCACCTTTTAATTTACTTGAAGTTATGTTTTAAAAGTTAAACAAATTAAAACATTTAACATTTGTTAGAAATGCAGTTTAAGGTTTTTTTTTTTTTTTTTTTCATCCTGTGTCTGAACTTTGCCTAATTATCTACTGTATTTTTTACCTTGCTTTTTATATAGACTTCATCCTTATCTAATGCAGCTGCTACTACCAATGCTTACTATTACCACTGATATAAAAATGTACTATTATTACTGTTACCATGCTTATATCAGTTGTAGCTATTAGTTAATCATCTCCAACACCAGCATTGTAACTACCTAAAAAGATTCTTTTTATATCTTTGATGTAATTTAAGAAAGAAGTATGGATTCCTTTCTGCTTTCTGTGCCACTTTCAAAACTGCACATGTCAATTCATAAGAGTAGAAATTACTCATTTATTACAAATTTTGTCGATGAAAGAAAGAAGTTACTTGAAGAACTTTTAAATGCAAGAATATTTGAACACCTTTTCTGATATTCAATAAAATTTTAGCATTACCCCAGTAAATAAAGTTAGTTTTTTTATTTGCTTTATTTATTTATTTTTTAATGTTAAACACAAAATGTGCATCTATAAATATACACTTTCTTTCCTCTGTTAAAAAAAAAAAGTTTTAATATACAATGAAAATATGCTATTTCTGCACTTTATATCACTTTTTAAATACATTCATGGTGTTTCTGATATATATATTTTCATCTTTAGGATTCTCCATGGATGAAATCGAACACATATACATATGTGTTCGATTTCATCCATGGAGAATCCTAAAGATGAAAAAATATATCGGAAACACTATGAACATATTTAAGAAGCGATTTTACAATCATCTTTCATCTTTTTAAAACAAAGAAAAACAAAACATGACATCTCTCTCCAAATACTTTTGGAAATTAAAAGGCAAAAATAAAACACCTAAAGTTAAATGGAAAATCCTCAAACAAGCAAGAACAGCTAAATCAATAAAGGAACCATGTTTCCTTTGTCTTCAAGAAAAAATTGAAATCATTAAATACTTGAATAACAAGCTTTTAGACCAGAGGCATGAAACAATTGATTTCCTAAATTCAAAATTAAGGTTAAATATACAAAATTAGATTAATTATAAAAACTGTGCTTAAATACACACATTAAATTTTACCTATTACCTTAAATACAAACATACCTATTTACCTATTACCTTAAATACTCACATTGAATCTTACCTATTATACACCACAAACTGTGATCTAATTTAAAATTTAATAGGAAAAATCGATTTCCTAAATCCAAAATTAAGGTTAAATATACAAAATTAGATTAATTATAAAAACTGTGCTTAAATACAAAAATATTCTATAGTTGTACAAATAAGCGGTAAGTCCAATCCCATCCCCCCACCTCTTGCACCTCCCTACTCTGCTCCTCTAAGAAATCCAAAGGATAAAGTCTAGTTGCAAGATCATAAAACTTACAATCCTATCTGCTAATGTTAAATCTGTCTACAAAATTCCAAGACACTCATTAATCAACTATATTCACTATCCACACCACTTTCTTCAAAATTCAAAGGACAATTCACAAGACTTATTCCCTTATCACTAACCCCCACCAACATCCCACACATAACTCACCAAATATAAGAAAAGAGGCTTTCCATTCCTGTCCACACTACCTGATAAGACATTGTAGTTTCAATGTATATTTAATCTCAAATAAAAATATCTGGTATCAAGGCCTCTGATTGGGAAGGTTGTGAGGAGCATGGAATCACCACTTAATTGTTGTCGTTTCAAGGTCCACCCTGACCTGGAGTAGTAGCACCTGTTAGGGTCCCAGCTATAGGTAAATAGCTACCCCCCTGCCCCCACAACTGGGGTCAAAACATTATGAAAGTATAAAAAGACACTTTTATATACATAAAAATACTTTTATAGAAAAATATACATTTTTGAAGGAAAAATATTACCAACAATATATTTTTGAAGAAAAAAATATTACCATAACACATTTTTGAAGGAAAAAATTCTCAGCAAAACATTTTTGAATACAAAACTAGAAGACATTGTTTTCTAAAATAAAGAATAAAAACAAAAAAAAAATCATTAAAATCTGACTGAATCAACCTTTTTACTATAACTGAACATTTAAAAAAAATACCATAAAACTCCACCTTTTTGGCATTAAATAACCCAGAGAGGTTGATATGCCATTAAACAAAACTCAAATAAAAATGTTATCAAAATTTTACTTGTATCAGTGCATGTATTTCTCTGCTTTACAGATTATTTTGCAGTTAGAAAATGTGTTTTAAGGATGGGATGAATAAGCACAGAATAAGCACAGTCTCTAAAAATCTTATAAATTTTTTACAAGATTTTTAGAGACTCTCCCAGGAAATTTTGCAACTGTCACTGACAAAATAAGACTATTAAATGCATCATATCAAAATATTGCTAATGCTTCTTACTATAGAACTGTATTGCAAATCATAAAAAAGATTGTCAGTAGTCAATTATTGATGTGTGTTGTGGTATAATGGATATTGGCTCAGAATGAGAAATCTGAGAGCTGAGCTTGAATTCCAGTTGAATTTGTTGCATTCACTTATACACAAGTCACCTTGGGAATGGTATGAATCCATCTCTTCTCCCTCCAGATATGGGTTGGATAGCAGGACAGATTGGGTTCTATAGCCTTCATTGGCAACCAGTCTATTACTAAATGAAATGGCAGCCTACTGCTGGAAAATCTCCTGCCTAATCAGTCATGAATCGAAAGAGACATGATCCCCCCAAGCGTGTATAACATTTGGCACTTAACTGAATATTTTATTTATAATCTATACTTTTGGTTGGGTTTATCTGCTTTATGTTGGGCAATGATCTTCTGATATGGTCTCCTATTTAAACTTTTTGTTCCCACCTTTTTTCTTGCATAAACTTGTATCACAGATAAACACTAACATTAAACATTAGGAAGAACTGTTAATCAATTTCTAATAAAATATTTGTAACTTGTATAAAACTGATGCATAAAAATAGGTAATGAAATAAGCTAGAGTGGATGTCAAATGTTTTTTATGATCAGGTAAAAAAAAAAAATGAAAAAATTGAAGTTGCATCAGTTTTATTAATAGAAGTAGACTTTCATAAAGTATATAGGAAAGGTTTTTTATTTACTTTTAGTAATTTACATTTTGTAGGCATTAAATAAAACATGGATAAAGTCAGATGATTTAATAAATATAAAAAACACTTTCAACCTTTGTGTAGGGGGTAAATGATTTCTCTCTAACATACATAGGCATATAAGTATTTCTTTATTAATGATAATGTAGGCAAACAGCTTATTATTCAACCTGTTTTTTTTTAAACAACATTTCATAAAATGGTACACTAGGATGAATGTCTAATTACTTTTTAAATCATGTTTAGTTACATTATATAACTTAAGATGTCAACATCATGTCTATCATTTTGACAGCATATGTATAAAGGTGACCTTACCTCAAATTCAGAGGGAACATTTTTACTTTTTTTTTTCTTTTCTAGTTTAAAGTTCAGTTGTTCAATCATGAGAAAAATAATCAAAAATAGATTTCATTTTCAATACTTTTTCCTTTTTAGTATGCCTTCTTAGCTTGCATGTATTCCTCTTTGTTTTATAAGACAGTATAGGGAATAATAGATTCATGCCTTTTCAAGTTCAAAATGAATATGAAGAGCTCTTCATGAATTTAATTTTCTGTACTTGATAGCATTACATCAGCACAACTCAATAGTGCAATTTACTCTTACTGCATATTATACTAAGTGTTGTTAATGTCTTTTGTTCTTTTACTTTTTTGTAGCAAAACTATCTCCTTGATATGAGTGAAACCACATGGCAGTGCCTTTATTCGTCAATGATGTTTACAAAACTAAGTTGAAAAGCCCAATTTACTAAGAGCAACACAACAATCTAAATCTAAACTTATTTATAAATGGAAATTTGTGTGTGTGTCCGTTACCTATAGACTCTGAAATGGCTGAACCGATTTTCTTGAAAATTTACACAGTTGTACTATAAGCATCTGCGAGTGTTTTTAGCTAGGTTTTGTGTCGAGGTACCCCCGATAGATATCAAAAATTGATAATTGAAAAAATCTGGTTATAGAAGGAGTGGTCCGATTTTAATCAAATTTGATAAACTCATAAGCAAAGACATAAGAAACGATATTCAAAAGTTTCAGGGTTGCAGTTCTTACAACAGTGCAGAAAATCAATAATATATATATATATATATATATATATATATATATATAAGCCAAGATGTTTGTGTGTGTGTGTCTGTTTATCTGTTTCTATGCCTGTATTTTTTTTCAGCCCTTTTAATTTAGTTTTTGCTTCGGGTTTGGCTCTAAGTAGGTATACAGCCATGATACCATTTACTCAGGGGACTTATTTAGCCTTCAAAATTCAGTTTACGACGGAAAAAACTATTTGATATCGATAACAGGAAATCAAAATTTGACTTGCATCCATTCATTTTTCTTTCAGTCTATGGTTTCGCTTTAACTGGAAACAACTATTGCTTTTTAGTCTTTCGTACCAACATGTAAAGAGTCTGAGCTCCAGGACCATGGATTAGTTTTAAAGTTTTCATTACACCCGAGCAACGCCGGGCTATACTGCTAGTAATAAAAATCTGGGTAAACTACCCAGGTCATTAAAAATGAGTGTATAAACTTTTGTCAATTATTATTGCTGTGTTGCTTTTTAATGAGTTAGGCATTTCAACTGGCATCAATATTGCAAGTAGCATCAATTTTTCTAGAGCAACATTATCATGAAAAAATAAAACTGAAATTGAGGTTTGGAATTTTGAAACTAAAGATGAAAGAAAAACCCCAAATGCTTGATTTCACATTTTCTCTCTGTTCAAGTTGGGCATATAAAGAAAAGTCAACACTCCTTGTTTGTTAATTTAATAGCATAACAGTTATTATTACAGTGGAATTTGATACTGGCTTATTTAAAAGGTCTCTGTATTTTCTATCCAAACATTATATTTGTTATTTCCAATGACTTAAGAAGATGACACTACTTTAAAAGTTTTTCTTTCTGTTCACACCCTTGAGAGATCCTCCCAAATTATACTATTTTCAGTATGCTAAAAACAGGTTTTTGGGTTAGAAGAGTTTATGTAAATGATTTGTAGTTAACCGAAAAATGGAAAACTGACAAATGGAGTTCAAATTCCGGTGAGGATAGTCTGTGTTCACTTTACGCTGTTTTTTGGAAAGGCATGGGCCTATTTTTCTTATGTCAAAATTCGTTATATATTATTGAAAGAGGTTAGGGACACTGCCAATTAATATCATTGCTTTCAGAAAGGCCACAAAAGCTCTTGCATGATTGTTCAATAATTTACTGTCAAACTATAACTTAATTTGATTAACACATCACTCAGTAGGTTCCGGCCTGACATTTAGCTGGCTACACTAATAAAAAAATCCATATGATTTTTATAAAGTATTAACCTTGAAATGGCACATGACAAAATTTGGGCCCAATCAGAGTATTAGTTTACAAATTAGTTATTTAAATGAACCTACAGTATCCAATTTTCAAAACAATGGGAAAGTCTGAATTTTGTGTGTTGATTTCTGAATAAAAAAAAATACTGTTCAAGCAAAGTAATGGTTAAGAGGTGGTATGCTGGCTTTAAATGTGGTCGTACTTACACAAATGATGTTGAACGCTCAGGTCGCCCAAAATTGGCAGTTGTCCTGGAAAACACCAAAAAATCCACACACCCGTTTTGGCCAATTGTAGATTGAAGTTGTGTGAGATAGCAGAAGAGTTGAACATATCAGAAGTCAGTGTATTTGCCACTTTGCATAAACATTTGTCGATCGGAAACAACACATTGACAATTCAGAGCGGAGTCAAATCAGCAGTCAGCTGAGTGGACAGCAGCAGATGAAAGCCATTCAAAGTGATCAAATGCAAACATCAGCAGGGAATGTTTTGGCCTCTGTATTTTGGGATGCACAGGGTATTTTGTTCATCGATTACCTTGAAAGGAGGAGCTATCAATAGCAAATATATAGCATTATTGGTGTGTTTGACGGAAGAAATTACCAAAATGGCCACAAATGAAGAAAAAAAAAGCCTTTACCCAGACAATCTACCCTGTCACAAGTCTGCTGCAACAATGGCAAAACTACATGAATTGCACTTTGAATTGCTTCCACACCCACCCTATTCTCTAGATCTGGTTCCCCAGTGACTATTGGCTGTTTGCAGATCTGAAAAGAATGTTCCAGAGAAAGATTTGGCTCCAATGAAGAAGTGATGTCAGAAACTGAGGTATATTTTGAGGCCAAAGACAAATCGTTCTACAAAAAAGGCATCGAATTGTTAGAGAAGCATTGGAATCAGTCTTCTAGAGTGATACACGATGTTGATAAATAAAGTTGAATTTCTCCTAAAAGTTGTTGTTTTATTAGTTAAGCCTGGAATTTTAGTTTTAATTTTAGTTAGTGATGTTATATTTTGTTTTCTTTTTAATCTATTGTTATGGCTTTTTTAGGAAAGATAATAAAGTAGTTTCCCTTTTTCCAGTTTTGAATTCAAACTTGTCCTTTTTCTAGACTGTCTCCTCTTTAGCCCATAACTGAGATAGGGAAGAAGAAAAAAAAATATGAATACATGTCTTTTCCAAGGATATTTGTGTGAAAGTGCATGCAACAATCCAGGCTGGAACTTGATTTTGGCTTGCCAAATCCCCTCTCATGTTGCTAACTACTATGTGGCATGCACATTAGTACTTTCTTTTGTTTACCGATTATTTAACTGATGCAATCAGATTTAAGATTACAAGGCATACATATATAAAAATAACAGGAATAGAAGATAAATTATAGAAATTTAATCTTGTATATCTATTTGCATTTCTAGCACAATGAATTTAGTGCCTACTATTCATCAAAGGGTATAAATAGTTATGTATAGAATATGATAGTCACACTGTCTTTGGCTTGACCATTTTGGTGTTTTGCTCAATATCAAGTATTTATGGAATTGATTAAATACTGAAAAATATAAGCTTGAAAGGCTTTTCTAAACTCAAATATTGTAATGAAAGTAAAATTGAATAGTTCAGATTTTCTTTTATATGGTTCTATAATGTCATACAATAATACTCATTCACACACACACACACACACACACAGTAAAAAGAACCTTCAGATATTGGAGGCCATCTGCATTAAATCCAAACAACCCATACTTATTAAAATCACATTTCAATCTGGTCACAGTACATTACATTGCATTTAGACATGTGGTTCTGTTGTTAACATTTCGGTGGTCTCATGCTATGTGATATCATAAAAGTGCATTACAAATTTACAAACTGTGTCTACTGTTCAGTGACTTATTGTTGCATAGCAATGTTTTATGTCAACAAAAGATAAAATAATCTTTGGATGTCTTTGTTAATGTCCCTGTAACCTTTCTGAAGATGGCTCATGTGAGTGAAAAGCTTATAACCAGCATAATAAAAAAAAAAAATAAAAAAATATCCAAATGTTGGTCAATATTTTTTTTTTTTTTTCACCTGAAATTAAAGCCAAAATACGATGTTTAGAACAACTCATGATTAAACATAAGACATTCCTTGTCTGTTATATATTCTAAGCATATACTGTTAAATATATATATCTATATATATACACACACACACACACACTGTGGACATAAGAATTAAACTGTACAGTGACTGTCAATTTCCCCCCTCAGTGTGATCTTCACACCAAAAGGCCTGAAAATCTTGGTCATAAAGTCATATTGAGGTGTGAAACTGGCAGTGTTGATTCCTACGTCCGCTTATAAAAAGAGGGGTTGTTCCTCAAGTCTATTAAATTTTTTAGCCTTTTCTAGCATTGATTAGTTTCCTTTTATACTTATATTTGGCAGGGTGGAAAGTTAATTATATCATTTTTTTTTTTTTTTTTTTTTTTTCCTTCTAGTTACATATGTGATTCATTTTTGTTGTTGCTGCTGCTTTTGGAACTGTTCAAGAGATGTAGTTTGTTATTTCATGAAATTTTTTTTTTTTTTTTTTAGTGCTGGTCAGTAGTCTGATACAGAACTGTCTTTAAGATTTATAGGATTAATTTATTTGATGCCATTTTTAAATATTGATCTGAGAGAACGGTTATTTTGAAATGCTTTAAACATTTCTGAATGAATTAGATGCTCTACTTGACATCCATATGGAAGTTTAGATCTGACAAGAATATTTCAAAACATTACTCAAGTTTTCAGTTCAAATATCACACACCTCTGTCTACACTGAAAATAAATGTTAAAACCTTTTCGCTTTTAGTCTTCCTATGTAACAGCGAATACTGAACAATCTCTTCACAGATGAAGAGACTTGGAGCAACAGAAATGTGGTTCTACAGAAGGATGCTGAGAATACCATGAACCAAACATGTAAGCAACAACAGTTTTAAAGGAAATAGAAGCAAAAAGAACACTTTTACTTAGAGAGTTGAAATTTCTAAAATACATGATGGGGAAAAAGGGCATGGAAAACTTGACACTCACAGGGCATAAAACAGGAAAATAACACATAACCTATTTAACAAGCTTGAGTAAATAGACGGAAAACAAGGTTTAGGAGAGATAACAAAAAGATCAAATTTATTAAATGTTATAAAGAACAGGTGTAGAGCCATGATTGCTTACATTCTGAAGAGATATGACATATAGGATTTAATTAATTTTTTGTAAATTATTTTACCCTTTCATAAACATTAATGAAAAATATTTATTCAGATAACCTTAAGTTGAGATCACTGCATATTGAGATTTAATATTTGTTTTGGATGACAGATTTCAAAAACTACCAAATGTTCCTGTATTATGTCCTTAATTACTTTAACCTAAAAAAGAAAAGAAGCAAACTGAAAGTGGGTGTTACTATAAAATGAATTCTGTGTATAAGATATATGGCATGTATTCGTATATGATTTAGTTCATGTTGAAAACATCTCTTCAGGATGTTGGCAATCATGGCTCTCTACAATTTCCTGTCCTTTGTAGCTCTTAATAAACTTTTTTATTTTTATCTCTCCATAACCTTGCTCTACCATCTAGTTCCTTTAGTTCAATAGGTAGGTTATACATCGTTTTCTTCTGCCCTTCTTTCCTTCAATCTAACCTGTGAGTATCCCTGAGGAGCAAGGACATCACAATGGTTCCTTCATGGAACTTTGAAGTCAGCATAACTCTACTCAGTTAAGTGACACTTCTCCATATTAATCACATATATGTGTGTATGCCATCTGCAGGCAGTCCTGTTTCACTGTATCACAGCTCATCAGTACGGTTAGAAATCTGATTGCTTCTAGCTAGGATTGAAACCCAACCGAATTGACATAAGTCAGTGATTCTACCTTGGAGCTGTTGGCATTCAATAGAGGAATGCAGACTTTAGCTTGTTATATACAATGTAAACACATGAGAGTAGCTGGAAGTGTTCAAATTCATTACTGAACAAACAATGCGTAAATGTGAGTAGCTACGGTTTTTAAAATCTACCATTTTTCCATAGTGCTCAATCGACAGGAGAGTGTGTGTATATATATATATATATATATATATATATATATATGAAGTGGATAAGTATTTGAGATAATGAGCAATATAAATAATTTTTGCACTCCCTTACCAAATGGAAATACTTTAAAAAATAATTAAATTTTCCTTTTGTCATATTGAATGAAATGTATAAAAGAAAGGTTGCTACCCAAATATACATTAATATATATGCATATTTAAGTAGCATATCTTCATTTATTCAATGTTTTATTGAATAATATAGTCATATATCTATTTATTTTTGTTAATCCTTTCCAGTTTTCTAATCAATACCTTAATGTTAAGATAAAATCCGTAAAGGCATCTGCTATAGTTTTTTCCTACCCAATTACATTCGATCTCCTCCAAGATCATCCTCAGGGGTGAATTACAAAGACACTCATTGTAACTGTGATCATTATGGTGATTTTAAAAAAAAAAAAAAAAAGTGAACACACTCTGTTATAGTTTTACAAATTTCTATTGTGGCTGTGGAATTTTTTGCAAAATAAGCATCCCAGTATAAGAGAGCTAATCAGAAATTGGTAAAAATGCGAAATTGCATTAAATGTTTGTTAAATGTACTTCAACACATAGCTACACTTGTAATATATTTTGTTGAGTGTTGGTTGGTTTCTTGCTTAAGGACTCTCAAGGACATGACCCAGTGGATTAAAGCATTGGTTAGATCTGACTTAACCCAAAGAGTTGTGAGTTCAATACCTGTCTATAGCAGTAGACAGTTGAGTTAAAGGGAGATAATTAAGCCATCCAAAGTAGGATGGCTCATAGAACAAGCACAATATACCTGAAGACCGAAATAAAGGGTTCGGTTTAAAATTTCAATCAACTGAAGAAGGCCAGAGCATACAACAGCCAAAACATCATGAATGTGGCAATAATGAGGACAACAGTTCGAACAATATGAGACTTTATCGGTTTAAACATAATTTAAGAAAATGACGTTAGTTTTATCTGCAGTAAACGGATTCTCCTCAAATTAAATCCTCTGATAATGACAATCGTATATACAAGTTTATTTCAAACACTTTTACTATATTCTACAAACATTTAACGACAGAAGAGATGGAAATCTCCCCATTATTAAGAAATAGACTTACCAAACCAAGTAAAAAAATGAAATAAATAAATTTCCCTTAATCAATGGAGAAAAAAAACAAAACTTTATTTCTGCTTTTCCTTCAGGATCTAGGCTTATGACCATATTGCATTGAAACCCTGGTTCTAGTAAGATCAAAGTTAAGTAATGTTGAACCTGATCAGTACCTAGATGGGTGACTGCTTGAAAGTACCAGGTGATGTAAGTTTGTATGTGTGTAATGGATCAGAATGAGAAATTGGAGAGCAGTTCAAATTCTAGTTATATTGGTTTATACTCACTTATGTATAAATACCCTTCCACCTATTCTACTTCGAGCTATGGGTTCAATAGAGGGACTTGTATCAGAAAATCATTAATATCACCAAAACAATTTTTACGATCTAAAAATGTTTGGGCTTTAAATAACCTTCAAAGGTTGTTTTGTAAAAACTTTATTTACATTGTTTAAACTGTTATTCTCATCTTTATAGCCATATTCATGTTTCAGCTGTTGTACACTCAGGCCTTCTTCAGGTGATTAAAAATTCAAATGGCTTGAAGAAGGTTGGTGCATACAATGATCAAAACATTGTGAATATGACAAGAAAGATTCAGACAACAGTCCAAATAATGTAAATACATCATCTCAGAAGTATAGACAGATATTGTTGTAAAAACACTCAACTTTCAGGATCTACTGACTGACATCAGACAATTATTTTAGATTTTGAGAATATTGAGATTTTTTAGTTTATATCTTATTCTTTTAAAATATATTTTGCAAAGTAATATTTGAGTACATTTTAAAAAAGAAAGTGTTGTTTCTTGAGCTAATCACAGACAAGTGAAACAATCTGTGGATGATCAAATTCTCATGAAAAATGATTGTGAGGATGCTATGATCTTACTCTAGTTCTTCTTGGTTAATAAAATGTTCAAGTTGCTCTGCTCATAAAATTTGAAGTAAATTCTATATATAATTTCTATCTCAATTTCTAGAATGAGGAGTTACTGTTTATACAATTTATATTCTGACTATTGTCTTCATATTTGTTATCGCAGTGTTTTGGCTATTGTGCTCTCCGGCCTTCATCAGGTGTATATCGTTATGGATAACCTAGAGGCAATTCTGAACTGAAACCTCTATGGGAGTAGACACTTCTTGTATGCACTTCCTGGCCCAGGGATCTAACTCACAATTCCTATATCACTAAATTGTGAGTTCAATTATTGGGAGTGAAACAGAATCAGGAGACTTAGTGAGGAGAAAGGAAAATAAAAGAAAAGGTTTCAGGAAGACAAGAATCTGTAATCTGTAATCTGTGTTTTAGTGACATTATTGCCTTGCTTGGAGATGAGTTTTAAAAAAAAATTGTCATTTATTATTTAAACCACGTTTTTCAGGAACTTTACAAATGATATTGGAGAACTTTAAATGTGATAAAAAATATTACTCTACAACTTTATGCAAAGATCAGAGAAGTAATATTTACAACGGACATTTTGCTTGAAGAAATCTGCTGAGTGAGTTTATATGTATATGTAGTCCCTCAAATCAGTTGAATTCTTGCAGTGCTGCTAGCTTATCATCTAAGTAATTTATTGTTTCAGTCTCTTAGGACAATCTGAAAACTTTGGCAGAATCTTTTTCACTTTAAAAACCAGATGAATATCTTCAATTTGTTGAATTGTTCAGTTAGTTACAATGCAAGTTTAAACAATGCATCAAATAATGACAATACTTCTCAGAATGTTACACATTACCTCTGGAAATAATTTCTGAAAGGCCTTGTTCTTATATTGAAAGAGGAAATATGCTAATGGAAATAAATCTTTCATTTAAAGCAAATAAAATTTTCTGCTGATATCAGCAATTTTATCTTTTTTTTTTGCTGACCTGTTATTTTTCTTGTCAGATACTATCCTGTAACTAATTTCATACTGGAAAAAAATGCCAGTTGAGGAATTTATATTTTTATTATTTTTTTTTAAAGTTGAATTCTTTTCTTAGAATCCTTGAGTTTCTCTTAATAGAGCACCTCATTACATAGTAATGGTTGGTAAGCTACTCTTACATTACTATGACAGCGTGTTTGATAGTCATTAAGTGCCCTTACACTGTGTCATACTTGGATAAAATTAGTATCTCAATATTGAGCCAAACTTTGGCTGATACAAATTTCACTTGTTACTGTTTTATGGTTCATCTGTGAATAGCAAAAATTTTCATCAGTTGTATATTTTTTTAATCATTTCACCCCAAGTAAGGTAGTAAAGCTACCAAGACACAAGGAGTTACTGAGATTAAAGGAATAAAAAAATTAAGGAGCAAGAATGTTAAGAATTATCAAGAAGACAGTAGGTTACTATTGACATTGCATTTAAATTTTTGAAGATCAAAATTGGCCAAAAAGCATGGGGTCAGAGAAAAGTTCCAAAATGAGAAGTGTGATGTTATAATTCAATGTGAAAAGAGAAAATTATTAATGCATTTAAAAAATGGCAATTGAACTACTCTTGCCAAAATTATTGGATTAAAATTCACGTGGTAAATTTAAATAACAAACAAGTTTTTATTCTTTCGTTCAGAGTTATGGCCACATCAAGTTGAAACACTGGATAACATTAGTGATTGTATAGGAACCAATGTTGAGTCTGGTTAGTACCTAGATGTGCGACCGCTTGGGAGTACCAGGTGCTGTATGTGTAAATGTGCAGGTGTTGGTAATGGCAAATGGCTCAGAATTGTTAATTAAAGAGTAGACTTCCAATTCCCATTGGGTTCAATATCTTAACTTGTAAGCAAATACCAAGTGAAGAGTTAATTAGTAAGACTTGCATCACTAAGCAATATCTCTCAAAAAAAAAACAATATTACTAAAAATATTTTCTAGCTTTAAATAACCTGCAAAGGGGTGATAAGCTGTAAAAAAAAAAAAATTTTTTTTGTTCAGTTATTCATCAGTTCTCATAATGAACTGGTATCATCTCCAGGAATAGGTTTTGTTTGTTTGCTTCTATAACTGTTCACATTTTATATACAATAAATTTTGATAAGTATAATTTCAGAAGCTAATTAAAATGAATTTCTCAACTAGTATAAAGACTTTTTTCTTCTTCTTCACTAAAAGTTAATTTAGATATACCTTTTGGATGAAATTGAAGGGAAAGAGATAAGCATGGAAAAATCCTTTCTGATTGGTTAAGTGTATAATTATCAGTGCATATACTGATTAATTTGTCCTTGTATTAATGATACTTTCTCTTTGTGTGTGTGTGAGTCTGTAATGATTCAAGATATTATGCTCTAAGGATATATTGCCAATCACAAGAGACTTGAAAGAAACCTAGCGAGCATTTTTAGTGACCATTTTGTTATATTTTTATATATATATATATATATATATATATATATATATATGATTTGTAAATGTATGTTTTCTATCCTATGTGTTCTGCTCATCAAACTTAAGTATTTCATTTTCAACAGAATAAGCAACGTATTTGAGGGGGAACTTTCACATTGGAAAATTAGATTTTTCCAAAGTGTGTAAAGTGGAAATTGTTTGCATGTTTTAGCCTGTGCTGTTACATTGATGTTTTGTAACTGTAGTGGAGACTAGATTTATCATTCTTGAAGTAAATAACTCTTTTTCAAGTCTTACAGCCTTGACTAATAATATCAACTGATGAAGCAATTATGATTACATTTGAAGGGGAAATAAATGGTGGATTTAAGTAATAGCAAACTCGTAAATTACTATGCATTAGGCACCATTGTGTAAGATAACAGTTAAAAAGACTATTGCTACTGTAGAGTGAATTCAATTATAGAATGATTCATTGTTTAAGCTTAGGTTAGTGAATATTTCATGGAGCAACTTATTATCAGATGAGTTAGAAAATGAATGGTAGTCAATGACTGATACCCATGGAGAATTCTGGTGTACTGTCAGTAATTGTCTGGCAATGTTCACATGGTCTTTTGGCTGAAAGGCATATTCTCCTTGAAAAGAATGTAGAGCATTTTAATACTCTAATTCTCTTACATAAATGAAAAGCAACTATTTGGACAGGGTCCAGCTGATCTATAGGAGCTGCATACAACAATAGCCTCCTTCCTTAAATGAAACCACATCTACGTGACCCCAGTTAATGTTTTGGTCTAATGTAAACATCATATCCACAGACAACTTGTACTCTTTGACTTGTTCCTTGAATGTCCCTAATTTCCTATGTATCAGCATTTTGCGAGCAAAACTTAGTATGTGTCCTTATCCAATTTGTATTGAACTCTGCTCTGCAACCAGCTGCTTATAAATGGCAAATGATTCCCACTGTCTGATACAGTTGGAAAAACTGCTCAATCTTTTACACCACATAAATTGTACACAACCATTTTTTTTTCTTTATTTTTTTACAGCCTTTTAAACTATGAGTGATACTGAATTGTCAAACTTTGAAATTAATTTCAGATGGAGATTATCTTTTTTAGCAAAAAAGCTCCTTGTTGAAAAAAAGAATTTTACAAAAAAAACAAAAATAAAACCACTAATGGCCTTTCTCTTGGCTACTAAGCTCCATAACAATTACCTTGGGACTTTTCACTTCACTTTTAACCTTGTTAGCCTTTCATTATCCAATTCATTGTCATTTCATGAGATTTGTTAACTTTGTCTATTGACTGACATAACCTTATGACACCAAGATAAAAATTCAAGTCATTTTCTCACTCAATGTCTGAGTTTTTACTAGGCAGACCAGATTTGCATATCTGGCAGGCTAACATATGCAAATCATTCATTTTCTACATTCTCACTTCTACAAATACAGTACCCAACAAAAAATACACTCAACATGCAGCTACTTCATTTTTTTTTTTTATTTTTTTTTTTTTATTTTTTTATTTTTTTTTTATAAAAGTGAGTTGCTACTTGATTCTCTAAATTTTCGATTGTGTAAGTTTAGTTCTCAGGAAGTGTTCCTGGCTTGTAGACATGTAACAAGATAGTCTCACAGACTAATTTCTATTTTGGCCTTGTGCCAAGCAAAGATAAACTTTGTAAATAACTATAAATTATTATGCATTTGTTTTTATACTTAAGATTGTTTAACTATTGGAGGAAAAAAAAAACTCTAGAATAAGATGAATAAAATTTAAAAACTTGATCAAATTAAACATTTGACTTGTATTATTATGAAAGTAAAACATTCTCAAAACACCTGCTCTTGAGCTTGTATATGCAATATAAACAGTCCTAGAAATTTAATATTTTTATTTCCAATAAGCATAATACTTTGCTGTATTTCATAAACTAATTTAAATTGACTGGAAGGATTCAGTTTTTAATAACTAAAAATTGCTGATTTTAGCACCATTTTTTTAGCCATGTCATCACAATGTAATTCTCTTAATTAAAAACTCTATCAAACTGAAATTTTATTTGGGGAATATTTTGAGGAATATTTGCTGATTTAATATTCGATTAATCCGATTTGAAACAAATCTTACTTTTAGTCCAAAATATCACAGAAATGCTTTTTTTTTTTTTTTTTTTCTAAACAGTGAGAAATATGTTTAAGGTGTTGAAAGCTTGACTAACAGACAGAAGTTTATCTAATTTTTTTTCTATTGTGGACACATCTGTAAAAATTACTTGAAACAATAAATAAAAATCAAGATTTTCTAAAAAGAAACAGTTCTAATACAATCTCATTCATTTGTCATTAGTTGTGAATGTTTGATTAAAATCCAACAATTACTTGATTTTATTTATTTATTTATTTATTTATTTTTTTTTTAAGAATTTCTAAATTGATATGTTTTTACAGCAAAAAGATGTTAAAATTTCATATTAATCTTTGCACCTCCAGCTGATACAAGAAAAACAATTTTTGAGTTTCTAAAAAGAATTTAAAAAAATATAATTTAATAAGCAAAAATAAAACCCTTTGGTCTTTTTATTAATAACAAAGATTTTGATAAAACTTCAAATCTAGAGGTAACACACACATTAAGAAATTTAAAAGGTTATAAATCCAGAATTTATTTTGGCAGTCATGTAAAAACACAACTTTCTCGTTAGACCAGAAAAATCAAATAGTTTAATTTAATTCAGAATATTTAACAAAAAATATAGGTTAGCACAGAAGAAATATTGAGGTTAGGTGAAGGGTAGAGAAGTATACAGCTTAGCACAGAAGTGATAATCATACTGGAAATGTCACAAAAATGAAAAAAAACACATACACCAACCCACACATATACAGAAAAATCATAAAACTAAAAACAATATACAAAAACGACACAAGTCAATAGATATTTCCTACACACAGACAATTTAAACAGTTCTGTTGTGGTAAATGATTGTTTAAAATTGATATCTTGTTATCTTTTGAGTACATTTATACCAATAAACTGATGCAAGAATGTTCTTAAAAAATAGATTCTCTTGTTGATAAAAGTAGAATTGATTAAACAAATATACGCTCATTGCATTTTGGTTTTTCATGATAATGTTCCTTTATCTATCTTCCTCCCACCTTTAATTTCGTGCAAAGATAATGTGAAAATTCTTTGAAAGATCTGAATGTTGAAAATTTCTGCATTAAACAAAATTTTGCTCATGGTTATCCAAATGGTAAAACTTCCAATTGAGGAACAGAATCTCCAACATTGGCTTGCAGGTATACTTCACATTGGTTAGCTTGATTGTGTATTTTCCAAATAATCATTAAACCATTAATATTGCTAAAGTCCAAAACCTGCTCAGAGGTTGATTACACACACACACACACATACACACACACACACACACACACTTCTTTAAATAGGTTAGAAAGGAAATTCCCCTCAACACTGGAAAGAGAAATAAAAGCTGTTGAATTCGAGAAATTTGTTTTCTTAAAGAAAAAGAAAAAAACTGAAAGATTTTATAAATTTTAGCTGAAAAGTACTGGCAGTTTCGTTAATGAATACTAAATGTTTCCTTATAGAGAAATGGTTAATAATATCATTACCATATATACATATAACAAGAGTTTTGAAAAAACAAAAACATAGGCATTTTTTTTTTTTAATCATGTCACCCAGAGCAAGGCGTTAATGCCATTGATGTGCAGGGGGCTACATAAAAGATTGGAAAAGAGAAAACCGGAAACCACATCCCAAACAGGGAACAAGGGATGAGCCTCTTCACCTGTTCAATAGACATGCAATTATAAATTATAATTGGTCAACACCAATAGTCTCTTATACTTGAACACAATCTTTATGGCCTGAAGCTTGGGTTCAAGCCTCGAAACACAGTCACCACTTGGTGTTGACATCTGTGTGCACTTTTATAATTACATATGCTCTTTGATGTTGAGTGAGCTCTTTAACCTATAATTATAGCATATCCTAAAACTATATTTTATCATATATAAAGAGACCTGGGAGGTATAGCATAGGTGGGAAACATCTTTGAAAGCATGTCAATAGGGACTGTAGGGGCAGCAATCATTTATCACAGTTCAACCTGGAAGTACCTACTCTATAATGAGGATCGCTGCTGTGTAAACTTACCTGTCGAAATAAATTATAGTTTACAGCCATTTTAGATGTTAGGTTTTCCTCTTTTTATTTATATATAAAACTGAAGTTGTGTGTATATCCTCACTGATTTCTATTAACATACTTTCACATTTTTCATTCGATTTGTTTCAAAACTTACACATCTTCCAAATTTATTATTCTACACAACAAACAAAAAGAATTTTTGCATGTAACTTTAGTTTAAATTGTTTTAATTTCTTATTTTCAAGTATTCTTTTGTTAAAGATAGGTTGAATATGGTAACTTTTACATGGAGAATAACTCTTTCAGAAAATACAAGAGTGATCTCTTGTATTTAATGTCTCCAGATAGAATTTTAGCTAATTGTAGTCCAACTGTTTAATGCAATTAACAAGTGAAAGAACACAAGCCTGAAGTTTTAAAGCTGAAAATTTCTGCTGAGTATCCAGAATTAATTCTGGATTAGCGATTTAAGCAAAATGTCTGCAGTTTTGACCAGAAATAAATGACTCTGTTGAGTGCCATTGGTTAGACTGTTAAGGCTACCTAGAATTGTCTCCCCTACACCTTCGAACTGACCCTTTGTAAACTCACTCCCCTTCACGTGAACTTACGGGATTTTGGGGGACTTGCGAGGCAGCCATATTGAGGGACAGTGACGAACGGTCCGAGGTACTATCTCTGTCGAATAAAGCTCTTGTTCAATCCATCCCCATTTGGTTGTTCAGTTCTTTCATGGTAGCAGAGCGTAGTTATGGCTTCAAATTACAAAAACCCGCCTACTTTTAATGAACAAAGCTATGAGGAATGGAAAAATGAACTACATATTTGGCAATTAATGACAGATATAGACAAAAAGAAACAGGTCCTCGCCGTAACATTATCTCTCACCGGGAAAGCAAGAAAAGCCGCACTAAACTGCAACAGGGATGAGTTGCACCACGAAAATGGCATGGACACTCTCATATCTGCACTGGACGGATTATTCCTGCGCGAAACCATCGACACAGTGTACGAAGCATACAGAAACTAAGACGGATTCCGGAGACCAGAACACTTGGCAATTTCTGAGTACATCATAGAATTCGACCAGAGGTATCAGAAGAGCACCAAATATAAAATGAGTCTGCCGGACGCCGTACTAGCATGCAAATTTTTGGATAATGCGAATTTACCCAACCAGCAAAGGCAGCTAATCCTAACAGCATGTGCGTCGGATGAGTTATGCTATGACAGGATGAAGTCGGCTATGAAGAGAATTTTTGGCGACGTCTTGAACAAAGTGAACACTCTCACACAATTGGAAAATCAAAACACCAATATTGTGATGACTGAGCAGGAGACGGCACTGTTCACCGATCAAGGTAAGAGGTGTAAGCCACGTCGTTCTTTTTCTAAACCCAGTGAGAAGATGGAAGGCACGCACCTGCCTAACAGATATGGCAAAGCTAGTAGATGCCGAATTTGCGAAAGCATTCTTCATTGGTGGAAAGAATGTCCACATAGAAATGAATCCGTAAAATTTACTGAAAATTCCAATTCGGACAAAAATGACTCGGGGTCACAAATAGATGAGTGTAACATTACACTTTTCATGCAGAACAACGCTTCTGAAAATGAAATTTTTGTTGTGGAGTCACTAAATTCTGCGGTTATTGACACAGCCTGTACCAGGACGGTCTGTGGTAAAAAATGGCTTAAGCACTATACCGACAGTACGAAGTGTAACATTACATCCACTAAAAGTCACAAACCTTTTCGTTTTGGTGATGGTAAAATTGTAAACTCCTTCAAAAAAGTTCTTACCTGCCAAAATAGCCAATACCAGATGCAAAATAGAGGTGGAAGTGGTCGATGCAGACATCCCACTTCTATTAAGTAAAACCTCATTAAAAAAAGCAGGAACTATCCTAGACTTGAATTACGACAAGGCTGTGATGTTTGGTAGCCCAGTAGAGTTACAATTTACATCCACTGGCCACTACTGTATTGATATCACCGACACTTCTGTCTCAAAAGTACTAATGACGAATGAGATGATGGATAACAGCAATAAAGTTAAAATGCTGACAAAATTACATCAACAATTTGGACATGCATCTGCTGAGAAATTAAAACAACTCTTGAAATCTGCAGGTACTGACAACTACAACATTCTCGACGAACTGGAGGATATCGTCTCCAAATGTGACACATGTAGAAAACATGCAAAGCCATCACCCAAACCTATTGTTGGTCTTTCATGGGCTAACGACCACAACCAAACAGTAGCTGTGGATCTACACCAACTGGACTCCAACCTATGGTACCTGCACATAATTGATGAATTTACTCGTTTAGTGCTGGATGCATAACAAATACCAAGCGGTCATCTATGTTTGTTCAGAACTTCATAAAATACTGGATAAGCATTCATGGGGCACCACAACGAATTCTCAGTGATCTTGGCAGTGAATTTGACAGTGATGAAGTACGAGACATGGCCGAAAACTTCAACATACGCATAATTACCACTGCTGCTTATTCTCCCTGGAGTAATGGCCTACTAGAAAGGCATAACCAAACATTAACGGAGATCTTAATGAAAGTCAAGCATGAACAGAATCTTGACTGGGAAACAGCTCTGAACTGGGCACTCATGGCAAAAAACTCTCTACATAATGTACATGGATACAGCCCATATCAGCTAGTTTTTGGAAGGAACCCTAATATTCCATCAACTCTCACTGATCAACCGCCAGCCCTAGAGGGTACCACCACCAGTGAAGTGGTGAGAAATCACATAAATGCCTTGCACTCTGCGAGATAAGCCTTCACAAAAGCTGAATCATCTGAGAAAATCAGAAGAGCCCTACACAAACAAATACGACCCACACCAGACGCCTGTATGGCTGGTGATAAGGTCTACTACAAGAGACCCAATAACAAGGAATGGAAGGGACCTGGTGTAGTAATTGGCCATGATGGACCTGTTGTTTGTCCGACATGGAGGACTGCTGGTGAGGGTGCATAAATGCAGATTAAGACTGGTCCACCCTACCAATGAAAAAGAAAATTCTGACTTACAACCAGACACACTCAGCAACCATGCACCTGAGGAGCAAACAGACCCCACAAAGAATTCTGATGATGAACAATGCCCCCAAAACTTATCCGCCTCACTCCACACAGATGACACAATACCTAATGATAAGATTCACATAAGGCCAGGTCACACCATAAGCTATACCCACAAGGAAGGTCACCAGCAAATTCAGGCTGAAGTAATTAGCTGAGCTGGAAAGGCCAACGGAAAAAATAAAAGCTGGTATAACATCAGAATTATTGAACCAGCTGACTTGGCAGGTGAAGAATTATCCGTAGACCTGGGCCAAGTCATTAACCTAAAGTAAAACGGAACCCTCCAAGCCCCCGATGATGAAAATAGTGTCATGGTCATAGACAATACCCAATTTCATGAGGCCAAAATGAAAGAACTCAACAGTTGGAAAGAAAACAATGTTTATACAGAGGTAAATGACACGGGGCAAAAGTGCATATCCACCCGATGGGTCTGCAGCCTAAAATCAACCGTGGACGGCATAATACCCAAAGCAAGATTGGTTGCACGGGGATTCGAGGAAATACACGACACACAGAAAGATTCCCCCACCTGTGCCCACGAGTCTCTCAGACTAATAATGGCAGTGTCAGCACAGTGGCAATGGAAGCTACATTCCATGGATATCAAGACTGCATTTCTTCAGGGGCAAACTATGGACAGGGAGGTATACCTAACACCCCCCCCCCCAAAGAAGCCAAATGCAATAAAATATGGTGTCTGAACAAATGTGTTTATGGTTTGGTTGATGCATCTCTCCACTGGTATAATGAGGTAAAATCTGTCATGACTGTAAATGGAGTTATGTCGAAAATGGACCCTACAGTTTTCTACTGGACCTCCAAGGCTGGTTACCTGATGGGCATACTAGCTTGCTATGTTGATGACTTCATCTGGTCAGGTGATCAGCAATTCAATAGCACCATAGATCAAATACGAAAGGCCTTCAACATAAGAAAAGAGGCCAGTGAGACCTTCAAATATTGTGGAATTGAACTCAGTTGCATCAATAACACAATACACTTGAACCAAGAAGACTACACCAAAGAAATATCACCAGTTGTTGTGGATTCTCTGAGAGCTATGCAAAAAGACTCACAACTCACAGAGAATGAACGAAAATCATTGCGATCCAAGGTGGGACAGCTATTATGGCTGGCACATCAGTCGGCCAGACCTGCTGTTCGACACTTGTATGTTAGCAACAAGCATCAAAAATGGCACCGTGCATGATCTACTACAGATAAACAAAATCATTGCCAGAGCCAAATCATCAAAGCTATCACTTAAATTCCAACCCCTTGGAAAAGACGAAGACCTGCACCTGATGGTATTTAGTGATGCTGCTATGGGCAACCTACCCGATGGTGGTAGTCAGGGCGGCTATATAATCCTACTTGTAGGTAAATCCGGTAAATTTTCTCCGATTTGGTGGAGTTCAAAGAAGATCCGACGTATTGTGCATAGCACCCTAGCCGCTGAAACCATCTCAATGTCTGAGGCAATTGACATGGCAATTTTTATCTCCACTCTATTTTCTGAACTTACCACAGGCAAACCTAATCCTAAAAAGCTCCCTATAATATGTGTCACTGACTGTAAGTCTCTCTTTGAGGCTGTAAAATCATCCAAATCAGTCCAAGAGAAAAGACTTAGAATTGAAATCAGTGGCATCAAGGAGCTGATGGCTGATGGACAGATAAAGGAATTTAAATGGTGCAAGGATAAAATGCAATTGGCTGACTGCCTCACTAAAAAAGGCGCATCACCTTTGCTCCTAAGAAGTGTACTACAGGAGGGCAGGATAAATACACAGGAACAATCTATCCCATGGTTTAATCCTCACAAACCCTATAATATCTCATTTCCCCTTCTTTCTCATCTTTCAAAATAAAAATAAATAAATAAAATAAAAAATAAAAAATAATAAAACAATGACGAGATTTGTTAAGGCTACCTAGAATTGTCTCCCCTACACCTTCGAACTGACCCTTTGTAAATTCACTCCCCTTCACGTGAACTTACGGGATTTTGGGGGACTTGCGAGGCAGCCATATTGAGGGACAGTGACGAACGGTCCGAGGTACTATCTCTGTCGAATAAAGCTCTTGTTCAATCCATCCCCATTTGGTTGTTCAGTTCTTTCAAGACACGCTTGGGTGATCCAGTCCCTTTAAAGACTGGGCAGAAGATTATCCTGCAGCAGGTTGCCATTACTTTCTGAAGTAGACTGGTTGCCAGCCAAGGCTATAGAGCCCAATCTGTCCTGTTATGTAACCCATAACTGGAGAGAAGAAATGGGTTAATACCTTTCCCAAGGGTATTTGGGAAATTACTATAATTGTTTTAAATGTTTGCGATGCAGTTTGAGGTTTATGCAAACTTCTTCAGAACAAAAATATAGAATACTCATGTTGATGGTTATAATAATTATAAATTTAAAACTTACACACTCCTTACAAATTTATTAAAGTAGACATTCATTTCATGCAACCAACCCAGAAGTGGACCTCTAATATTTACTCAGCCCTATTTTATTCTACTGCGTTGACTGAAGTTGTACCTATCAGCACTACAAATAGGCACTGCCAACTACCCCTTTTGCATAGTGGTACATTTTCCCTGACAAAGACCAACAATTAAATTGTCCATGGGAATTCTTACTCTTCCCATCCTGTGCAACACCAGGTACTTAATTCATACTAGATAGACACATACTCACTTATGAGTATACATTCTCATCTGAATCCCACAGGCAAACTAAAATTATAACTTATACAATTTGTGCACGTGAAGTCTGCTTTATCAATGAAAATCAAACAATGCAAAAATAAATGTACTAGAATTCCCTTTTCTCCATATCTCATTCTCTGATGATGCTGTAATAAAAACAATATTTTAGGTTGATAAATGTATTCTATTTGTCCTTTATCCTATCATTCTGTTAGATTCTAATCTGTATTTGATCCACACACACACACACACATATACATATATATATATATATGGGATACTGAAAGGTTCTGGATCAATCCATGAAGATGTTAAAAGGTTTGATCAGATTACTTGAAATGGGTCAAACCAAGAGTTTTTCAGCAGCTCCTCTTCTGCATATTTTTTTTGCCAATTTATCTTTTATTTCTGATTCATGTGAACTCAGGCCATCTTGGTAATGTTTTAGCATGTAAAGGTAATGTGGTTCTTATTTTCTTTCTTTATAATTTTGTAGGACTGACTTTGAAAGCCTAACTTGTGAATTGTTTCCCATTTATTACTGACAAGTTTAATAGGAATTGCAAGATATTTTAAGCCAACACACTGATTCTTTGACTTTCTCTCAGCCTTTTTTGTCCAAAGTGACCATTATGAAGTTTACTTAATATTTCTGGCTTAAGTTTTTCCGGTATAACAATTCTGTCCTGAAACTATAGTAAATTGTCATGGAGTGGGGTAGATAAATTGGGACTAACTGCTGAAAAGATGACGCAATCATGATAAACTTAAAAACTATTTTATTCAAACTGCTGCTTGATCCGTTTGCTCCCAGTATTCCTTAGTTGGATCGAAAGTCCTTACAATTATCATAATCAACATTATTGATGTTGTGAAAAACATCCACTGAGTATGTCTGAACCACTCATTCCAGGGAATGAATTCACAATGTTACCAAATTCATGAACCACAAAGTAATGCTAATTAAAAACTAGATGTGATATCCCTAGACATGGTTAATGGAATCAGAACACACTGTGCCTGAAGGTTAAAGGATTCAGTTTAAAATTCCAGGAAGGTTACATGGATTGATAAGTACCTGAATAAGGTTAACGGTCACAACAGTTGAAAGATTGTAATAATAACATTAAAAAAAAAAAACAATAGTATAAATAAAGTAAATAAGTCAAATCATAGTGACAATTCCTCATCTCAAAAATTAAAAAAATCCAACTTGTATTGGTAACTCTTGCTAAATATTATCAAACTTGAAAGTTATTGACCACCTTTTATAATTTCTCAGTGTAATATTGCAGTACATGCTATATGATATTGTGTGTGGAGGGGAAATTTAATTACCTTTGATGCTCAGAAATTTGAGAAAGCATTTTGCATGTAGCTATAGAGCAGGTGAAATCTTTTGCACAAATCTTTATATAAATTTTTATATTAAAAGGATAATTTCAGGGAAATCTGATTGTGAAAAGTTTTCATGTAACACATTTAGTCCTTTTAGACTTTATCAGACTAAAGTGATGTTTACATTGATGTGACTACACCTATGCATGATGGAGAGGGTGTGCTGAGAAATTTAAAATTAAATTTAATTTTTCTTTTATATTTTGGCTATATGAGTTTCTTTTAGTTGGTTTTTTTATCACCCTTGTTTGCTAAATATAATCGATAAAGGTGAAATGTAAATTTACTCTGGATGATCTAGTGATTAAAATTCCACCAGTACTCTAATTTTCATATTCAGCAAAACAAAAGGCTTGTAAAATATTTAAAAATAAAAAGTAGTCCTGACAAATCCAACAAATCAAAATATTGTTCTATTCACCAATTCAATCACAACTACAATTGAAAAGAATTTGTCTAAACTTAACATAAAATTTGTTACAAATCTTTATATGTACCTCATCTCTTCTCCCAGCTCCAGAGTATATCATTGAATGAAGATTATCCAGAAGTTCATCGTTTTACTGATTGCATGTTTAACAGCCATGTCTGATTCAGGCCTAATCTTTTCTTGTAATGTATGTAATTGCTGTTATGGATTACAGATATTTTCCAACTCCATGCCCCAGAAAATGAGTAGTAGGTGATAATGTATAAATGTTATATCACTGCTAGCAATTATCCCCTGTAAATAAATCTAGTTTATTTCAAGACATCACAGTTCTTTCACTAATCTAGGAATCTCCACTAATTTTTGATACTTTGGTTTAAAATTAATTTTTATAAACGAAAAAAAAAAGCTTACGGCCATATCACATTGAATATACCGGTTCTCACTCAATCACCAAAGTTAAGGAATGTTGAGCCTGGTCAGTACCTAGATGGGTGACTGCTTGGGAATACCAGGTCACTGTAAGTGTATAGTGACGGATGTGCATTGTGGTGCAGTGGAAATCAGCTCAGAAATAGAAATCGGTGAGCCGAGTTCAAATTCCAGTTGAATACCCTGCGTTCACTTAAGCACTGGTACCCTTGGGAATGGTATTAATCTGTCCCTTCCCTCCAGTTATGGGTTAAATAGCAGGGTAGGACTTCGGGACCCTGCCCTTAAAAACAAATCCCAATGAATCATGATACTCGAAAAGAAAAAAGCATTATAAGACACAAAACTTATATAAAAACAGCAATAAATTGTTAAAAGAAAAAGGTATTACCAGCAATAAATAAATAAAAATTTAGTTGGCAGTAAATGACCTGCTGAGGTTGATATGCTATAAACACAAAACAACCAAACCAAAATAAATGAAAAAGCTTTCTTGGAAGCTAAAGGATTAAATTTATTAATTTCAGTAAGTAAAATATTCCCTGTATTTCAAACAGAAACAGTATTTATATTAGAATTTATTTGGGGAAGGGATTTGTTTCTAAAATAGCTGATTAGTGGCCTTTTTTTTTTTTTTCTTTTTTTTTTTCTTATAGCCATCTTTCATTGCCATGTAATTCCCTGTATTAAATCTTCCAAAAATAAAATATAATTTTCTGAAACTATTTGAGGAATATTAGCTAATTTAAAGTATAATTAATCTGATTTGAAACAAAAATTTACTTTCACACTATTTACATTGTTGTCCTCATCTTTGTTGCCATTTGTACGACGTTTTGGCCATTGTATGCTCCAACCTTCTTCAGGTGTTAGGGATTTTGAAACAGCCGAAATGTCGTATAAATGGCAACAAAGATGAGGACAACTGTTCAAATAATGTAAATAGTGTAAGCATTACCTCATTTTAGAAATATAGACAAATATTTACTTTCAGTTTAAAATAACAAATGGATTTTTAAAACAGTAGTGTTTAGCTGCTTATGAGTGGACCTGTGCCATCAAAAAAGATGGCAAAATATTTATATTGATATGATTGCAACATATATATTGATGTACCTACTATTGAGTAGCTTACATTAAGGGGGGGGAAAAAAAAATTCAAACCCCTGACCATGGCAGGAGGGAGATATATATATATATATATATATATATTCACTACTTTACAACATAATTATTGCAAAAATGAAATAAGATACTGTTTAAGAGCAAATACACAGCAAGATCTTTTATAATTGATAGTAAAGTTGAATAACTGGTAGCGAAGAGAATGAACTGAGCCAACACTGCCTTGCTATTGTCTCTCTCTCCGTGAGTGTGATAGGACGGAAACACACACACACAACAGTCTTTATTATAATAGAGAGGATGATCTTATCACTTGTTAATTACGTAACAACTATGGGAAGGAAAGGTGTTGAGAAATTTATACAGAGACTTTATCTGTTAAAACAAACAGTAGCAGTGATTATGTACTTGTGATTGCCGGTCAATCATGTAGCAAGTGCTGATAAAGGTTTTCTAGTGTTGTTGTTTTACAGAGACTTTATCTGTTAAAACATAATTTAAAACTATGGATGAGCCCATTTTTATATAATTTATATAAGTACTCAGTAATCTTAAAAATTTGGAAAGTAATCTCCATAATCTAATTTTAAGAATTTACTATTTTTTGATAATGTCATGTATGGCCAACCATACTTTTAAAAATGGACATGTTACATAATATTTTATATACTTAAAAAAAAAAAAATCATGGAGCAAAATTGTGTTAAGCTTTTCAATTTTTGATTAGTAAATATTGTTTTCATTTAATAACAATATTACCTAACCAGATGAAAGTAATGCAGCATTTTAAGATTTATATATTATAAATTAACATGCAAAAAATGAATTTCATTCATTTGTTAATAAGTTCTGAAAATTTCTTTAAACTCCAACAATTATTTAATTTTTGCAAGTATTTCCAAAATGTATTTTTCACTTGCAAAAAAAGTCACTAACACACTAATCATCAATATTATGCCAATTGCTGACGAAAAAAAAAAAGCAGGAATTTTAACCAAAACTTCAAGCATGTGAGAAAAGAATTGAAAAAAAAAATATTTTGATCTTTCCTTTTAATAACAAACTTTTTGACAAGAAAACTGTTTTTATTATGTTTGGGGCTTAATTTTATCATGGTGTTTTTTTTTTTTTTTTTTTTTTTCTCAACGAAAAAATGGAGGTAACTAAACTAATCGCTTTAAAATACAAACTTTGATACTTTGATTTGATTTTTGTCTTCCAATCTTGCAAAATCCAATATGCTTAAATATTTAGCATATATTTAATTGGTTCATTGGTTCAGCAGGTGAAAGTCTCTGTAAAAAGACTTTGAAAAAATTTACTTGTAACTAGTAAGATTTTCTTGCTTTTTATTTATATAAATAATCCCGATATATATATATATCGGGATTATTTCCCCTAAAAAAGTGAGGCTGTCATGTGACAGTGACCTGAAAAAATGTCCTACTTAGATAGGTAATATTAACCAACTTTTTTAATGACCCTACTTTGTTCTTCTGTTGCTAGACATGACTCTGTCAGTCTGGATGTCTTGATATCAAGAAGCTCTCTACCTACCTCTCTCTCTCTCTCTCGTGTGTGTGTGTGTGTATATATATATATATATATATATATAATTTAACCCTTATTATAGTAATTTTAATTTTCACTTGTGGTTCTGTGATAGATTTTCTATATCTATGAAAAGTATTTTTGTATCACATAAACCTGTCTCTTTAACCCATTCAGGCACTCAAACATTGATTTCCCCCCCCCCACTTCATTTCTAATATAGACAAAGTAATTTTTTAAAGATAGATTAATTAAAAAAAACATTTTCCCCCAGTTTTTTTTCTCTTCCTAATTCATGCAGTATTTGAATACTTTGGTTTGAATAGGACACATTTAAAGATAGGTAAATTGTTACCTAGAATGAAATAAAAAAAAATAAAAAAAAACTTTTATATACTGGTTAATACTAAGTCAAATGCAAAGTAGAAGATTATGCTGTACCAATTCATTAGGGAAGGCTCAGAACACTTTGAAAATCAGCACTCACAATTCTGGCTTTTTATGTTTTTATTTGGACTTTAACTTCACACTGGTATTATTGGAAAACAGACACTTGCTTCAGGTAAAACACTTTCATTTTAAGAATCATAATTTTGGTAAATTTGTTTAGATAAGAAAATATCAAATTTATCTTTAGAGGGCAGTGATGCATTAGCATTATTATAAATATTACCATGCTGATTAAATCATTTTCACATCCAAATTGACTAAAATATCCTTCACCAAACAAGGTATTCCTACCTTTTCTCTTATTCCATGTTATCTTTGTTCCCTGTTAAATCTACCAGCTACTGCTAATTATTTTCCAATGGAATTATTTTCATTTTTTTTTCCCTTCCTCTCCCCACTATTGGGTGGGCAGAAAAATTCTTGACCTTATCAAGAATGAACTAATAAAATAAATTCTCATGTCAGATCTGGAAATGTTAGTCTAAGGACTTCAGATTTCTTGTTCAATGTTCCATCACGATGTCAGGGATCCTGGCTCTTTGCAACATCTTTGTAGCTTTTAGTCTTTTTTTTTTTATACTCTCTCTCTCTCTCTCACCATCCATTTACACAAGCTCGTTAGGTAGGTCACTCATTTCTTTCCTTTTCCTCTCTTGCGTTAAAAATGAGCGGAGTTCCAATTCCAGTTCATTATATTCACTTACATGCAAACACTCTTAGAAAAGGTATGATCCACCTCGTCTCTTCCCAGCTATGGGTTAGATAGTATGACTTGTATCAGAAAATCTTTTAAAAATGCTTTGGCTTTAAATATAACCTCAAAAAGGTTAAGCTGTAAAGATAATCCATCTTGCCTTCAGTATGTCCTGTGAGTACCAAATTCTCCAAACTTTCATTCTTTGTGTGTTCTAGAAATTTCAAGTGATACTCTCATTCTAAGTATAGACATTCTTTTTATTTGCATTTTTCTTAAAAATTCTTCATTACTCAGATGTTCAGTCCATGGTATTCTCAGCATCCTTATGTAGAACCACATTTCTATTGCCTTAAGCCTCTCTTTATCTGTGAAGAGATTGTCTAGCATTTGCTACCATATAGGATGACTGATATTATCTAACAGTTCTCTCTCTCTCTCTCTCTCTCTCTCTCTCTCTTTTTTTTTTTTTGACATTAACAACTTTGTTCCTTAATCTTCAATAATCTTTTCGGTAACTTCATAATTCTTTCCTAGAATTTTTTTGGCTTTAGGTGCCCTTTTGCAATTGTCTTAAGATTTGATGTTTTTCTTGTTTTTAAGAGATTCTATAGACTAGATTAAATAGAAATACAAAGCTAAAATATCTGGTGAATACAGCAAATGAATGCATAATTTGTAAGCTAAGCTGTGACAATTTTTGCTTGGTTGCTTAAGAAACCTGGAATATTTATCTGTATAGATTATTAGATCATTTAAATAATTCTGTATACTTTTCATGGATTACTACCTTCAACAGTACTTATTTGAATCATTTGGTTATCTGGAAGTTCACAGAAAACACCCTACAGTCTTGATATATATCATCGATTTGTTTGAATGAAGACACCTTTTGGTATTGTTAATTCTGGTTCATACTGCTTGATCCGTAATTTTCTGTATTTAAAGTACCAATTTTTTATTAGCTATCATTTTGTTTCAATTATAATACTTTTATTATATTTTACATTGATAAATGCACATGGAAAAATATGATCCTTTTGTTTTTTGTTTTTTTGTTCATGAAAACCACACATCAAAACAATTAACATAACCATACTGGTACAAAACATTTTCAAGACATGATTTAAATATTTTTACTATATTGGTGATCTAATAAATAGTACTAATTATTTTCAAGCAAAGTCTTGATTTAATCTCTATCAACCTTAAATGGATTTACTCAAATGCAGAGTGTCAGTATGAAATCTCCTGTAGAAAACTTCAAACCACTTTTGACATGTTTGATACCCTGTAGTATTTTCTCTGTAAAATGCACACATTTTTGTTTCTACTTTTAGTTTAAGAAAGCATAAAACTTCAGAAATTATATTTTCCTCCATTTGCAAAATCAAACAAAAATAAATATCCAACTTTTTTTTTTTCTTTTTTTTCTTTTTTTCCAGAAATGCCTCCTTTTTCAATGTGGAATGGGTGGTGGGTACTGATCTTTCAGTGAAATTAGTTAAAACTTAATCCTTCGAGTTTTATCTAATAATAAAACCCAATCTTTTGGTAATCATAATACTTAACTTTGTTAAAATTCCTATGATGCCTCAGCACTTATCTTTTTAACACAAAACATGACCTGGTAGATCATTTTTTCTTCTAATCCTCATAATGATATCTTACACTTTAATTCTCCAGCACTGCCCTTTCCGCCATTTCTGACTTCAATGATTACACTTTCTGTGACGTTTTTTATTACCTGGTTCATACTTCTGCTGTTTATCAAAGTTTCATAACAAAGCAATTTAAACATGATGCATTGATGGAAAAGTTGTCTCTTCATATCATTCTGTTGGCAAAATAATTTTATAGTCCAGTGGTGGAAGAAAAAGCATTTCTTTTACCATAAACTTTATTAATGAACTTCATTCAGTGGTATATGTGATTCATATAGAACAAACATTATATAACAAAAATTTCAGATCAAAATTCAGTTAATATGCCAGGTTTTGAACTTGATTCACCCACATGAGTTTTTAATTTTGTAATATTTGCTGCATTATTTAATAGGCAGATTAAATGACAGCTTCAATATTCATGACAAAATGTGGTTACTCTACTTGTCTAAGATCAATAAAGAAGGCAGAGACTGAGACTATTGAAACTTCTCAATAACTTATAAACTGGCATAAATCATGAGGCCCACTCCTGTTTCCATGATAAAAGGACCATGCATTCTACCTAAAAAAAAATATAATGTTCTGAAATGTTACTCCTTCTGGGCACTTCGAACCATTAATTGTTCTTTGATTCCAAACCAAAGGCATTCCCTGATATGCCAATTCATAGGATGATTTTTTGGTATCCCAAAGCTGACTAGGATAGTTTCAGATCATGCATAGCAGAAGCCCCCATCTCTCTCAACATTCTTCAAATATAGTCTTCAGAACTGCCGCCCTCATCTCTGAATGTTTCCTTTTTAACATGGAGACTTTTATACCCTAGAAAAAGAAGTATTAATAAAAATTGAATAACCTGCCTTGGTTCACTCAAGAATATGTTGCAGTCATAGCTCACCATAACCACTACAATATTTATCACAGGGAGTAGTTGTAAATATTACTGTATTCAGAACTGATTGCAATCATTGCAAAAGAGTTCTAAAAAATTAGTCAGTTCAAGCCAAGGTTAAAAATGATTTTTTTTTTTTCCTTTCCCTTTTCCTTTCCAAAATCTATAACCAGTTTCTTAATAGACAAAGCTTAGGTGTCTACTATCATAAATGGCCCTGAAGTTATCTCATCTTTGTCAGATAAAGCAAAGCTTTTTGGAATATTTGCCTTTGAGTCTGTTAGATGACTAAGGCTTACATGACCCCCTCTCTGGGGTAAGAAACTTAGTAATATTTCTATTACATTCCAGGAAGTCTTAAAACTTAAGCCTATGCCTTAAGAAGATAGACTCCCAATCATTGTCTTTAGGAACATTAGACATGAGGTATCTCCAATCTTACACAATTGTTTAACCACTGTTTGAGGAAGAAATCTTCAAGTTTATGGAAAATGTCAAATGTATGTCCTGTTTTCAAGAATGTGGATGAGCACTCCTCTTTGGCTCAGTACTGAGCCCATCAGCCTCCTTAGTATCATCAGCACATTCTTTAGGGTTATAATCAACAAGAAGGTTGTTCATCACCTTAACAAACTTTAAGAGCAATAAACAATATGGATTTCACTCTGCTTAGTTCACTGCTGATATCCTAGCTGTCATTACTTAGAGTATTAATGAGGCATTAAATACATCATGATGACAATAACATTAGATATATCAAAGGCCTTTGAAAAGGGATGTTCTAGGAATTTGTTACATAAGCTCTCCTGCTATGAAATCACTGGAAATGTTTTCTTAATTATCAAGTCCTTCCCAGCAGATAAGTCCATGAAGGTTATGGTTAATGGCCTGTTCTCCAAGGCCCATAAAGTAAATGCAGGCATCACTCAAGGTTCATTTCTTGACACAATCCTCTTTTTGCTTTATATTAATGATCTGCCTAAGAGTATACTCCAATTTTTTTATGAACATCTATGCCAATGATACAATGGTATATGGATGCACCTTTAAAAATCTATATAACTATGCCTAGCTTTTGATTAGGGAGAAAAATTGGCTGTTTGCATTTGATACCTCAAAAACTAAACTCATAACATTCTATCATTACCAAGAAAACCCTGAATTTTTGTTTATTGTAATGAACAGGTATTTTCTCAAGGAGACCACTTGCCTTTAATGCTTATTGAGACTTAAGTTCACTTGAGATCTTTTGTGTGTGTGTGTGTGTGTGTGTGTATACACACACACACACACACTTCAACATTGTTTTTAATCAATACTCTTTTTTGGGTAGATATACTGTTTTTAATTAAACAGTATATTTAAATATATATTTCCACTGGCCTTATTTGAGAAATTTTGTTATAAAAATGCGTCATTTGGCAGTATTCAAACTTGTGACCCCTAACAACAATACACTGCACCCTTTACTCTTGTTCACACAACCTTCTTTGATAACTCTCTTTGGCATTGTATAGGGTGAACATTAGTAAAAAGAACAAAAAAACAAATGTTAAATAGTGTAATACACAATAACCAAAATAGATTACTAATGCCATAGTAGGTACAGTATACTTTTAAGTCTGTTTCAACATTGTATATCTCAGGTTGTATAATTTTGTTTGTGGGAAATTACTAATATAGGTTGTTTTATAATAACACTAACCATTATTTGTCTATATTTCTGAAATGAGGTAGTATTTACATAGGTTTTGCATAAGGAATGGGAATGATATATGCCAGTGACCATAATAAAGGTGTAAATACTGACCATTATGCCCCACTGTCAAGCAATATGCAAAAATCAAAGTTAGATTTCAGTGAGCAAACATTTTTCATTATGTATGTATGTATGTATGTATATGTGGTTTTTCTTTCTCTAACACATAGTTCATCATCTGTCAAATTGATATGAAGATTTTTGTTCTTTGAAGAAGTCCAGTAAGACTCTTTCATCATAGTTCCAAAATTTTTGAAAGCTATGAAGTTTGATGACTTTCCAGCTCACCTGCCAGATATACAATCAAAAAAAAGAAAAAAATATGCTGTTCAGTGAAAATGTGATTGCAGCTAAGTAATTGATACCAAGTCAACTGAGTCAGTCTACCAATAAGCTTCATACTATCTATTCATGTTTAATTATGCAAGGCTTTGTAAAACTATGTTGGAACAATTCTGTGATCTTTGGCTGACAAATTAGAACAACATAACTGCATGAAATCTTTCATTAAGCATGGCTAATGTGCTACCAACACCCTTGAAATGCTTCATTAAGCTTTTGGCAAATACTCTTTAGGTTAAATTCAAGGCTGGTCAAGCTACAGTTCACAATGAGTTTCAAGACAGCCAATCACCAGAAAATGTAAAAGGAGAGAAAAATATATCATCCTTCTCTTACTTTGACAAATTGAAAGAAAATGAAACTTTTAAGCAAGGCAATAAACCCACTAAAACACAGGTGGTTACTGAGTGTGAAAGAACAAGAACTGTAAATGAATAGGAATCAGGAAGATAATATATAACGATTGACATGACACTTAAATTTTTGATCAAAGTTGACTGACAAGCAAAAAACCAGAAGAGTTCCACAAGCAAGAAATGCAAGAAAAGAAACTATTAGCATAGAATTTAGGTTTACTTCTAGCCAATTTAACTGTGAAATAATGAGATCTTGCTCCCAATCTAGTCAGCCAGTTAAGTGCCATACGTGATACATGCTTGGGCGATCATGTCTCGAAACAGACATGACTGACTGAGCAGAAGATTATCCCGCAGTAGTTTGCTATTGCTTTCTGCAGTAGACTGGTTGCCAACCAAGGCTATAGAACCCAATCTGTCCTGCTATTTAACCCATAACTGGAAGGAAGAGACCTGTGCTTAAATTCATAATCTAAGTATAATAGGGAAAGTTTATCTGAACAATTATCATGAAATTGTATAATGGAAATGAAAGTTGTTTTGGACAGACTACACAAAGAGAACTTATTTGATGTTTTTGAGGAATGGTAGAAGTGTTGTGATCCTTTATTTTAAAGGAATAGTGATCAAGTTTGATATGAAATATATTATTTACTAAAGTAACGGTCTACTTTTTTATTTCTTTCTCTTCTGTCAATAATACATGCTTTGCAACTTCATACAATCATTTTTTTACTCTCTACAGATTTCCAGTGCTTAACAAAAAAAAATGAAATGCTTAACTTTACTTTTTTTTCTTTTCTTTTTTTTTTTTGCTCAAGTTATTGGCAAACTTGAACCTTCATGCCCACAAAAAAAAAAACAGTATGAAAAGAAGTTTTTTTTCTCCCCTTTCCCTTCACACTGCTATTATTTTAACTATTTTCACTCCTTGTAAATGTTTGTTTTATTAAGTGAAGATTAGAATTATAACATGAATTATACCTTTTCTTTATTGAGAAATTGTAATAAAAAAAAGAAAAAATACAGTTTATTTACATTTATGTAATAGTTGGCAAAACATTGGCTAATTGTCAACTGATTTGTTTGTTTTATTACAATTGTAATCCTTTCTTTTTTAAATGAGCATTGCCAAAGAGTGAAGATAGTTAGAAATTATATTGGTGTCAAGGAAAAAACTGTTCTTTTGACACTTCTGTTTTTTACAGTCAATAAGATCTTGTTATTAAATGTAACTGTTAGTTTTTCATTATTTTGCCTTATACTGACAGAATTAGTCATGTCACTACACTCTCTTTTCGTAAGAGCAATATTTATAAGTAACTGTAATCAAACTTAACTTGAGCAATTCTACTACCAATATCAGAGTGGCTTAACCAACTTAAAAGATGTAAACAAAAAGAATTTAAATCTGGGGTTTCTTTTTTTTTCTTTTTTTCGTAATTACCCACTTTCACCTGTAAAAATATTCCACAGCCCAACTGTATAGTAAAAATGTGTTACTGGTTCATAAACTGATTTTATAATGTAATGTTTAAAAAAAAAAAAAAGTGACAAATAACACTGACTTAAGCAGTGACTACTGCTGCTAATATATTATTAAAAAAACAAACAAAAGCAAGTTTGACCATTGAACAAAAACTATACATAACTTAGTTTTATGGTTCAAGTTGGCATTGCAAGTGCTGATAAAAAATTAAACAATTTGTTGATAATTATAAAATTAAAAAAATGTATACTAGTAACAACTAATAAAGATCAGCACATACTTTTTGTAGTTCTTGGTTTTTCCTTATCTGGAAAAAATGTTTGAATAAGCATTTAAATGTTAATGACCCTTCTGAAAAGTATACAAAATATCAAAATATTCATTGTTTGTTGGGGATATTTATCTTATCTAGGAATGTGACCCAGTTACTCTCATTTAGCCTCTCCTTTATTTTATATATATATATATATATATATATATATATATAGGTTCTTTGCATATCTTGTTTGAATATTTTTTTTCAGATAGCATATTTTTAAATCCTATATTTCTCACCAAAATTTCCAATCATCCATTCTCTATTCTGTTGCTCATTGCCAACCCAACAGTTGAAATTTCCCAATGGTAAGCAATATTGCTCATCAATCACCAATAGTTGAAATTACTCATTGATAAGCAGTATTGCCCACAGTAACTCAAGTATTGGTTGCTTAAAAAATTAATCATCTACATGCCACCATTAAAGTGAATTCAAATTTTGACATATTTAATAAATTCTGTTTATATCACATGATGTATAAACAATTTATATAGCAATAACAAAACATTGTCCCTTACATTGATGTACTTAAAAACAGGTAATTTAAAACTTATGTTAAGAAATGTCAACAAATGAAAGCACTACACCCACCAAGCCACCTTGTGACTTGCAAATTTGTTACAAATAAAACTTTTTCTATTATTATTCACTAATGTTTTGTATTAAATTTGCTAAAATCTAAACTACTTTTAGTAAGTATTTAAACTTCCAAATATATTCATATCTGTGTGCAAATTCAAATCAAATGTAACTGTTTTCAACAAGAAATTGAAATATTGTCACAGCTAATAAGAATCTTTTTAGACAAGGTTCTATTGAGTCTTGATGAGGAGATAAACTTCTGATCATAGAAAAAAATCTGAATATTCCATACATACAAATGAGGACAGTGTGCTCGTAACCCTCTAGGGCCATTTGTATCATATTTGATACAGTATTTCCCTATAAGGAAACATTTGGTATTCATTGACTGAGCAGTCAGTACTGCTTTCATTTGAAATTTATAAAATATTTCTCTTAAAAAATTTTTCAGGAAAATATTTCTTTCAAGGCTTGTTTTCATACTGTAGCAAATATGATATGAATGGCCCTAGAGGGTTAAAATGAACTTTTCATATAGATATATATCAGTAGCTTTTTCATTTTAACCAGGCTATACCTGATAATTTTATTAATATGTATATTCATCTAAATATTAAATATCAAATATCAGTAAAATTTTCTTGGAAATATTTTTAAACTAGTGTCATTTTATTGAAAAAAAGTAGAAATTTTGCAATATGGCAAACAAATGACCTGTAAATTTAATGCTTTTTTATTATTTTGCACTGATGTTTTCCCTGTTCGCCCTCTTCTTTTCACCTCTCACCACCCACTTTTTTTTTTGCACTTAATTATTTGTAAAATTTCTATTGTGTACAAATTGATTTAAGAAATTGTACAATTTTACTATTACTATATTTTAACGTAGACTATATCAATTGAAAATGTATTTTCAATCTACAGCATATAAGCAAAATATAAATAACTCTTTAATTTTTCAGGAGTGAAAGGTTTCCCCATTTCTTTGGATTTTGAACCTGAGATGTTGGTGGGCAGTTATTTGGCAAAATGTGTTGACAACATAAAGCATACAAAGTATAAATTTGTCTAAACAAAATTTGAAACATTACTGCACTCTACAGAGTGCAATGGGTAAATTGTCGCCATTTTATATTTTTAATTTCCTGCCTGTATGTTTATTTTTGATTTTTGTTGACTGCACAGTATAGTAGGGTCAGTTTGGTACCATCTTAGAAAAAAAGTACTATGTTGCAATTCAATCCACCAGAAATTCAGCAGCTCCCCCCTCCCAAATCTTCTTTCACTTTTTTCTTTTCTCTTTTTTTTTGTTCTCAATTGGAGTAAATAGACTTAACTATCGCCCGGTTCACACTCCACTCACATCTATTGAACAGGTGATGAGGCTCATCCCTTGTTTGCTGTTTAGGATGTGGTTCCCGGCTTTCTTTTTTTCCAATCATTCTACTCTTAAGTAGCCCCATGCGCATCAGTGGCGTCACCGCCTTGCTTAGGGTGATATGATTAAAAAAAAACAAAAAAAAAACTTGGCATTTGCACTGGAAGCTTCAATACAAACTTTTCTAAATGTTTGGGTGTCAAAGTTGAATGAGTTTAGTAGTGATTACAAAGTTACGGCAGCTCAGGAAGCTCATTTTGATAGTTCTGCTAAAAAAAAAAAGAACTTCTGAATTTGTTGGTGGGGAGGTAGTACTGCCCTGGGTTAAGATGGTGGATACTGGAAGATCCTATGTCTGGCAACAGGACTCTGCACTATGCCACACAAGCAGGAGAACCCAGTCATGGCTGCTAGATAGTTTCTGCAACCACATCACCCCTTACATTTGACCAACTAACTCCCCAGACTGCAGCCTCCTTAATTATTATGCTTGGGGCACAGTTGAGCAAAGAGACTAACTCCTTATAATACCAAAGATGAACTGAAGGCAAGGATTATGGCAGCTTTCACCAACTTAAGCGAGGAGACTCCAGAAGAGTTGCAGGAGATTCCAAAATTGTCTGGGGGGGTTATGGTCGAAGCCATTGGCAATTTTATTGAATAAATTTACTCTTAATATTTCAAGATTTATCTGTCAAAATGAGATGTCAGTGCTATTTTCATTTTTGAATAATTTAGACAATTTAATCATCGCACCCTGTAAGTTAGAAATATTACTTAAATCATTTTGTCTCATGCATTTCAAGATATTAAGCAAGTGCTTCATGACAGATAAATTTTAGCCATGAAATGATGAAAAAAAAAAATGTCCCAACTGAATTGAAGAGTCAAAGAATTAGAAAAATGAATGTCTATAAATTATCACTTAAAAATGCTCAAGAATCAAACACTGAATCTAATTGCTTAAGCCAATGACATTGACAGACTTGCTGACCAAAAGATTGTTGGCTTTAATTCCTCTGCTGTTTTATTAGTTTTAACTTCTCAAAGAAATGTTTTATTTCTAGCCATTTGAATATACAGTAGAGATTTGACCAGCTTGTAGAATGATGTCAAAATCAGTGTGAAAATTTAAGCAAAAAGGGAAAATGTATTTATTAGAAGTGACCAGACACAAGTCTGGATTTTCTTGAGTCTTGGTGATCCAAGTTAAGTGAGTAATAAGATTTTTGTCTCCTAAATTTTTATTCAGAACAAAAAATGTTTGAAGTTTATCCAAAACAGAAAGTTTAATTAACAGTAAACCTCATGTTGGATAGTTAATTAATCTAAGAAGATGGGATTAATCTGATATTCAATCTTTGGTTAGACACCCCAAAGTAAAAGGTTTGAGGAAATTCATTATAGATTTTGCTAGATTTTGATTTTCTCTAAACGTCAAGTAAATCCTAAGTCATTGCAAAAACTGCTGTTAAAAGATGTGGGTTGCTGTTACTTGTTACAAGAAATTATTAGTTACAATTATATTTCCACAAGTAGTTAGATTTAACAATTAAAAACATGGCCACACACCTCTCCTTTCATGTTTGAATGACCTAGTTCAACAAAAATAACTACTCAGTTTAATAAATGAATATATAAGTTGAAAACAGCCATTTTATAATAACCTTTCATTTCTGCTTTGTGATAACTGTAACCAGTATGGCTGCAGCTTCGACTAATACTGATTAACATCAATCAGTAAACATTTATGTTTGTAAATATTCAAATTTTTTTTATAAGCTTTGCTAGACTTTGATTACAAAATTTTGAAAAAAATCGAACTAAAACAGGGCCTGGCTATTGATGAGATGAGAATAGCTTGTTAAAATTGACTTTAGGAATAAAAAGGAAAGCCATGAATATTATTATTAATGTAAGTAAATGATATATAAGTGGTATTGCGCATGAAATTTTTTTTTTTAATCATTTCACCCCGAGCAAGGCGGAAACGCCACTGATGTGCAGGGGGCTACATAAATGTAAAAAGATTAATTAGAAAAGAGTGAGGAGTACAAACTAGTTAGAAAGGAACAATAGAAAGCTGAGAAAGCAGGTGCGATGACAGATACATAGGTGGAGAGAAAGGGAAGGTTATACGGGGGTGGGGAGAGAGCTAGAGTCCAGTGGTTAGTAGATGAGTATTGACTTTGCATTTAAATTTCTGGAGGTTGTAGCCGTCAGGAAAGCAAGAATACAGGAGCGAGTTCCACAGGCAGGAAGTGCGAGAGAAGCTGCAGGAGTAGAATTGTCGTCTGCATTTGGCTAACCTGACTGTGAATGGGTGGGACCCAGTTGCCAGTCTGGTTGCATGAGTAAACACCTGTTGAGGAGGCATCAGTGACTTAAGTTCGTCCGAGCAGAAGCCATGAAAGTATTTATAGAACAGACAAAGGGAGGCCACATTTCGACAATGGGGAAGTGGCTGCACTCGAGCCGCCAGATCAGTACCTATCACATTACAGACTCTCCTTTGGAGCCTGTCAAGAACACTGAGGAGAACAGCAGGGGCACCTGACCATAAATGGCAGCAGTACTCCATGCACGGACGGATGGTTGACTTGTATATATGCAGGATGGATTCAGGTGGAAAAAACATCCTGGATCGACATAGTGACCCAATCTTCTTAGCAGTAGATTTTGCTATGGATTCAATATAGTGGTTCCATTTGAGGTCTGAGGACAGGGTAAGTCCAAGGAGGCATAGTGTATTACTCTCCGGGAGAATCGCTTGGTCCATGCTTATGGGAGGCAGGAGAGTTTGCCTGTAATGGTTGACAGACAACAGCTTGGTCTTAGATGAATTGAAGTTGACAAGCCACTTCTTGCCCCAGTTCACCACAAAGTGTAGATCCCGCTCAGGGTCAGCAGCAAGATTGTCTGTCCGCCACGACAGGTTTCTTACTGGTGCGGGAGTATATTGTAGTGTCATCTGCGTAGATGCCTACTTGGGACTTGATCTCATCTGAAAATAAGGAAGAGCGTCGGGACCAGGATAGAGCCCTGTGGGACACCAGCATTCGTGCTGTAGGATGAAGAGGCACGCCCATTCAGAACGACCTTCTTTTTGCGGTTATTTAAGAAAGATTGGATTAGGTCAAGCAGGCAACCGGTAATACCATAACCGTGTAGTTTGCATAGGAGGCCAGAGTGCCAAACCCTGTCGAAAGCCTTGGAGATGTCCAGAGCAACCGCGTGGGCCTTGTCAGACTCATCAAGGGCCTGTAGCATGTACTCCATTACGGTTGTTAGCAGGTCGGCCGTGGACCTGGCAAAGCGGAATCCATATTGCCTGTCGGAGAACAGTTTGTGGGCGGTGAGATGAACTATTTCAGCATTGATTATAGCTTCAAATACTTTCCCGAATATCGGTAGAAGACTGATAGGGCGATAGTTGGATGGGTCCGAGGGTTCACCACAATTCTTAAATACAGGAACGACTGAAGAGAACTTCCAGCATGCAGGAAAGCAGGAAGCAGAAAGGTAGTAGTTAAATAGTTTAGAGAGGACAGGGGAAAGTTCAGGAGCACACCTCTTAAGGACTATCACCGGGATTCCATCGTCTCCACACGCCTTATGGGGGTCGAGTTTTGAAATTACTCTGGATACTACTGTCGGGGTAATATATACGTCGTGCAGTTTGGCCTCAGTTCTAATAGGGAAGTCGGGTGGGTGTACTTCGGACGAGTCGAATGTAGAGTTGGATGAGAATCTCTGGGCAAAGCACTCAGCTTTGTCCGCAGATGACGTGAGAACCTCAAATCCATGGATTAAAGGAGGTATTGAGGATTTCCTATTGTTGAGCACTCGTTTACAAATCCTCCAATAGTCCTTGGAGCCGAACTTGCGGTCAGCTATGTGCGGTCGCATTCTCTCAGCAAACAACTGTTTGGCGTCATTTAGGGTTCTCTTGCACTCATTGCAAGCAGATATGAACAGGCACCTATTGTGATCAGTTGACTGTCTCCGGAATAGACGGAAGTAATGGTTCCTGTGGGCAATGACAGCTGAGCAGGCCGGAGAGAACCACGGAGAGGAATGAGGTTTTAAGCAATACTTCCTGGTGGGTATGAAGGCATCAATGCCAGCTTTCACCCATGACGAGACCTCAGAGGCACAGTCATCAACTGATAGGTCGAACACTTTTCCCCAAGGGACGTCGCAGAGGAAATCGCGAAAGGCATCCCAGTCAGCTTTTTGGTAGAGGTAGGAGGTAATAAGAATGATATACCCCCAGTGATTGAAATAAAGGGTTTGGTTTAAAATACCTAGCACCTGAAGAAGGCCAGAGTGTACAACAGCTGAAATGTAAAAATAGAATAAAGATGAGAACAACAGTTTGAAGAATATATGTGTGTGTGTGTGTGTGTGTATCCTTTCTGTCACACTAATGGAAAGAGAGACAATAGCGAGACATCATTGGCTCAGTTCATTTTCTTTGTTACTAGTCATTAAAGCTCTTGCTACATGTTTGCTCTTTAGCAGTGCCTTATTTTATTGTTTGCAATAGTTATGTTGTGAAGTAGTGAAGAATATATCCTCTCTATTATAATAAAGACCTTTTGGTATTTGTGTGTGTGTGTGTGTGTGTGTGTGTGTAGCACCTGCATTCTCATCTTTCTATTGCTCCTTTCTAACTGGTTCGTCTTCCGCTTCACTCTCTTCTAATTAATCTTTTTACACTTATGTAGCCCCCTGCATATCAGTGGCATTACCGCCTTGCTCAGGGTGAAACGATTAAAAAAAAAATATATATATATATATATATCTCCATATCCTTCCTGTCACACTCAGGGGGGGGGGTTGAGTAAGATACTCAATAATTAGTATATCATTATGTGTTGCCATCATTTTAGACAGCATATCAATATAAATATTTTTCCATTTTTTTTTCCATTTTTTTTTTTTTTTTTTCACAACACTAGCCCACTTGTAGACTGAATATAAATAGTGTAAATAATTGTCTCACTATATTTGAAAGATCTAGCCTGAAAGAATTTAAATGTCAGACTATTCAAATAGGAAACATCAGCCATTTAGCTATATACTTGAACATGCTTGTTAAAGCATCGATTTGCTGAAAAGTGTACTATGTCAATGTGTTGAAAACAACCAAAAATATCTCTAAGAATTTCTTATCATACACTATTTTATATATTTATCAGTCATGCCGGCAGATCGCTCTTAATAAAATATTCCATACAAATAAGAGGTTGTTAATATAATGCTTGTTATTTTGTGTTAGCTTTATCAGATATGTCTTCAGTCCATACTGCTTATAAACTAAATGGTACTTAGTGTTATTTCAAACCCAGCTTTGATATATAATAGCACTGACAGTATAGCCTGGCGTTGCTCGGGTGTAATGAAAGCTTTAAAACTAATCCATGGTTCTGGAGCTCAGACTCTTTGGATGTTGGCACGAAAGACTAAAAAGTTTCCAGTTAAAGCGAAACCGTAGACTGAAAGAAAAATGAATGGATGTAAGTCAAATTTTCATTTCCTGGTATCGATTTAAATATATATATATTCTGCACTATTGTAAGAACTGCAACTGTGAAACTTATGAATATCGTTTCTTATGTCTTTGTCTATGAGTTAATCAAATTTGATTAAAATTGGACCACTCCTTCTATAACCCGGTTTTTTTCGATTATTGATTTTTGATATTTATCGGGGGTACCCCAACATAAAACCTAGCTAAGAACACTCGCAGACTCTTGTAGTACAACTGTGTCAATTTTCAAGAAAATCGGTTCAGCCGTTTCAGAGTCTATAGGTAATAGACACACACACACACACACACACACACACAAATTTCCATTTATAAATAAGTTTAGATATAGTACAACCGGTTTTGTGGCATATTTATTATATTTTGTATTGGAATGTTGTTTAGCTTAGTTTGTACTGCAAAGTATTCACTTGATACCAAAATGACAGTGCCCACAAGAAATTGGTATCATTATCTTCATAATCATTTATTTCTAGTAAATAACAATTTATTTTTTACCCAAAGGGTCATTATAGTCAGGCAATAATGCTATAACAATTCAACAAGGAGTGTTAATATATAACTCAGAGTTACTAAGTTATATATTAAAAACATAGTTCTAAAAAAAATCGGAGTTTTTTTTGTTTTTTTTTGTTTTTTCCGTAAGAAAACCTGAAAAAAGCAGTTGGAAAATAATAAAACTTTCAGTATTCTATCAATTACTTTTAATTCCCTTAAGAAATAAATAATTCATCTGCTATTTTCATTTAAGTATCAATTAATGTGATTTAGGAGCATTAACCATACTGCCTAAAATTATCTGTAGTTATTGCTGATCATATTTATGTGAACAGAGGTGGCCATCTTTAGGACATTCAGGTCCTGAGATACTCAGGAGTTTATAGCAATTTGACCATTTATAGTGCTAGTTTAACACTTTCAGTTTTTATGCGATGTTTTTGTCTTTGTTCTTTATAAAACATTCTATCTTGTACCAAAAACTAAAAAAGAAAAGAAAAAATTGTCTCCTTAAAAACTCCACTTACAATTCTGAAATTTTTTTTTTTTTTCTACCAGTTTCTAGTAACTGGTAGATTAGTGATTTAAAAATATAATCCAATCAGTGCAGGGGGTGGGGAACAGAATTGCATGATAACACAATTAACTAAACAAGAAAAGCAAACTAATAGATCTCATTCAAAAAGTTTGTGATAGGGTTGGGTTAAAATTAAAACATCCTTGTTGTATGTTTAAATCGGTCAGGAATAGCAAAATGGCATCTTTATTGCCCAGGTTATCATGGCAGTTACATGTGCGAACCATTTTAGTTGTTTCTGCTGTTGAAAGTCTATCAATGATGTTGTTTCTGTTATCTGGTACAGTTTTTTTGCTAGTAATTCTGTAGCATCAAGTTTTGAAGAATAGTGATAATATTAGCTTTTCCTTCTAAGGCAACATTTGGCTTTCATTGACCAAGCAGCCAGTGTTACTTCATTTGGAATTTATAAAATCTTTTAGAATAATTTTTCAGAAAAATATTTTTCTCAACTCCCCTGTTATTGCTTTTTCCAGTATTGATGGAGGAGGGTCCTTAACATTTTGTTTGAAGTAGTATGAACGTTAATATCTGTCATTATTTTCTTTTTTTTGAGTTAAATCTGCAATCCATTTTAGTTTTTGATGCTGTTGAAAGTCCTCAAGAAATATGGTTTCTGCTGTTTGGTTCCATTATTTGGGATTATATAGTACCAGTTCACAAGGTTCAAAGAATAATGGTTCTTACTAAAGAGCTAAATGTTTCACTCGCTTAAATTTACTTTTAACCATTGATTTGAGAATGTGGTTGTGTACAGCTGACAGTTTAGATATTTCTGAACAAGTTTTGCAACAGACATGACATTCATATGAAAGACTTAATGACTCAAGTTTTTAGTCTAATGTTTTGGTTTTGTAGTAATTTGTGATGTTGGGTGAAAATACTCTTGTTCAATTTCCTTATTTCCTATATGAAACTAGATTGACTTTATTGAGCAACTTATGAGTTCTAAGGTTCAGAGATTACTTAGAAATTTTGTTTGACCAACTTGCAGCCTAGTATTATTAGTATTAAACATTCAGAAGAAAACTAAAAAAATTGCAAATTTAAAAACTAGCTCCAATATATCTGAACTAGTGTGGGTTTTTTTGTGCTTTCAGTGCAGCCTGGAAAAGTATTGTCGATCTGATAAATTTGATGCCTAAAAGTAAAATACTTACTGAAGTCTTATTCTCTTTCACTCCTAGTAACCCCTTGTGTCTTAGTGGCATTATTGCCTTGCTTGAGATAGATGATTAAAAAAAAAACTTTCATGCCATACCTATAAACTCTAATTTGCATAAAATTTTCTTGAATTTTTAACAAGTCAGCCAGTTAAATGCCATATGTGATACACACTTGGGTGACCATGTCTTGAAAAAGACCTGACTGACTAGGAAGGTTTTCTTGCAATAAGTTTTGCATTACTGTCTGTGATAGATTAGTTGCCAACCAAGGCTATCCCAATCTGTCCTGTTATTTAATCCATTGCTGAAGGTAGAAGCAAAAGATTAATACCTTTCCCCACAGGTATTTGCACATAAGTGAAGGCAACAAATTTAACTGGAATTAGAACTTTTCCCTTCGATTTCTTTTTCCGAGCTGATATCAATGTCACCACTTAAATTTTAGTTACCTAATTTACACTAGAAATATCTGTGGTAATAGCTTAAGTCTTATTTAATGAGACATTATCACTTACTCTCAACTTAATTTCAGTTACTCTTCACACAGCAGGGATCAGAATTAAAAACTAACCTTCAGGCAAAACTCTGTCAACATTCTTAATTTTTATTTGTGTCAACTTAATTTTAGTTGCTTTTCATCAATTTACAGCAGGGATTAAAGAAAGAGTAACTTCATCAAAACCTCTGCCTTGTTCCTTTCAGAGGAATTCAGTTCATGCACACCTGATTGCGCAACCAGAATGGTTGTTTTAAAATTATTTGATGTCTGACTTGTTTTCCAAAATGACAAACCATACTCTTTTTTTTTTTTTTTTTTTTGTAAAGTGTTATTAGTTTGGCTGAGAACTTTACAGAACCCATTTGTATTTACTTTTATTTCATTGCTTAGTCCATCAGCTATATAATCTAAGTATTCTTATTTTGTATTTTTCTTTTAAATACCCTCTCCCACTTGAGTACTAAAACCTAGTTGTTTGAGATAGTTTTTTCTTTTTCTTCCTTCTTTTCTATGAAACACAAAATGGTATTTTTTTTTTTTTTTTTTTTTTTTACACAATTTATTTTTTAAGAAAGCATTATGATGATGATCATGTTATGTTCAGATGTTAGAAATAAATTTGCATCTCCCCACTTTCCACCAGTTTAATATGCAAAAAAGAGCACAGAGAATTTGGACCTGCTTGCAGTGAAATCTGCAGTTTGCTCATGAATTCTGTTTGCACTCTTTCTCTCTTAGCTTATTCTATGTCAACTTGCAGATCAGCAGACAGTTTCTTTTGTTTTGTTGTCTAAGTAATCACTTTATATTATTGGTCTTGACAGCTATATTTAGAAAACAGTCTGTAGAAAGATATTATTTTCTCAAGACTTGATTATTTTTAGAATCAATAGTGATGGATTTCATTTTTTAGATTAGTATTTACTTTCATTTTTTTAGTTAGTTTTTATTGCAGTCTGTCAGTTAACTGTGCTGCAGATTGAAAATAAAGGCAAAACAGTAAATTTTGAACTGCCTTTCCTTTTGTCCAAGAGAAACCTGGTAAAATGCACCAACTGCTTTTACCAATTGAGCTACAAGAATTCTGATTGCCTTACACTTCTAATTTGTCTGATCTCTTTCAGAACCATTGTTTTTTTTTTTTGTTTTTTTTTTTTTTACACTAATCTGAAAATTAAAAATTAGACTTTTGAATTTAAGCACACTACAAGACTGATATCAAGATCTCATCAGTTGAGCTGGCTAGATGTAGCCATATGTTCTATGCTAACAATTTCTTTTTTTGTTTGTGGAACTCGCTTCTGGCTCTATGCTTACCAGCCAACTTTAATCTGCAGAAATTTAAATGCAATGTCAATTACTATCTATTTTTCTCCTGATTACTTTTTTTTTTCTTTCCATTCATTATTAATGTTTTTGTTCTTAATTTTTCCACACCTTGTAACCTCTTGTGTCTTAGTGGCTTTTACTGCTTTGCATGGGATGATACTGATTTTTAAAGAAAATATCGAAATCGAAAAAATACAATTTAAATATCTGGGAAGTTTTTTTAACAGAGGACAGAAAATGTAACACTGACATCTGATAATGCATTGGTATATCCAAAAATTCATTCCAAAAAGCTAAACAAAGAATAAGGAAATAGAGAAAAGGGTGCTTTTCTTTTATGTAATATCATTCCTCTTACATGGCAATGAATGTTGGACATTTTCATTGTAGATAAAGAGAAGCAACAGAAATATGGTTCAACAAAAGGTTACATGAAGATACCATGGGCTGAAGATGTGAGAAATGACAAAGATCTAGAGAATTGGGGGGGGGGGGGGAATACACTTGTATTTAGGAGGGGGTAGTTGAAATTTCTAGGGCACATAATGAGAAAAGAGGGCTTGGAAAACTTGACACAGGACAGATTGTGCGCAAGAGGAACAGGAAAACGATGCATAACCCACCTGACAAGCTTGAGTGAATGGCAGAGCAGGGTTTTAGAGAGAAGACACAAAGACAAGAGTAAAAAAAAAAAAAAAGCTATAAAGGAGAAGAAATTATAAAGTCATGTTTGTCAAAGTCCTGAAGGGACAAGACACATAGAAGTATTAGTAGTAGCAATATTGACTTTATTATTAGCTGGAACGCTTTTTATTAACTGCTGCATAAATTCAACAAATAATTCCCCCACAACCACCACCACCACCACCACCAAAAAAAAAAAATTTAAATAAACTGAAGAATTTAAGTAGTCTGTAGGAAGTTTAGGGAATAACACAAATGATAAAGTTGTAGAAGATACATATTAGTAGTTGCTAGTGGACTCGTAGCATTTACAGCTGACTAGCACCTTTAAAAACACCTGCTTTCAAAAATCATTCTTATTCTTTTTTTACTTTGACTAATGTATAGTATCATTGACCTCAAATGAAAATGGCTTCTCTATAGCCAGATGTTTCAGTAGTATTTTTCCTGTTTCAGGAACATAGACTCAGATTCTGATGTTAAAAAAAAATAAATATACCTTTTCTACAGCCAAAACTGTTATTCCATTTATAGAATAAATATTTTAACCTGTATTGTATTTATATTTGTTCCATATTGTTGAGAACATGATAGCTCATTGGGTTTCTTTAGATCCCAATAAAAGTGGCATTTAATGATAGATATTTATTATAATTTTATAATTTTTCAAACTGACAATTAGATAAGGCAGATTTGTCATTTGTTTATCCATATATGTTTTGCAAAACAGTCTTTACTTACAAAACTAGTGACATTTGTTTGTTAGTTTATTGTATAAATAATTTAACCAATCAAAATGTTTTTCATAAAATATTAAACAAATTCAATCTATCATAGTCAAAAGGTTTCAACAACTCTGATTTTTATATTTTTAACAAAAAATTTTATGATTAGTAGAAAATAAAACCAATAAAATTGTTAATCAAGTGTATTGCTATCATGACTTGACTGAGATTATTTCAATACTGAACAATCAACTGTTTATATAAACAGTAATATCATGGATACAATTTAGTAAAAACAAGATTAATTCTCTCTGTTTATTAATAGTCATTATATTTGCATGCTACAACTACATCACAAATATTAATTCATCATAATCATATCTATGTGTAGATGTTTCCAAAAAGTGGTTAGTCCACTCAAACAAAACCAATTAAGCAGATATAGCAGACTTCTCCATATGAACAAGCTCAGATCATTAAAGGATTTGCTCGTGTTCCTGACAGGACATGAGCTGAATCTCTTTGACATCTTCCTCACATCCTGTTCTGAAAAACACTTTGCATATTTTCACTCCCATTATTTATTTATATATATATATATATATATATATATATATATATATATATAATGTGCTTCCCTGATCTCAGAATGAAAAGTTTTTGTTGTAATGAAATGTCCCACACTCTTTATGTGGACTGACCATATTAGTAGCCTTATATAGTGAGCCCAGAAGATACTTGTGACTTGCTTCGGCAATTACTAGCCTACCACTAGATTTCATCTTACTGTAATGTATTCTCTTTACAATAAACCTCACTTCTTTCATCTATGCACATGTTGCTGTTCTTTCACTTGAGTACCACCTTGTCTGTAACCTCATTAAAAGATACAAGAGTTTCCCCCCACCAAAAAGAAACAAAAAAAACTGAACAGCTAGTCCTGGTTCACCCTGAGGAATGGTGTAGTTTGACTTTTACTGCATTCAGAACTGCTTGCAACAAGTATAGCTCTGCACAAGCAGTTCAGGCTAAGGTTGAAAATAAACAAATTGGCTTCTATGAGTTCATGAAGATCCCCAACTTAATTATAGAGGCAAACCATTTGTGCCCACTTTTATAAATGTCCATGAGCTCATATCTTCCTTGTCAGTTAGAAGCTCTTTATCTCCAACTCAACATTAGAAGACATTAGATTTCCCCTTCCCAACTTCCTCCATCTCACTGAGCATATCAGTAGTATTTTCATTATAGCTCAGGAAATCTGAGACATCAAAAATCTTGACCTTAAGAAAGTCACTGAACCAGACAAAATTCCAGTAGTTGTCCTTAAGTCTGTGGAAGGTGTCAAGTGTATACCTGGTTTAAAAGAACACAGGCGGGCATTCATCCCCACTTCAGTATAGACCCATCAGTATCCTCAGTATCATTAGCAAGCTTTTTGAGGTTATACTGAACAAGATTAAGCACCTAACTAGGAACAACCTCTTGAGCCACAAGCAGTACAGGTTTCGATCAACCCAATCCACTGCTGATGTCCCAACTGCCATTTCTCACAGAATCATTGATCCCCTAAACAACAAATATTTCATAAGAACCATAGCTTTAGATATTTCAAAGGCCTTTGACATAGTGTAGCACAAAGAATTGCTGCTCAGTCCCTCTAGCTATGGAATCACTGGAAGAGATTTCTCAATGTTTTCCTTGAATGTTGTTGCTAACAAACAGTACTCTTCTGGCATCCCCCATGGATCACTTCTCGGTCCAACTTTCTTTTTATATTACACTAGCATCATAGCCCAGTGTTGCCTGTGTTAAAAAATTCCATTAAAAAATCTATTTTCTTTTGTTTTGTGTAAACGTGATTTGATGTGTTGTGGGACATTGTAAACAACATTGCGTTTGTTTTTGTTTCAAAATTACTGGGGAAAATATTTACATTTTTTGTTGACTAAATGAATTAAACAAAAATAAAAAAAATTTTTTTTTTTTAACTGAAAAAATTACATTAATGCCATACAAATTACAAACAGTTGATTTCCTGCATGAAAAACGTTATTGAAGAAAAAAGGGAGTTAAAATAATTTTTTAAATAAAAAAAAATATTTTAGTCATGTTTGACTTGTGTGATTAGATTTCTGTGACATAATTTAGCAACCCTCTTAGATCTTAGATGTTTTACGGAGCAATTGTAAACAATCAGCTTCATTGGCCAAAAAGTGCGAAAGGGAAAATTGCTAAACTTAAACTCAAAAAGTATGTGTCGACTTGGCTTCCCTGTAGATATGTGTCCCTAGAAAGTTTGAATGGCATAGCTTAAAAAATGTAGGCGTGCATAGGGAACAGTCACACACACTCACAGATTACCTTTTATATGTAAAGATAAATGATCTGATTCGGATATACTCTGGTTATTTATAAATATTTATGCTGATAGTGCTACGTTATATGTGTGTACCTCCAAAACCCTTGATGTTCAGAGATTGGCAGTTGATCTCTCCATTGATCTAGATTTAACATGTTAGCTGGGAAGGAGTGGGGAACTGTCTGGTTATTTCCAATACCTTGAAAACCAAACTAGTTACACTCTGTCATTGTTAATCAAATCCTAAACTATCATCAGTCACAATGAATGGATGCTCTCTCAGAGAGGAGCTGTGCTTGAGCAACTTTTGAGCCTTAAACTCAACCCTGGCACTTGGAATTTTGCATACAATCCATCACTAAAGATACATGAAAAATGGTTGGTTCCCTGTAGCATTCTAATAAGTTTCTGACTCTTCATGCCATTCTCTACTTTTACAAAAGCCAGATCAGGCCGAAAATGGAATACTGCTGTCATATTTGGACAGGAGCTGATCAGTTCTCACTTTCCAGTCTCAAAAGTCCTAAAATTGTTTCTGTCTCTTTGTAGGGGACACATTTATTTTTCCACTCTTCAACACCCTCTCTCACAGGGAAGATGCTGCAACTATTGCTACTTCCATAGAAAATGCTCAAAGAAACTACATTCCTTAATTCCAACATTTCTAACCTTCAAGTCTAGTACCTACCATGCTAAGTGCATTGTGTTGAAACACCCTCATTCCCGCCATATTTTGTGAGTGAAAAGTTTTACTCGAGCAACATTTTTTCCGTGAACAACTGCTCTGTAGAACCAATTCCCAAGAGCATGTTTTCCCACTTGTTACAATAACCACAAGTCTAAAGTTAACCATTATCTTTCCCACATCTTTGCATAAACTGTGCCTATTACTCATTAACCCTTTACCTTGAGTGTTTCCAGGCTTTGTATAGAGTAAACCTCACTGTGTAAAAAAAAAAAAAAAAAAAAAAAAAATCATAGTGTCCAATATTGTATAGGACCCCTCCCCTCTAGGCCAACAAAATGCATTATCTAAATGTCATCTAGCTAATTATCCTCAGTTCCAGTAAGTGCAGTCTCTTACATGGTAAAAGACCATTCTATCATGTTACATAAATACTCATTTGGTGGCCACACCACTCATTAAAAGTTTTGAGAACAAGTTTTAACTCAATCCTGGATAACACTGGTCTGCTGATACAGTGCATTATCTCACTGGAATAATCTATCGTTGAGGTGAATGGAACATATCAATAGATGCAAATGGTCATGAATTTGTACAACTTAGATGTCCCCAGTCAACAACATCTTTAGGTGGGACCCAATCCCCACTGTATGACACCTACATCCATTATGGAACAAGCACAAGCCTACAGCATTTCATATTTGTTGACATTAATTGCTTTGTACTATGTTCCTAAATTGTAATTGTAGATGACAAAATTTTTACTTAACACATCAACATTGAAGAAATAATTTCATCAGGAAATTACAACTTGTATTTTAGCATTGAATTCATTTGAGTCTGGTATACATAAGGTGGTGCGTTGTGGTGCAGTGGATATGAGCTCGGAATAAGAAATGAGAAAGCTGAGTCCTAATTCCAGTTGAATTTGTTGCATTCACTTAAATACAAATACCCTTGGAAAAGGTATGAATCCCTCAGCTATGGGTTAAATAGGACATACTGGATTCAAAAGCCTTGGTTGGCAACTAGTATACCATAAAAAGTAATGGCAACCTAGTGTATGAAAATCTGCTCAGTCATGTCTCTTTGATAAATAATCACCTAAGTGTGTATCATGTACAGCATTAACTGATTCATAATTGGGCAACACTGGACTTTCATGCATGCAAAAGCAGTGTCAAAACGATAGTTTTTTCCTTGACACTGCTATTATTTTAACTCCCTTTTATTTATTTTAGGTTTATTTACAAGAATAGTGTTATTTACAATAGTCTAAAAACATATTTGTATTAAAACTAATGCAATGGAAATATTTATCATTTTACAAATTGATAAAGAAATAAATATGAAGATCTTTTTTAATTCATAAATTTATAAACATTTATGAAATTAAAATATCTGGATCAACTATAAAGAAATCCTTATTTACCATCTTATAAAATTTGGATCAATTCGCATTTAGCTGATGTTTTGCAAACCATTCCAATAAATATAATAGTGTAAATAAACAATCTAATGAATTTTTTAATTTTTTTTAATTTTTTTATTTTTATTTTTATTTTTTTTATTTTTTTTTTAGCAGTTCTCAAGAACAAATGACATGTATAAATTCATGTTCATATGTTTAGGCTTTATTTAAATTATAATCACCACTTTTTAAAGGAAAAAAACATTACTGAAGAATGAAGGTAGTTAAAATAATAGTAGTTTCAAAGTGGGGGGGAGACATCTTTTTTGACATTTCATTATTTTTTTTGTGTGTATGAAGGTCCACGATTGTTGGACTTTATTGATGTCCACTAACTGTTATTCCATCATTCTTTTGCTTAGTTGTAGTTTTTTGTTTTGTTTTTTTTTCTTCTTCATTAATAAGTTGATAAACAGGAAGGAAAAATGTGATGACTTAACACTGAAGTATTTTCATTTTTGACTTGAAATTGGAGGAATTTTTCCACTCCTTTCTTTTTTCTTTCTTTTTTCTTTCTTTTTTCTTTTTTTCTTTCTTTTTTCTTTTTTTCTTTTTTTCTTTAGTTTTATTATTTAGCTTTTTTTTTTCTTTAACTTCTGGTAGCTTTTTTTTTTTTTTCTTCTGGTAGCTTTTTTTTTTTTTTTTTCTTCTTCTGGTAGCTTTTTTTTTTTTTCTTCTTCTTCTGGTAGCTTTTTTTTTTTTTCTTCTTCTTCTGGTAGCTTTTTTTTTTTCTTCTTCTTCTGGTAGCTTTTTTTTTTTCTTCTTCTTCTGGTAGCTTTTTTTTTTTTCTTCTTCTGGTAGCTTTTTTTTTTTTTTTTTCTTCTGGTAGCTTTTTTTTTTTTTTTTTTTTTTTTCTTCTGGTAGCTTTTTTTTTTATTTTTTTTTATTTTGTTAACCATAAAGATATGGTTTAATGCAACTATTACAGATAAATTAGCTATTATGATAGTGATGGTTATGGTTTTTGTCAAATTGAAATATTAAGTTTCAACTTATTGGCAAAAACATAATTCCAGCAGAATAATGCACTGTCAGCAGACTGTCACCTACGGAAGGTGTGGATATCTATCTTTATTGCATGGCTCTACATTTTGTTTTGTTGCACTTGGCTGGCCTGGAAGATGCCCTATACAATATTAGTCACTGGTCCTGTCTGGTTTGACATATGGGTGTAAATGCATACATTAGATTTAAAATTTGCATTTATAACAGAAAAGAGTGTAATATTGGAGCAGTTATATATATAGTGTGAGATAATCACCATGCAGTATATATCAATGTCTCCAAATGAAAATTACAATGCTTCCTATCCTACATTATATAACATAATGGCCATAATGCTTAGGAAATGAAAATACTTTTAGTTCTAGATACATATATGAAAAAAATCTATACATTGTTAAAAATAAAAATCATCCTTGATAATAACTAAAAGAATAACTGATAGTGCTCAAATATGCAGTACATTTGAACAATTTTTCAGAAAAGAAAACACTTATACAAAAAAAAATTAAATAAAAAGCTTAATTGCAATATGTTGTCTTTTAATGAAAGATGGTTTGCTCCCCAAATTTATATACATACAAATTCGTAAAGAGATCTTCAAATGTTCGTGGATATTCATATATTATTTTAGACAATATTTTGTCTACCAGCATACATATTTGGGAAAACTTATTAAGGAAGTCAATGTCAATCAAAAGTCAATCAAAAGGCGATGTGCGTTGTGGTACAGTGGATATCGGCTCGGAACGAGAAACCAGGGAGCCGAGTTCAAATTCCAGCTGAATCCATTGTATTCACTTATGCGCAAATACCCTTGGGAAAGGTATTAATCCGTCTCTTCCTTCCAGTTATGGGTTAAATAGCAGGACAGATTGGGTTCTATAGCCTTGGTTGGCAACCAGTCTACTGCAGAAAGCAATGGCAACATACTGCGGGATAATCTTCTGCCCAGTCAGTCATGTCTCTTTCGAGACATGATCGCCCAAGCGTGTATCACGTATGGCACTTAACTGACTGCCTGTTAAAGAAAATGTGCTCTGAATCACAATATAATTTGGTATGCTTTGACCACTCACTTTAAAAGCATAGAGAACCTTGCTTAATTGTGAAGCTCCTTGTAAAATACATTACCTGCCCTTACCCCAGATAAACAATGGACTATTCCTGTTTGATTAGGTAAGAAATGGAGTTCATATACCCCAGTGATTGCAATAAAGAGTTTAGTTCAAAATTCCCAGCACCTGAAGAAGGCCAGAGCATACAATAGCCAAAACATTGTACAAATGGCCACAAAGATGAGGACAGTAGTACAACTAATGTAAATACTATCTCATCTCAGAAATATAGACAAATTTCCTTTTTAGTCAAATTAAACTATCAGCATATAAGTGCTTTTGAATCTTCTGTTTCAATACTCCAAATGTAAGAAACCCCACTAAAACAGCCTTTACACAAGGACTGTTGCCTCTTTGTGGAACATTCCTACATGGATACTTCCCTGAACAGAGAGAAGAAAATATATATTAAAAGCACTGTTTGATTTTAAAGAATGAAAATAATTCACTAGTAATCTTATACATTTAACATCTGCTTCAGTGAAATGAAAAACCTTGTCAATTTTGAATTTTCGTTTGTACCCTCTTACTTTTCCATGTTGCCTGCTAGAGGTTAATTAAAAATCTGACTACAAATTTCAATTTTATAATAGCTAACTTAGGTAATAAAAATTTTCATGAGTTGATTTATAGCTTCAACTGAAGGCTTAACATTATTTTTACACTAGAACTATCTAAAATAAACTCATTGTTGGTATTCACTGATGAAAATATCAAAAAATGCCAAGGATGAGATAAGTTTAATCAGTATCATAATAAAAACTACCAACCTTGAGTTATCCTATGGTTGGCCATCAATGTTTTAAAAATGACCTGCGTTGTTACAGAATTGCAGAGTTCTTTTGAGGACATTTGCACGAATTTAGTAAAAGACACAAGTCACGAAAGAACTTTGGTTGAGAATACATTGGCATGAATAATCTTTACTCTTCTGGGCACATTTACTTAATGAATCTGCCGTTATCATCAATGACTGCTTCAACATGAGGTCTGAAATTTTGGCCTATACAGATCAGATGACCTATTAACAATTTTGAACATTACTGTTAGTTATGGCAGACTTTAAAGATTTTATAGAGGTGTTGATTGGTTATGCCCCATAGTAGTTCAACAATGTAGAGTGTTTGAGGTGATGTAATCATGGTAATCATTCTTGGATCTTGTTGGTAGGTGTGTGGTTTTCATTTGCTCACACTCTCTATTCAAGTCCTCATGACCTTATAGTCAGCAGTCAGTCAGTTAAGTGCCATATGTGATACACGCTTGGGCGATCATGTCTTGTAAGAGACATGACTGACTAGGCAGAAGATTATCTCACAGTAGGTTGCCATTGCTTTCTGCGGTAGACTGGTTGCCAACCAAGGCTATAGAACCCAATCTGTCCTATTATTTAACCCATAACTGGAGGGAAGAGACGGATTAATACCTTTCCCAAGGGTATTTGCGCATAAGTGAATGCAATGAATTCGGTTGGAATTTGAACTCGGCTCCCCGATTTCTCGTTCCAAGTTGATATCCAATACAGCACAACGCACATCCATAGTCAGCAGTATTGATGCTTAATCTCTGAGGAAAGCGAGGAGGCACAACATCTTCGTCATTGCTCATGACTTGCAAAATCATCACATTTGCTGGAAACTTTGTGTGTATGACTGTAAGAACATCCTTAGGGTCTCTACATAACCATCTGGCATTTTCTTAGTTTACCTTTTGGTTGGTTTATCTTTTATGATTTATCAATCTTTTATAGGTTGTTTGAGGCCATAATTTTATATATATATTCATTCTTCCTATTAACTTTAAACAGAATGATCAGATATTCGAAGAAACCCAGACATAAAACCACAAATTTGTTCGCCTGAAGAGTCAATTTTAGGCTCGAAGCACATGTAGCACACATCATGAATAATTAATACTTCATAACTTGTATAAATACCAAAACAATAAACATACTTTTTAAAGAAAACGTTGACGGCTTCTCACACTTTTTATTTTATACTAATTACTCTCATTGGAACAACCCTATTCCTTTATTCGATATATATATATATATATATATATGTATATAATTCATTTTTATTTTGAGATAATAACTTATTGATATATGTCCTACTAATTAACCCTATAATTGGGAGAGAAAAGTTGGATTTGTACCTTTCCTAAGGACACCTGTATGAATATAACGAGCCCAACTGGGATTGTAACTCTGCTCTCCAATTAACATTTCCAAGCCATTATCCATTACATCATCCACACATTCAAACTTACCGCAACAGGCATTCCTAAGTGGTCACTACTGTCCTGGCTTGACATTGCTTAACTTCAGTGATCATATGAGAACCAATGTTTCAAAGTGATATGGCAGTAAGCTTCACCTTTTGATCCTGATTAGTTTTTCTCATTAGAGAAAATCTAAAGTATTCCAGGCTCTTGATCAGTGTCATGGAAGGATAGTTGTATTTTTATTGCAATATTCCCTCCCTCTTTTCTCTCTCTCTCTCTCTCTCCTCTTTTAGTTTTCTTTCTCCTCCTCTTCTTAAACTATTATCATTGTTTCACTTTTTCCATCATTATGCATGTTTGCATTGATTTTCTTTTTAATTCCATTAACAATCATATTTTGTCAAGTACAAATTATAATTTGAAGATGAAGCTTTTTTTCCCCAATAATTTGCATCTTACTATTGGTGACACTATTGAACTGATTCTGAATTAGAAAGACACTTGTAAGATTTTTACTTTCTATGGATGTTGCTTGCTGTCAAAGAATATTGGAAATTGTAATTACCAATATGTTAAATATGATCAATATTGAAAATGGAAACGAGTCTTGAATCCTAGATCAATCAACACAAATATAAATAAAGACTATTTGGTCTTTGTTACGAGAAAGGACACGAGAACAGTTAATCTGAAAGCAAACGGACTGTTCACTACTTTCTCGGATGTTAACAAAATAAAATGGAACTAGGCAGGTCATGTGGCAAGAATGGTATTCAACAAATAAATCTCAAGGTTCACAAATTGACCCTCAGAAACTATGAGCAAAGATATGACCTCCAGCCTTGACTTTAAAAGATTTGAACAAAAGTAGAAGGGTGATGAGTATGTATTGTGTATGTGTAAGAGAGAGAATAGGGATCACATTGAGGTATGAAAACTGATAGTTACTGCAATGTGATCTTTGAACCAATCTTCATATGCCTACACTGCCTATATCTATAAATACCATCTCCAGAAACTGAGCACTCTTCCTCTATAATTATAACAAATTTCAAATTTTCATTCTCCTGGGTGCATCAGAGAATGGATGAGAGACTTAGAAGTCCTGGTTATCTACTGCAGTCTGGAAGTCTTCAGTTGTAACAATTTCTTGTACCACTAGATAAAGAATCTCCAGCCTGAGAAGGTGGGATTACTCCAGTGTAATGATTTTTCAACTATAAATTCTTCCTGTACTGGTATATTCAGCTTTGGGCCTGAAATATATATATATAATGTTTGAACATTATTTTTGATCGATACTTGTATTTAAATAGATAATCTGTTTATAATCGAACAGTATTACATATTTATTTCTACCGGCCTGATTAGTTACGATAAATTTTTATGTAAATGTGTGTCATTCGGCAGGATTCAAACCTGCAATCCCTATCCACATTGGGGAAGCCACCATGTGATCTGGTGCGTCTTAGACCTCTCAATCGCAAATGATGATCAGTCTAAACAAAGTCAAATCAAGCCTATAACACAATTTTCAAATTCATCGTAATAACCATCTGTTCTGAAATGTATTCTAATGTCAACAAAGGTAAACATGTTATGGAAACTAACGAAGATTATCGAAACTGTTTATAACCAACAGACAATTTGAAATGATTTGTTTGAACATTATTTTTGATCAATACTCATATTTAAGTAGATATTCTGTTTATAATCAAACAGTATTTTATATATATATTTGGGCAGCAACTTTTCTTTTAATCATCTTTCATTGGATACAGCTGACTAATGAGGATTCAGTTAATTTTTATTGAGCTTTTTCAGCATTCTAACATTTTTCCAGAATTAAAGAATATAAAAATTGTCCATAATGTTTTGTTCTTTTGTCCAGTGCTAGAGCTATTATCAAGAAAGTTGTATTAGATTATTAAATATTAGAATGCTGGAAAAATTCAATAAAAGACTGATTAAATCATCTTTGTTGGCTATAATATGTGTGTGTATATATATATATATATATATATATATATATATATATATATATGCATGACTCTTCAGAAATGATTTGAGTTCTCTCAGTGACCGGTGTGTGTATACACAGCTTATAACAATACATTAAAATTTCCCTTCTCTGATTCCATGCGTCAATGGCTTAGGGAGTAGCGACTCCGGCTGACACCAAATCGGTTGAGTTTCGATCCCAACCAGAAGCAAGTGGATGCATCTAGCCACACTGATGAGCTGTGATACAGCGAAACAGGCTTGTATGTGGATGACTAATATATATATATATATATATAGATAAGTTAAAGCAAATTTTGTGAGTCAGTGTAAAAAAAAAAAATTCTAACCAACCAATGAGAAGTGATTTTCAAAACTAAAAAAATTTAACAAGCCAGTGTGAAAATACCCAACAAACAAACATGGACACATTTGACCTGTTCACCGACCACTTATCTATGTATACACTGTGTTTTTGATCATCAGAAAAAACACAGATTTCTATATGTAAAGTCAGAAATTTATTCACCTGAAAACTTTGGACTTGACACATGTAATTGTGGACACTTAATGTATTACACAAAAAATATGATTTAAAAATAACAATAAATCTACACTTTAAATGTTTACAGCTTTTCACCCTTTTTTTCACCTATGCTAATTTCTCTCAGAACAGCTGTTTGTTTTCAATATATATATATATATATATATATATATATATATATATATATATATATAAAAACTTTGCATGTGAATAATACTCTTGAAATATCCCAAAATCATATGTTCCCTTACTACCCATGCATCAAATTTATTTAAAAAAAAAAGAAAAAAAAAGTTATTTAATGGGAATAATGCCCATGTCCAATCATTTTAAGAACATTGAAAGCTGTCATATGTTATTTACCCACAACCAGAATATATCAAAATGTAAGGATTGACACATTTTATCAGAAAGGAATGTTTTATTTATAGATTATATATAACTTTGAAATATATAAAGCTATTCAGGATAAAATATATTTTGTAGTATTGTGATAAATGAACCAACTTGTGCTTTTGCATAAACTAAAAGTGTTATCAAATTTCCATTTGTTATGATTAATAATTCTGGACATTTTTGCAATTTCAGTATTTATACAAAAATTATTATAATTAGGAAGCTTAATGCTCCAGAATATATCAGGTGATTGTTATCTTATTATAGCAAATCTTGTTAGTATTATCACTTCATTTTTCTAACAAATTTGGCTAGATTTTATTTTGTAATATTTGAGTTTCATATTTTCTTTGATTCTTATTTCCAAAAAGCCAATAAATGTTCAATTTCCTACTTTAACTTTTTTTTTCAATTCATAACAAGAAAATATCAAAGTATTTTTTAGTAACATTTTTCCAGCCATTTATACAGATTATAAGGAACTATACCTTAATTTTACTTAGTTGGAAAATTAAAAAATAAAATAAAATAAAATAAAAATAAAGGATTTTAAAGAATCTTCCATAACATTATCAAACTTATAATTAATTATTTAAATTAAATTTTATCAATTTTAGTTAACACTTCTGCTGCTGGGTCTATGCTTATAAATTTTTTACCAAACTTATTGTTGGCATATATACATTTATAAAGTACTGTTAAAATGTCTCTTGTATTTGTAATATAAAATACTACTCGGTTTCCAAACCAGTTTACAGTACAATTTATATATAGTAGTGTACAATACATTGTTTTTTTTTTTCTTCTGAAACCGGTTAGCACAGTCAGGCATCAAAGCTATAACAATGCAGCAGTGAAAGAGTTACAATTTTAACTTTGTTTTATGTGGAATATCTGTGAAAGAATTACTTGCAAGATGGCTATATTGATTAATAAACACTGAAGTTTTGATTATTTACAAACTGTTTACCACATGAGAGCATAGTGGTGGAAGACTTAAAATATGGTATAGTGCTTTAATTAAGGATTCTTGAAACTTAGTAAGCTTTTCTTTGTATATAGCAGAAAAGTAAATCTGGATAAGAAAATTAACATCTTCCAAGTGGGAAAGCTAGCTTGCCTTCAAAATCAGCATAGTTATCTGGAATTCTAGTTCTGGTACTGGTGAGAAATATATATAAATATATATATATATATATATATATTTTTTAATCATATCACCCTGAGCAAGGCAGTAACGCCACTGATGTGCAGGGGGCTACATAAGAGTGAAAAGATTGGAAAAGAGAAAGCTGGAAACCACATCCTAAACAAGGGATGAGCCTCTTCACCCGTTCAATAGATGTGGGTGGAGTGTGAACCAGGCGATAGTTTTGTATATCTACTCCAATTGAAAAAAAAAAGTAAGTAAAAGAATGGAAAAGAGTAAAAGATTGGAAAAGAGAAAGCCGGAAACCACATATCCGAGGTTTTAATTAGGACAAGCTCTATCAGCACCAAGTTTAAGTTTTAGGTTAAAACCATAATCTATCCAGTACCCCCACCCAATCCCAGGGTTTTTAGTGTTTTTTTTTTTTTGTTTTTGTTTTTTTTTTCTCTTCTCCCTCTTTCCCTTGCACATATGTTAGTTATATTATGGTTTTAACTTAGAGCGGTTACCATAGTGGGATGGCACTCAGTTCCTGTTGAGGACCATTCCTCAACTTGTCATGCTCCCTTTCACTTTTGATATTGAATTTGGTTCTCCTTTTAGTTATCCAAGCTAATGAGCACAGACTTTTCTGATAATTTACCAATATTCAATATACATTGATCTTTTCAATTTTATTGGAATATTTATAAGGGTAAATCAGAAATTATCCACACTAAACATTATTTGTCATAGCAAAAGCATGGATAATTTTTTACTTCTGTTATCTGTAACTGACTCCATTTTAAAATCTCTCATTGGTGTTTTTCTAAACAAATCCAAAGAAACATCTAAACTTATTTATAAATGAAACTTTGTGTGTGTGTGTGTATCCGTTACCTATAGACTCTGAAACGGCTGAACCGATTTTATTGAAAATTTACACAGTTGTACTATAAGCGTCTGCAAGTGTTCTTAGCTAGGTTTTGTGTCGAGGTACTCCCGATAAATATCGATAATCGAAAAAATCGGGTTATAGAAGGAATGGTCAGATTTTAATCAAATTTGATACACTCATAGACAAAGACATAAGAAACGATATTCAGAAGTTTCAAGGTTGCAGTTCTTACAATAGTGCAGAAAATCGATTATTTATATATATATATATATATATATATATATATATATATATGGCAAGATGTTTATGTATGTGTCTGTTTATCTGTCTGTATGTCATTTATACAAATCCACAATTTTTATCCGATTCTCACCAAACTTCACACAAATATTCTTTAGGCAGAGTCTGAGCTCCAAGACCATGGATTACTTTTAAAGCTTTCATTACACCCGAGCAACACCGGGCTATACTGCTAGTTTAATTTAAATGCAAAGTGTGGGAATTAGAAAAAGTTATTTTGGAACTGTAAAAGTCTTGAAAAATCAGTTTTTCAATTTCAACTATTTTGTTTCTGTTCATTGAATTTAAGGTATTGTTACAAATCTGCACTGAACTGGAAATATTTTAAATTTTGTTGTTTCTTATATTAGTCATGGTACGTATTACATTACCTGCTTTATCCACCCACATAGCATATTTGAGTTCACATACAATATATATATATTGTGTGTGTGTGTGTGTGAACATTGTCTCATATATATGAGACATAGGAATCTCCTATTGTCTTCTGACATATGAGGATTCAGCAGCTCAGTTTTTTAGAACTGAACATCCAGACTACCTGCACATATGATTTGATTATAGCAGTGAACACTTGTGAAGAACTTAACACACTTTTTTAGAAGAGCTGAATACCGAGAACTGTGTCACAATCTTCCCAAAACGACCCTCCCTGTGTTTTGAATTCAGAATTGTCCACCCTTCTAGAGATCTATAGGGTCTATTTTTCTGTTATTTACCCATAGCTGAGGAGGGAAAAAAGAGATAGATTCATACCTCTGTAAGAGTATTTGTACATAAGTAGATGTAATAGATTTGACTGTAGTTTAAACTCACCTCTTCGATTTCCCAATCTGAAGTGCCATCTATTACTTTAATACATATAATCTCAAAAATATAAGTGTTATAGATGTTTATTGAAGACTAACTCAATTTCACAATGTTTTGTTTGTCAATTATTTGCACCTGCTGAGCAAAACTTTGAGTTTTGATAAGTATCCTGAAATTTTAATATTTTCAATACAATAATTTCTCTAGATATATGTTGAACACTTTAACAAAATTATGATCACTGTGGAATATGTTAATTTATATACAACTTTATGTATCAATAAGTGGCATTGTTGTTGTGGCCATTTTAAAAAAGAAAAATACATAAACACCTACTTTTTCATTATTATATATGTACACAAGGATTCCAACTAGTATATGCATTTAATAAACTTCGTTTTTTTCTTTAAATCACATGTTAAAATGTGATTTTTTTAAAAAATTTTTTTTTAATCATATCATTTCACCCTAAGTACGGCAATAAAACTATTAGAGCACAAAGGGTTACTGAGTGCTAGAGAATGTGTAAAACTACTATTAAGAAGAGAGAGAGAAAAAAATAAACAAAAGAACATGAATTAAGATATAAGATGACTACTGACATTGCATTTCAATTTTTGAAGATCAAAGTTGACTGAGAGGGAAGAAGTCAGTTACACAAAGTAGAAGGAACTATTAACATAGAGCTTACAATTTAAATCACTAGATGTCGCTGTAAAATAACATGTGCCAATCTCGTACTGTGTTTAAATTTATCGTCTAGATATTATAAAGTTTATCAGAACAATTACCATAAAACTATTTATAGAAAAGGCATAAGAAGGCAATGTTAAGGCAGTGAAAAAGGGACTGAAGCCAAGATGCCAGGTCAAAACCAATAACATTGCATATTTTTCTTTGGATTTGAATCTATAAATACATACTTTAAATACATCCATATTGTGAAATGACTTTTCATCTTAAAATATAATAGAATATTATTTCCATAAAATCTAAAGTGTCAGTATAAATATTTCTACTCTCTGCTTTCACCTAATAAAAAAAAATAAAAATGAATGATGCCACAACTTTGCTCTAAATGGTATCAATTTAACAGCAACTGTTTCTTTTCAACTAAATAGAATTTTTTTTTTCTTGTTTTGGGAGTGGATTGTTAGCATTTCTATCAATTTCTTCCTATGATGTTTAACAAAATAAAATCAATAATTGATTTAGAACTGCACCCATAAGTATAGATGTTTATGTAACTAAACCTGAAAAGAAAAATGGGGTCATGGTAGGGAAGACTGAACATTTCCTTTTTACTGATTTTCTTTTGAAATCTTTTTCACCCTTTTCTTTTTTTTTTTTTTTTTTTTTTTTTCCTTCCCCTTTGGCAATGCAATACTGATGCAATCAATGCCTTTCTCCTAATTAGGCCTTTGGTTACATAGGATCAGGATTCTTACAATTACTTCCTATTTTCACTGCTTGACCATTGACTTGTTTTGCTTTTTTAACTTCTGCTTTCTCTTGCTTTCTACTTCACTATGCCTAACACACCTTGACATCACTAGCTTACAGCTGTCAGCACTAAAAGTCTACTAATGATGCTATTATTAATGTAAACAAAAAGCATTTTTAACAGGTGTTTCGCTTAATCTAAAACTACTTTTTATTTTATGCTGCTATATTTCTTTAACGTTAAAGGTTTACTGAAGCACATTGACCTGCCAATGTTGGATGTTTCAGAAAATGTTTTACTGACTAGTTTACTCTTATCCAGACCTCTTGTACATATTATGGCTTGATGTAAATTCTCCATGCTTGTAAAATCTTAACTTCAGTTGGTTTCCTTTTTACAGTATTTACATTATTTGGACTGTTGTCCTTATCTTTGTTGCCATTTGTACGATGTTCTGGCCGTTGTATGCTCCGGCCTTCTTCAGGTGCTAGGAATTTTGAACCGTACCCTTTTTTTATAATCACTGGGGTATATGAACTCAATTCCTTGCCTAATGCCTCTTCTGGGAGTCATGAGTTATCTCCTTCTAATCCTGTAAGTTGTTTACTACTGCTGTAACCTGGTATTGAACTCTCAACTCTTTTGGTCAAGTCACAGGAACTATCAACATCTATATCCACTGGGCATTAGACAAGTTTCCTTTTGTCAAATTAGACTATCAACATATAAGTGTGATTGAATCTCTAGTTCCAATACTTCAAATGTAAGAAGCCTCACTAAAACAGCCTTTACACAAAGATTGTTGCCTCTTTGGGGAACAGACTCCTACATGGATACTTCCCTGAACAGTACCATCTTAGTATCTTCAAGTCTGTGCTAAATCAGTATGTCTCCACCTTCAACTAATTTGCTTTTTTTATTCATATCACGCATTTGATACTACCATTTTAATAGCAACCCTCTACCTTGAGTGGCTTTCAAACTTTGTGTTGGGTAAATTCTATAAGAGAGCTATATTCATTAATGACTTTGTTTGCTTTATTTATTGGACTTCGATCTCTCAGTATAGTGACAAGAATAATAAGCAAAACACAAATATCTAACCAATTTCAATTGAATCTTGTGAAATCTTCATGTTTGTAAACTCTGATATCTGCTTTATAATTTCAAAAGCTTTTCTATTGGTTTCAAGCAACTGAATATTTTCTCTAGTGAAAATAATTTAGTTCATACAATGGTTAAATTTATATAGAAACTTGTCTCACACTAATCTACATGTATTTATTATCTACTCAGCTAGCTTACTATTAGATTATAGTGAAACATTCATCATTTACTGAACATAGCCAAGTCTGGTATAATACAATAGTAATGGGGATATCAAAGCTTGCTATGTTAGCAATTTAGTCTGTTATCATAGATTCTTAACCCGAAAAGAGGATATCCAATGTAATTGATCCTGACTTTGCAGCAAGCCTTCAGTCACTTTCTTACCAACATAATGTGGCTTCCCTCTGTCTTTTCTATAAATATTTTCATGGCTTCTGCTCTGACGAGCTTTTATCCCTGGTGCCCCTAACACCCCATGAATTTACTCATGCTATTAGATTGGCATCCATATCCCACCTTCTTACCATCAAAATAGTCAAATGTAACTGCCACTTCTACTCCAATAGTTTCTTTTCTCACACTTCCCACCTGTGGAACTCCTTTCCATATACTTGCTTCCCTAATAGCTACAATTTTCAAAGGATTAAATGCAACCATCTACCTCCATAAATCCTATCCAACTCCTCAAATCCTAACCTCCCATCCTTTCTTCAACATCCCCTGTACCCCACTGCTCACTAGTGGCACTCCTGACTTACTTGGGGTGAAATGATTATATTTTAAAAAAAAAAAATTTTTTTAAATTTATATTCTATAAATCTTTGTAGAAATTTACTATGCTTAGCATAAATACACGCCAAGATAATGGCATGGTCAAGCATTGTGAGGACTGAATTAAATTTACTACCAATGGTTGATAAAGCTAGTTCAGTAGACATTACTATATACTATACTGTAAGTACCATTTTATTATAATGGAAAGATACAAGGTATGTCAGTTGGTTTCAATGAGAAAATGAAAATAGGGAATTGTTTCAGTGAAATGGAAAAAGCTGTTAATTTCAAATCTTTTCATTTTTACGCTTGTCTTACTTAAAATAATGACCAGTATTCATATTTTATTGTTATTGCAATATTTTGTTAAAGGTGATGAGCTGAAATATTTGATGCAATAGAATTTCTAGATATTTTATTGTTATGGAACTGGCCATGAGCTTATTCAATCTAATTTAATAATTAAAATAAATCAGAAAATTCAAATATGTCAACTGGAATTTTTTTTTTTTTTGTTAGTGCATATTGATAAAAGAAATGACAAATGGAAAACCACCAACATGTTTTGTTTCTTGTAGAAATATATCAAGACAAATATAGAAATTTTATGTATGAATCTGTATTTATACAAACCAAAATAGTCACACTGAAAAACCTCTTTAAATTTGAGTTAAAGAATGCTCTGAAATATTAAAAAAGAAAAAAATATATATATATATATATATATCTGTGCTAAGGACATAAAAACTATAGAAGACACTAAGTTATACAAATTTTTAGTATGTTTAAATGAAAATGAGTTAATGAGAGTAAATATTATTTTTAACTAGATTTAGTGATCTAATTTTATGTTAATATTACTTTGATTTCAACTATTGGGATAACCTTAAGCTTTAAAAAAAACTTAGTAATTCCTCCTTGGCCTGGAAGTGGTCTAGAGCCTTATTCAACAGCCTTCTTAGAATTAGTGTCTTGATAAAAGCACTCAGCCTTTTTGGGCTGTTAATAAGAATAGATAGGTTGATTTATCACCTGTTCAGCACTCCTTGTTTATTAAATAGGAGCAGAAGTTTATCACTTGTTTCCTGTTGAAAATATGGTTTACCGGATCTTTCTTCCATAATCATAAAGATTTAATTATCTTAACTGGTGATTTGGCTGGTCAGTGGCTGTGACTTTTCATTATGAACTTACCAAGTTGACAAACTTCTGGCTGTTGCTTCTGATTGATAGTAAGGAGCCTGAATGTTTTGGTAGTACTTAGAGATGCTGCTCTGTTCAACACTTGTATAATATCAGGGTATTTGTAGTGTCATTTGTGAATGGATAGGTGTCTCTGCATATATTTCCAGTGGACAACCCTGAGACCACATTATACTTTAGTCTTGGCTACCTCATCGCCAGTTTGTATTGCCATAGATCAGTGATAATTATTTTGGTTCTTTTCTTAAAACAAAATCTTATGATGTACAATAAAAAGAAATAGGTATAAACTTCTAAACAAAAATCATTTACTCACCTAAATCTTTCTTTCTCCAATATTAATACCACTCATTCCAGTTTCTGTGGTATTGAATCTTTTCTCTTGAAATGTTCTACATACATCTTTGCACATTGGAAAACCAATTGAAATTTTTTAACTTCTACTAATGAATTCTGTTCAAAAAGATTCTGGGATACATATGCATGGTCTTGGTGTTTATATTTGGAAAAATCTCCCAATTGCACAGGAATTGCCTCCCAAGCCCCCAGATTTTTTTTTTTTTTTTTTTTATATGCTTTCATCATTGCATACCGTTTGCTATCTCTTTTTCTTTCATTACTCTTCTTCTCAGAATTGTAATATATTAAACAAAATTAGTGGCAATATAGATCTGTCTCTCTCTCTCTCTCTCTCTCTCTCTCTCTCTCTCTCTTTTTATGCCCATCATGATATTTTACTTTAGTATTCTGATATTGGTTGTGTTTACACTTTCAAATTTTTCATTGCCCAGTCAAATACTGAATTCTCCTACTCTGTTCCCTAAGAAATCTGATCAATGATCTTTACTTGATTTGTTCTTTACCTTCTCTTGCTGCCTTGGCAATTCATATCAAACTGTAGTATCTGTTGATATTTCTGTTGAGTCTATTACAAAAGAACCTCTTATACACAAAACTGATTTCTGTTGCCAGCTTACTGACTGGGATTCATTTTATGACTATTTGAAATGCCTCTTGGATTGATATTCTTAACTTTCCTACTGAGAATTCTGCCACATTTCTTAAGTGAAACCACAATCCTCTCCTTGGTTCACATCAGACTATTCAGCTGCTATAGCCCACAGGAACCACATCTGTTTCTGGTTATACCAATTTAAGTTTTGATCTATTTGTATCTGCTCACAATAATTGTAAACATGTCCTTAAAGAGGCAAAGTTTTTGTTTGCTGATAGAATGAGGTCCTGTATAGCCTCTAACATGTTTGGTTCTCATGACTACTGGCAGCTCTGTAATAGTGTGTTAAATAAGAGTAATTTTTTCTATTCATCCTTTTCTTTACACAGTTTGAGATGTTAACATCTTCTGCAAATGAAGTAGAATGTTTTGCTTTTAAATTCTCTTCAAATTTTACTCTTGACTCATCTGGAGTGTTTTGCCTGACTTTTCACTTAAAACTGAGTCTCTATTGAGTTATATCTATACATCCATGGTTTTTGTTATCTCTAAACTGGACCCTCACAAAGCATGTGGACTTTATTTTATCCTTGTTAAAGACCTTAAGAAAGGTACTCCTGAACTGGTTTCTGTTATCTCTAAACTATACAATAAATGTCTTGCAACTTCTTGTTTTCATACTTGTTTGAAATCCTCTTCTGTAATTCTAGTCTTTAAGAATACAGGCAAAGAGCCTGATCCTTCTATTGGCCTTTTAATCTTCTACCTCTTTTTGGCAAAGCCCTAGAGGTTCTAATTAACTCTGAATAGGTTAAACATCTCACATCACAGGTTCTTTTTACACATAAGCAATATGGCTTTTGCTTCTCTAGGTTAAATGCTGAAAGAATCTATCAAGCTTTAGATAAGAATGGTGAAACTTGGATTGTTGCTTTGGATATCTTGAAGGCATCTGACATGGTTCTTCATAAGTTGTAATGTTATGGTATTTCTGGATGAATTTTTGAACTGATTTGGTTATCCTGAATGGCTACTCTTCCAGACTTTTTTGCATTAATGCAGGTGTTCCCTAGTGATCTTTCTTTAGACTGTCAGTGTTCCTACTTTTCATGACATCCTGATGTCATCGGTTCTCAACTTGGTATCTATGCTGATGATACAACATTTACTCCTGTCTTACTAATAAGTCTGATCAGTTTGATAGATCAAATTGGTAGCTAATCTCAAAAATTACCTATGTGTTGTTAACTGGGGGAAAAAAATGGTTTAATGCCTTCAAAACAAAATTGTTCTCTTTTAATCATCAGAGAACCCTTTTTTTACCTTCAATCAACATAGTTGATACTAACCTCCAAAAGTCGGGTTCGTTATGCCTTCTCTAACTTACCTTTTTCAATGACATGTAGTTTTATCCTTGATGTAATCAAAAGAATCTGCAATGTTATTGGTTCTGACCCGGGATTTTGGCTTCACGTTTCCACTGTCATAATGTAGCTTCCCTGTGCCTTTTTTATAAATACTTTCATGGCGGTTGTTCTAATGAACTTTCCACCATGGTACATAGATTTTATGAATTTAAGTACAATACTAGATTGGTAAGTTTCAGTTTCATTTCTCAGTTGAAACGTTGAGATGCAACTGTAAGTTCTATGCTAAGTTTCTTCTACCGCACCTCTCACTTGTAAAACTTTCTTCCAGCTTCTTGGTATAAAAATAGAATGTACATTAATCAAGGGATTCTTTTGTTTATATATATATATATATATATAAATATTTTCATGTATGTATACTGTATATGCATCATATGTATTAACTCGCACATGGTTCTGACCTGGGATTTTGGCTTCACATTTCCACTGTCATAATGTAGCTTCCCTGTGCCTTTTTTTATAAATACTTTCATGGCGGTTGTTCTAATGAACTTTCCACCATGGTACATAGATTTTATGAATTTAAGCACAATACTAGATTGATAAATTTCAGTTTCATTTTACAGTTGAAACGCTGAGATACAACTGTAAGTTCTATGCTAACAGTTTCATCTACCGCACCTCTCACTTGTAAAACTCTCTTCCAGCTTCTTACTTCTCAGTAAACTTTGACATTGCATTAAGATGTTTGAGGATCAATTGTGATCTTCTGTTTTCTTAATTCTTGTTCTTTTATTGTTGTCTCTTCTTAATAGTGTTTCTTTGTTTTTTGCTCATTCTCTAACACTCAGTAACCCCTTATGTCTTATTGGCATATTGCAAAGTTATATATTAACAATAATAATTATAACAATATTAATAGTAACAAAAATAATTCTGCTAATACTAGTAATTGTTAAACTATATTTAAGTTTGTCTTGAAAAACCCACCGAGAACAAATTCTGAGGGAAAAGGAGGGGAAGTAAAAAAAAAAAAAGAAACAAACGAAGTACATGAACAAAAGTCAAATACTCATAGGAAAGAACAAAAATCCAAGACGAAAACCCTAACACTAAAGTGCTCAATACGAAAGTAGAGCAACAAAGACAGAAAATTTAAGTGAGAGCCAACAAACCTACCTAGGTTTCACCCTTCGGCACATCAGAATAAATTGGCTCTAAGAGCTGTGTGTGTGTGTGCGCGTGCATATAATATATATATATATATATATATATATATATATATATGAGAGAGAGAGAGAGCATAATGATGATCTACATATACTGTCTTAATATGTATAGGAAAAACTAATATAAATACACACACACACACACACACACACAGCTCTCAGGTTTCTTCTTTCAATCTGCTGTTTATGACTACTCACACATCCATATTCCAGTCAAGCTCATTGCCTTCACTTATGCACAAATACCATTGGAAAAGTTGTGTGTCTATCGCTTTGTATCCCCATAGCTATGAGTTAAATAGTAAGGTAAATTGATTCCTTTTTGCCTTGGTTGGCAACCTGTCAGGACAATGCTGAACTCAAAAACATTATCATTTAGAACACTTGTGAAACACTGCATCAGTTCTTCTGAAGTATAAAGCTGGTTCTGCCTGTACCAGACTCACCATTACAATCATATCATGTGCAAGTGGCACAAATAAATTTTCAATTACTATGGTTAAACTGAAGAATGTTTTACTGCACTAATCAGATTTTGGTATAAAAATAGAACGTACATTAATCAAGAGATTCGTTTTATATATACACACACACACACACACACACACACAAATATTTTCATGTATGCATACTGTATATGCATCATGTGCATTAACTCGCAGATGTAATCTGCAGGTTGTTCATTAAAATCTTTGAATTTACTGAACCCTCATCCAATATTCTCAACAGGAGAATCCCTCTCTATGTACTTAGCTGAGTTTGGTCTGTGTTAGACAGATCTACACTATTTAGAAGTAAAAACAAAAATTTATCTGTAAATAGATTCTGTTTGCAATCTCAGGTGAAGAAATTTTGAAATCTATCCTTAATGTAAATTGTAACAGTCAACATACTACCAAGTTATATTGAGGACAATTATAAACAAACTCTAACTATAAATTAGTATCTGTCATTGTGTTTATGTAATTTGGTCTGTATGAAAAAGTGTTTCTGTGTTTGATGAGTCAAGTGGCCACCAATTGAAAATGGGACGGAGATGCAAAGGGAAAGAATAAACAAAAATGGAGGTGATAATATCTCCGATAAGGAATATTGTCTCTTTCCTCTGTTATGTCTGCTGAAGATAAGAATTTTAAATTGGTTTCTGCTTCAATTCACTATCTCATTGTAATTGAGAAGGATTAAATAAGCTTGAAATTATTATTCCTACAAAGTCGTCATTTAATATTGTCTGAAATAAGTTATTCCAAGTATTTATTTGACCAGTATATGCAAACAACTTTTGGAATAAAGTTAATATACCTTCACTCTTACAGCCCATATTTTTCCTTTGATAAAACCCATTTTCTTTATAAAACCTCAAGTGAAGTTAAAATATTAAATTATATATATATATATATATATAAAACCTATCAAAGTTGAATAGTCATCATAATTACAGTTTTACTATTCTATACAAACATGCACACTCACTTAATACACAAAGAACAAATGAGCTACCTCAGACTTTTTATTAAGAAATTATCCATATAACATGAATATTGTCAGTTGATTTTTTTTTATTTTTATTTTGCCTGAAACAAGGCAATGTTACTGGGAGTGAAACTTTAAAAGGAACTGGAAACTATATCTTAGACAGGAAATGAAGGATAAAGCTTTACTTCTGTTCAAAAGACAAGGAAGGAGTGTGAACCAGATAATAAATAGGTAAACCTATCTTTTTTTTTTTTAACAGGGAACAAGGGATGAGCCTCTTAACCTGTTCGATAGACGTGGAGTCCTATTGAAAAATAAAATAGTAAAAAAAAGTTTTTTTTTTTTTTTTTTTTTTTTTTTAATATTTAAGATGTGAATATCTAATCATTTAACCTCAGTAACTATGCTATCTTATTTATATGTATATTAATTATTTTTTTTATTTAGGATCAGACAGTAATATCTGCCCCATCCCTAGTCTTTCTGAATGGGATTCAGTTATGCTTACTGTTTAAGAAACTTGCATAAGGAAAAAGAGGTTGTGGAAAGCAAAGGAGAAGAGGCTGTGAAAGAGGAAATGTGGAAAGTAAGAAAGCTAGAGAAAAAAGGTGAATGGAAGAATATTTACAAATAGAGAGAGAGGAAGGGATGAAGATGAAGATGAAAAGACAGAAACCAGATTTCTTGCTGGATACCAAGAGATAGTGAGCAAAAGACTGAAATTCAAATAGATGGAAAGGCATACAAATTGTGATACATTGAAAATATTTATAGATGTTTTTTAAAAAAAATGGATTGTGGTTCCTCTCTCTTTTTCTAAAGCCCCCACCCCACGCTGTGCCCATCACTGCAACCTGTTGGTATAACATTTAGATAAAACTATGGACAGGCAATGAAAATACAGGCAAGGAGTGAAAGAAGAGCAGAGGTATGCGATGATGAATAATATTAGTTGAATTGGAAAAAATAAGGTAAAAAATGAGAAGGTACAGGCAATGAGTGAAAGAAGAGCAGAGGTATGCGATGATGAATAATATTAGTTGAATTGGAAAAAATAAGGTAAAAAATGAGAAGGTACAGGCAATGAGTGAAAGAAGAGCAGAGGTATGCGATGATGAATAATATTAGTTGAATTGGAAAAAATAAGGTAAAAAATGAGAAGGTACAGGCAATGAGTGAAAGAAGAGCAGAGGTATGCGATGATGAATAATATTAGTTGAATTGGAAAAAATAAGGTAAAAAATGAGAAGGTACAGGCAATGAGTGAAAAAAGGAGGAAAGCCCCTGGGAATGAATCATCTTCTCTGTATTAAAAGATGAGCAGTAATGGAGAAAATGGATAATCTTGGTTTTTAACACCTGTGGAATTTTGACAGATTCATCAGCAATGAGTTTAAAATATTAGTTCTCAATAAATAACAATTCAGTTAAAAATATTGTGTGATTGAGACCCCTATTATTAAATGTTGTAATCCATAAATATTGCTTCTTAAATTGAGATACCGCTTACAATTGATCTTCTCATCTAATGTAGGTACTTTCACTAATTTTCAAAAAAAAATAAAACAGCACAGTATGAAGAGGAAAGAATATTCTATGTTGAACACAGATTTTGACTGTTCTATATATTTGTAAAGGCTAGTCAAGTGTTAGCTCAAGATGGGCTGCTCAGGTTGAACAATTACTAGCAAAATACCAGAACATGTAGGGAAAACCTATAAAAACCTTACAATGGAGCCTTCTCTCAGCTTTTCACTGGGTCAAATAACACCACAATGCATTTCTATTTTCATTCATATAGGTTTATGCATTAACTGGAACAAATCCATTGTACATTCACAATGTCATAACTAGAAATAAAATAAAAATATCTTATTTCTCAAATATTTAGTTTATTCCAGGGATTTATTTGCATGATCTGTGTGAGTGGGTAGATAGGTGACACTTGGGAGAACTTCTGCCATGTCATTCTAACAGGTCAGCTTTTCCTTTCAATCAGCAAGAACTTTGATACATTCTTGCCATTCCTCTGGCTTCGAAACTACTTCTTGTCTTTGGTCACTTTGAAGAACTCACTTTTTCTAATCCAACTTCATGTTTGAAGAAACTAAAACACACACACACACACACACACACACACACACACACACACACACACACACACACAGAGGGTTTTAATTAAAATATGATTTCTAAAAATAAATTCAATTCTACCATTAATCAATTCTCATTGATTGTGAATGTATTCCATGAAACTTTGGGAAAGGACATGTAAAAATAGTCCTATAATAAGTCATATATTTATCATTGTTCACCATTTTCAAGGTGACGTTCACATATATGCGCACACACCTCATAATAAGCCAGCATACATACAATCAACTATGAGTTTCAAGCATACAGTCATCACACAGTTGGCACTGGTCTGATTTAGTGATATGGGCATTTATACCCCACCCCTTGCTTAACAAACATTGTTACAATGTGGGTAGCTGTTAAATATTTCAAATATATTCTCCAACCAATATATTTTGATATTATTATATTAATATTATAATACCGTTATGGTTTGTTGATTTTGGTATTGAGTTTTCTGTTTATTTTATAAATTAAGCTTTTAGTTTATACCTTTACCATTTGTGTGTGTGTGTGTGTGTGTGTGTGTGTGTATAAATTAAAAAAGGATTAATTCAATGATGTTGAATGGCCATTTCGATATGAAGATCCCCACGGGGGATAACACATCACCTCAGCAACAGAAAAAAACCTTTCAGAAACTGGAGAAAAATTAGTCTACTTTTCTTTTTAAATAGATTTGCAAAGAAATTAAAAAAGAAATTAAAGGAAAAGAAAAAGATAAAATAAAATCAAATAAACAAGAAAAGAAAAAATTGACATCGTCTGGGTTCGCAAAAGAAGGAAAGAGAATTGTAACTAAAAATTAACAGACAGCCGTGTTAAATCGACGTATGGTTAAGCAACACGGAAAAAAGGTGGGAGATAAGAGATAAAGGAAGGAAGGAAGGGAGGGAAAAAGAAAAGAAAGAAAATTTTTTTTTTTTTTATTAATATTTTATTACATGGAGCTCTCTTCCTGTATCATTTTTTAATATTAAAATAAAATTTTTAATATTAATTAGGATCGGGTTATTGGAATTTACCTTCATGCTTTTTTCCCTTGGATTGAAGTATCTGAATTAAAATATATATATATATATATATATATAGTGCAATGGATAAATTATCTAATTTACACAAAAATGACATCTCATTTTAACAGATATATTTACCAAAATTACACAATTAAAATACTAAAGTAAATTTATTCAATAAAATTGCCATGGATTTCAACCACAGCCTCCAGACAACTTTAAAATCTCTTACAACATTCTGGATTTAAGTCAGTAAATGCTGCCATAATCTTTACAACTTAAAATATACAGGCATCTTGGTGCTACTCTCAAATGTTCAAGTATAAGCAGCACAGCATGGCATTTCTAAACTTCTGGCAGAGTGAATTGCATCATGGTGTTTTTCTCAGAGACAGTGCCCAACTGACCCTGCCATACTGTAGTATTGACAAAAACAACGTGCATGTACAAAATTACAAAGATAATCCCATAAAAAACCATTTCCTTGTCAGTCATCTTTAATGAAATATGTATAAAAGAGGGATTGCTACCCAAATGTGTGTGTGTGTGCATTTCTGATCAAAATGTATATTTTCTTTCATCATGTAAGCTTTTAATATTTAGCACAGAAACTAACACTAGTTTTTCATAAATATTTTTTTGATTGTTATTTGCTTCCTTATTATAACGGCCAGTTGATATCTCATGTTTTTGTCTTTTTACAGAGGATGGAAGAGTAATTTCTTTTTTGTCTATTTTCTCTCCCTTTTATTCCATTCTTAGTTATTCAGTGTCTCTACAAAGTTTGTAAATCACTTCAATCTTCTAATCACACTGCATTTACGCAAACAATACTTAATTCTATTTTGTATATTAGAATATATATTTGTGTAGACATGCTGTCAAAAATATAAATTCATGTATACAAAATCCTTTTATTGGATTTTCGTGTGAATCATTAAACATGATTTTTTTTTTTTTTTTTTTTTTTTTTCAATTATTGTTGTGCTTTGCTCTTCCTTCTACTTTTTAAACATTTTAAAACAGGCCAATATAGTCAGAAGACACTACCACCTGACATTGCTGGTGCACAGAGGATTACTCTAATATAGTAAAAAAAAAAAAATTTTAAAAATAGAATATCTATCTATCTATATATCTATATATATATATATATATATTATTTTTTTTTATTTTTTTTTTTATTTTTTTTTATTTTTTTTAATCATTTCACCCCAAGCAAGGCATTCCACTGCCACTATTGCGCTTGGAGCTACAGAGGGGAAGGTAAATAGAAAGAGTGGTTAGATATAGGAAATGTCAGAAGGGGGGTGATAGGTAGTTTGGAGGATGGGAAGAGTGTTTGAAAGAATGGAAGCGAGTTATTGTGTTAGGTGTCTATTGACCTTTAAACTCCTAGAGATTGTAGCCGTCGGAAGCAGTCATGTGGAAGGGAATTCCAGAGTCGGGAAGTACGAGAAAAGAAACTGTTGGAGTAGAAGTTGCGGTTGCATTTTATCGGTTTCACTATAAAAGGGTGGGATCTAGTTGCTAATCTAGTATCTCGTGTAAATTCGAACCTAGGGGGCACCAGTGATCTAAGTTCCTCGGAGCAGAAGCCGTAGAAGTATTTATAGAAGAGACACAGGGAAGCCACGTCGAGCTGGTGAGAGAGAGACTGCAGGTGGTCTGCCAAGTCAGTATCGATCACATTACAGACCCTCCGTTGTACCTTGTCTATATATATATATATATATAAAATGTGCATAGCACTACATGTCCATGCACTAAAATTTTAAATGCAAATTTGTCAATTTCCTGTCAAACCATGCTTTGGTTTTATCTCCAGCACAAACCCTTGATTAGGTTTGTATCCATCTCCAGAAATATCTCGGTCAGCTCTATGTAGCTCTGCCCAGTGTAGCAAATTCAATTGTACTTAGCATAATGACCAACAGAATTTTAAAATATAGACATTTTGCTGAAAAATGTTATTTTTACAGAAAATATATACAGTCAAGAAAACTTTTGTTACAACTTATCCCTGTTTGTTGGATGACTATTTGACTAGCATAAGAAATCCAAGTTGCTGAAGACTATTGAATCTTCATATGAATACAGCCATCATGACCCATATAGAGAGCAATTACATTATTTCTTCTATGTGCCCTGTCCCTTCAGGATGTAGGCGATCATGGCTTTCCATGTTTCCCTATCTGAGCATGCATTCTCCTTTTACACCATGCAATCCTCGTTCCATCATCCACCTGATTAGGTCCTTCAAATATGTTATCCATTGCTTTCCCCTGTCTCTTTTAGTATGATAAAAACTGATAGATGTAAACTTTCGTTTATATTCTTTCTAGAAGGCAAAACTATTTGCTTGACCTGCCACTTATCAAGTTGAATGAAAATGTTGAATAATGAACTGAAAAATAAAGTTTTATTGATATTCTTGTAGATAAAACTTTAATGTCAACAATAGAGTAGAAGAGTTAAAGTAAAATTATATAAATCATTTAGGCATTGATTGATCATTTTGAAAATAGTTGTTTACTTTAGGCATCAGTTTCTAATAAAATTTAGTCATGACAACCATCAATTTTTTTTTTAACCTAATCTTTACTTCATTTAATTTTATACTTGTTTACTAATCTTGACTTAGTCTGAAAAATGGTTATTCTAAATTACTTGACTTAGTCTATTATAAAGATACAACCTACTATACTAACAAAAACAAATATATACTGAGCTCAGCTTAATATAGTACAGGGTCACATGTAGGAAGCATCCAGTAAGGATTGGGCATATAACAGGCTTGGTAAACGTGATAGCCATTACTCTCCAGTAAAGTTCCCCAAAATAGTTACAAACTTTAGCTTTTTCTGTCATAGGACCACAATAGTTAGATATGAATACACATCCTAGGTATGATAAGCTACATCCAGCAGCAAGGCCTTTGATGAGGAAGTTTTGAAGAGTGTGAAAACATCTTTTAATTGCTGTTGTTCCCAAGTCTACCCTGACAAAGAGTGGTAGCACCTGTTAGGTTTCTAGCTATGGGAAAATAGTTACTTCCCCACCACCAAATTGGGCTCAAAACACAATGAAAATATAAAAAATGTGTTTTTATAGTAAAAATACCAGCAATACATTTTCATATTAAAATGAAAAAAAAATTATCAGCAATGCATTTTTGTAAAAGAAATTGCTAATGCTCTCAAGAAAATTAAAAAGTTAATATTATTAAACAAATGAAAAAATTTAATTGAATACAAATTTACTTACATGAGTCAACAAGTTTAACTTGCTAAAATTAATATGCTAGTTTATTACCCATCAAAAATGAAAGGATTATTTTAGTATAGATCAGTAGGTCTGCCTATGATCAAAGCCCATTTGTTTGGCTAGGATCAAAGTGTTGTTTCTGTTTAACTTTTGTCAGGTTCCAACTCTTATATTTTAAAAAAAAAAAAAAAAAAAAAAAAAGTAAAGTTAAATAGAAAAATAAACACATCAGAAATTATAATTTCCTCTTGGACAGGACTTACTCAGCAAATCCACTTAAAGAATAAAACATTAAAGTCATTTTTAAAATACTTAGATTTTGACGTGAAAATGTCACTCAATTCTTATATTCAGCAAAAGGGAGAAAATAGTTTCAGTGCACTGTATAATGAGCTACTTGCTTTTTCTTTGTTTTTTTCTTTTCTTTTTTCTAGCACTTTCATGTCCTTTCTCTCTCTTTCTCACACATGCACACTTCCTCTACTCTTTCTGCTCTTGTGACCTATTCACCAATTGTTTATAAAATAAAAACAGTTAAATCCTACTTGTACCATTTTGTTGTCACCCATTCACTTGGGTGGACAACTCTTTCTGTGATCTTTTTGGGACAAATGTACTTGCCTTGTCATCTTTCATCACAAGCCTCCTCATCACTCATCCAACAAGTTGACAAATTTACAAATATCCAGAAAATGATTGATCACATCACTGACTGAGAATTTTATCACTTTTCCTATTCTATCTTTGAGATCTGCAACATACATACATAAGCTTTATTCCCACTGCATCCCCAATCTGCATAGATATGGGGGCATCCTTTAATTCTCTGTCATCAGTACTCTGTCTGAATGTCTTTAGTCATACTTAAATACTGTTCTAAGATAATGATCCCTCCACATCAAAATGATATGCTGTATTTTCAGTTAGCAAAATATACTTTCTTTCAGCTACCACTTTGTTTGGTTGTCCCTACATAATTTTATTACTCCAAAGTCCAGTGGAGTGGGTAAAGATTGACATTTCACTTCCCATGCTTCACTTTTAACAATTCTGAATAAGAATCAGTACTGTTATTGATTAGTATCTCATCTCTCAAGACCCCACCTAAAAAAAAAATATATATATATATATATATATATATATATATATATTAGTCATCCACATACAAGCCTGTTTCACTGTGTCACAGCTCATCAGTGTGGCTAGACACATCCGCTTGCTTCTGGCCAGGATCGAAACTCGACTGATTTGGTGTCAGTTGGAGTCGCTACTCCCTAAGCCATCGACGCATGGAATCAGAGAAGGGAAATTTTAACGTGTTGTATATAAGCAGTGTATACACAAGCCAGTCACCGAAAGAACTGAATTCATTTCTGAAGAGTCACGCATATAGCAGAAGTGGAAACTGTTTTTAAAATTTTCTTCTCCAGAGAGCTCAATCATAATGAGAGCATAATATATATATATACACACACACACCATTCAGTACTCTCAAATTTCAGCTGCAGTACCTGCCCTAATTTTTTCTCTTTGTTTACTCTTCCATAATTATTGAAAAAATAACTTCTGCTGATAATGTCACATCAACAGCCAGTATTTTTCAATCATCTTCTACTGGAATCTTTTCCCCTTTTGATGCACATTTGACATGGAGTTGATTAACTGGCACATATTGAAATTCCTGACCACCTACAAAACAGTCTATCTATCCCCAAGTGATGCTTCCTTAGCAGCATACCACAATCACTCTTCTCTCTGAATCCTCCGGCACTCCCAACCAGGTTTTCCTCATCTTAGTGAAAGCATCCACTTTATTCTTCTTCAAGGACACAAGCATTATATGCAGCTTTAGATCAAATTCAGTAATTAGCTCTCCTGGGTTTTCCAGACATTCACTTAATAATCATTTCTGCTGCTCCTTTTGTTTAAACCCTCCTCTTAGTGATAATCACTGATTTCACAGTGACTGATTCAGTTTAATTTTCAATATCACATAATCCCTTCCTTAAAACCAAATGGATGCCCTTCAACACAGCATTCAATTCAGCTGCATTAATATGATTGCAATCATCTTTTTTCTGACTCTGAATCATGCCACAGCTTCCACCTTAACACCACCCTCAAAACAGTTCCTGTTGCCACACTATTAACATAACATCATACAACCCCTTTTGCCAATATAAGACTTACCACCAGCTTACTCTCCGTGTTTCATCCTCTTCATCTCCTGAACAATACATTATTGTAAATGTCCTTTTGCTTGATCTTTCTAGCTCATTCCTTCAGCCTTTCTTTTAAAATAGATGCAGTTTGGAATCATCCAGCAATAAAGTAATGGCCTGTCAAGTTTCTGCATATAGAGAAAAGTTCCTAACTATCCAGATTCTTCAAATTCTTATTTTCCTACTCTGGAGCTCAGATTGGAGAAAACAAAGCTGATCCTTCTTCAAATGGTTCCTGTAGTTTAACATTTAACCCAAATTTCTTTGATATATTACCTTGGCTGTTGTCACCTGTTTTGTCAACTAATAACATCTACACTGAAGTTAGTGACCCTTTTCACCCTATCACCTTTCCGATATCATCTTGAGGTCAGTTGCCATTATTTTTACTTTCATTTTTTAAAATTTTATTTGCATGTGTGTGTTCACACAGATAAAGTGAAAACTTGAAACAACAAATATCCTACAGAAGGATACAGAAAATTCCATGGAATCAACAGAAGTCTTAAAGACAATAACAAAAAAATGCATTGTATCTTGCTTCTCTATCTGATCTGATGCTTCTGATACATATTTAGATTCTTGATAACATTGCTGATTCTTTAGATTTTATCTGTCCTGATATATCAGTTTCAATCACTTTCCCAATGCTATAGCATAGTTTCCCCAGTAGCTTTTTGATAAATATTTTCATGGAAATGTTTTTGATAAACTTTCTTCTTTGGTAACTTTAAAAATTTAAGTGCAGTTTTGGCTTGGCAGTTAGGCATCATTATTTTACAGTTAGGCATCATTATTTTACAGTTGAAATTGCTAGATGTAATCATAAGTTCCATGTTAAGTTTCTTCTCTCGAGCAAAGATTTTTTTGGCTTCCTTTCCAGTCAAACTTTATCTTAAAAATTTAAACAATACCAATTATTAGCTTCTGTGTAATTTCTATTTTCTTGTTCTTTCCTTAATGTTTTTCTTTTTCTATTCTTTCATACTTGGTACCACCATGCATCTTAATTGCCTTACTTGGTGTGAAATCATTAAAAAGAAGAAAAAAATAGAAATTTCTTGGACACATAATGAGTAAGGACGGACTGAAAAACTTAACCATCACAGGGCATATCAAGGAAGGATGTGTGGCCCATTTGTAATGAAAATGGAGGTAAATCAACTAAATTTATGAGCAATTACTTCTCTTAGTTATCATAATAATCTATACAAATAAAATATTTATCTGCATTTAGACGAATTAGTTAATGAGCCAAATGAATCTCATAATCAGTTAGTTTCTTTACTCTGCAATTTTTTAGATTGCAGTCTTACTTGTTAAAGTCTTTCATGTGGTGCACTCAGATACCTTTGTCATCTTGCTTCAACTTGGTCTTGAAATAGGCTTTGTTTGTCATCAATTTTTGTCATTCTGTTGCTAATCTTTTCTTTCCTAGAGTTATTTTGATTTCATTATATTAAATACACAAAATTTTAAGCTGAAAAGATATAGAGCAAAAAGCAATTTATGTAATACCAGAAGTAATTGATCAATCCTAGATGCCATTGAACAAATTGAATTTCTGTTTTAATTTTGAATTCTTTATTGAATCTCTATATGTTGCTTCAAGACTTTTCTTTCATATCAATATTAAAACTAAACAATTGCCATCATTTCTGACATGCATGGGTACACTTTAATACACTGTTAACATGCATTCAATGATCATATGAGGCACCTTAAATTTACAGCTTTGTAAGAGTTGTAGATTTCCAAAACCATATCTCCTGATCAGTACTACCAAATGGGTTAAACTTTTCTAGAGTTATCCTGGAAATATGATAATGTAAAAATTATATATTTTATTCTTTTGAGTTAATATTCAAGGAAGTTATGCCCTGCTAGTTGTTTATGCAACCTATGATATAACTGGTAGGATTTAGGAAACAAATACATTAAAACTTCCTTCACTCAAATACATTTATAAAAACAACAAATTTTACTTGTACAAATTAAATCATTGTACTTAATGCTGACTACATCAGACCAAAATGACTTTTAAAAAAAATTTTTTTTTATTGTTGTCCATTTACTTTACTACTGCATTATCACTTCTACACTTTTTTTTTTTTTTTGTTACTTTTGCACACACACTCTTTACTCCTAGCAGTTGTCCTTTCCTATGTTACAAAAACTCCACATAACTCTCAATCTTACAAGGCTCTTAGGCCTTGTATTAGGTGAATATTAATAATAGAAAAATATTGATAAAGAATTTAAAAAATTCAAAACACTGAATAATGTTTTAATTTTTTTTCTCTCTCTCTCCCTCTCTCTCTCAGATTTTAGCAAGTTTATATTTTGTGCATCAGAAATAACAAAAAAAGTGGGTTGTCGAAGGTTAGTCTTACTATTATATAAGATAGTTAGTCGAAGGTTAGTCTTACTATTATATAAGATAGTTAGTCGAAGGTTAGTCTTACTATTATATAAGATAGTTAGTCGAAGGTTAGTCTTACTATTATATAAGATAGTTAGTCGAAGGTTAGTCTTACTATTATATAAGATAGTTAGTCGAAGGTTAGTCTTACTATTATATAAGATAGTTAGTCGAAGGTTAGTCTTACTATTATATAAGAAATATAATTGCATAGCAGATATTTTTGCTCTGTATTGAAAATCTGATTTCTTTTATCCAGCAATTAGTTGACATATTTTTCATAAACTGTAAATGTATCAGTTGGATAACAAGATTTCATTAAAAGTTTTTATACACAAATATTTTCATTATTATTTTAGAACTTAACATTAATGTAGATAATAGTTTACCTTCATTTATGATAGTAAACTATTATCTTTCGTTTCAAGAAAAAAATACTGATTTGCTTGTCATTTATAGATTATTTTTTAATAATATAGTAATGTATGTTTTTTAAAAGCTATCCTGTTTCTTTTTTCTTTTTTTTTTCTTTTTCTTTTAAGCAGATTTTCTCATAAAAAATTGAAAATGTCTTTGTGTTTTAAATGGTTTCATTCTCATACAAGCCAATTCAAACATACAACAAAACATCTATAAAACAATATGTAGACTTAAGTGTTAAAATATTTTTATAACTTAAACAATTATTAAATAACTTTAAAAACATAGACCTATATATCCAGTCACATTACTGTACATTTGTATCTATCTTGTGGGAATAAGCTATTCATTTTATGCCTCCTTGTACATTTATCCTGCAAACAATATTTGAGGACTCATGCGAGTTCAGGTAAAAATAAGAAAAACATGGAAATGAAATAAACAATTATTTGCTTTTTTCAGAGAAATTATTTGTTTCTTGACTCGTATTTTCCCTGTCAAGGTTGAAAATGGGTATAATAGCTGTTTGTTAGTATGAACTCACCTATTCTTTTCAATCAGTTAAGATATCATGTCAGCAACAAGACAAGTTTTTGTTTACATAATTGGCAATGAGACAGTGCAGGGAGAAGTGGATTCATGCCTTTGACAAGGGTATTAGTAGAAAGTGAACAGAAGTAGCCTCAGCTAAGCCAATTTGCTTATTCTATGTTCAGTAGTGATAAGTAAACTATTTTACATTTTGTATAACACAAAAGTTTTTACTATAATTAATAAAATTTACAGATTTCAATACTTATAATAATTAGATTCTTCAGTTTTTTACCACAACACAGCAAAAATGGTACAAGACAATATTATGAAAATATTTTAACCTGAAGAATTAAACAATTTCTAGTTCATTTTGCAGCTCAACTGTCAGCACTCTGCATTATTAATATTGCTTCCCTTTCCACTACATTCTTTTTCAAGGGCTCTCAATTGCAGTATTCTTATTGTTAATTTCACTCATTGTTTTCTGTTGTCATAGCAGGATATGACAACACAACTGTGAAACTCAAACACTATTCTTCAGGGGATCAGTCACCTTCAGTGACAGTGTAAACTGTTAGTATAGAAAATAAGTCATTTAGAGTCTCATAGAGGTTAATAGTTGGTAGTCAGCATTTGTACCCACTCCAAAAAATAACAATTTTTTTTTTCTTACAAAAGCTGATATGAAAATCATAACACAGAAAAATGAAAAGAAATCAAGTTAATTAATTACTTTGTACAGTAATATCTTTTTAAATGCCTATATTTTTTATTATTTTGTAAAATAAAAAATTTCATGTATTACTTCATGCAAAATGTTTTTGTTTTTTTTTCTACTATATTTCCACTCTGTTAAAAAAAAAAAATTCTAAATTGTACATACTCATATTAAAGACTTAGTGATAAAGAATTAAAAGTACAAATAATGCTAAATTTAAAATCTTTAAATACAGTTGAAGTTTGCTTAATTACAGAATAGTTTCCCTTATTTATTGATTTGTAAATAGTAAAGTTATTCAACATTAAACTTAACTAAAGAAGTGAGAAATCCTAAACATAATGATATTGTCTATCACTTTAAGTTATTACTTGAAGCTTTTAGACAAATGAATTTTTCTTTTATGCTGCTGGTTGTCCAGACACTTTGATTGATCTACTCTTCAGTCATTTTGGTATGTAAATATATAAAAGAAAGGAGTATTTCCAACAAAAAGGTCTCTTTCTTTACAGATTGTACATCTTAAGAAAGCTGTAGGATGACTCGGCTAAAATGAAAGAAACTCAATTGTCTGAATAAAGCATGGTATAAAAATTATTGGAAAATGTAGAGACAAACAAGATGTATTTAATGTCCTATTAGTACCAGAAGCCAGTGTTTAAGTTTAGTTAAAATAAACAAATTAGGATTTCAAATATTGATTTATTTTTCAAGACAGACAGGCCCTCTCAATTTAAAAGATTGATGCAACATAATCTTCCTTTCTTATTTTTTGTGACAGGCTATGCTTAATGAATAAAGCATATTGAGGGAAAATAATTTTCTTTGCAAGCAACTTCAAATCTCTGTACTCTGAATATTTTAATTGATTCTCATCCAAAACTCCTTTATAAAACCCACTTTAGTTTTAAATAACGATTCCTGATATTTGCAATTTGCTTGTAATTCTTCCGTATCTTTGCCTTTGACCTTCACAAAATGCCATTGAGAATATAGTTTGTTCTTTGGGAAAGTCCATGAAGACATTTTTAACTTGCACCTTCATAATGGCTACAAGGTAGGTACTTGGTGCAATTAAAGTCAGATAATTTTCATAGTTGCTTTAAAAATCTCTTTACAGTTGGGATGGAATTTTCAACCCATTTCTTAACCAATGAGTCCATCATTAAACTTCACAAAAAGGCAAATATATGTGCATAGCTTATATTGAAAACATCAGTAAAGCCAGAGATTTTTTTTTTTTTTTTTTAATACATTTAGATTCTATAAAGAGAAACAGGTACACATTTTCCAGAGTCTCAAGTATTGTTTTAGAGCTGGAGGCAGATTATTATTGGGATGTTGATGAGATACAGTTTATCAAGGCAAACACAACTACACAATTTTTTTTTTTTTACAGCTTTGTTTTGATTAAGAGCTTAGACTTAACATTTTGCTTCAACACTATTCCGCATACTGTAGATGCAGTCAATTAATCCTTTGTTAGATCCAAGAGCTTCACCAAAACAAATTCAGAAAAAAAAATTTACAATACCCTTAAATGAATGTAATAAACTTGAATTCCAATCAAATCCCTTATATTCATACATGCTAATATACTTGGGAAAGATATGAATCCAGCTTTTCTCAGGACAGATCGGGCACTATAGCTTTGGTTGGCAACTATTCTAGAAGGAAAACTGAATTCAAACCAACCAGGAAAGGGTTGGGCACTGTCAGGTTATCTTGACTATGAAACACCATTACTGTTATAACTGCAGTACATGTGATGCCGTTACAATTCTGAGGGGGTTTTTCAGCACTTGTGAATGCAGAATCAAAAATATGATACCCACCCTCGCAAGGAAGTCTCTTACTAGCATTCAGTTGGCAAATAAAGGGAGATTCAGCTGTAACTGAATACAGACCCAGTACTTGAGTATTCATGGCTAAATGATGTATATTTATTGATCACAGTAGCAACACCAAAGTCAGCAGTCAATCAGAACTTAGAAAATAGGCTTGCTCATGTACTAGAATGGAACACCCCAGCTTGTGATATAAACCATCCAACAGGTGGTCATAGCAGACTCAACTTGAAATGCATTAGAGTACTGGTCTGTTTGTTCAACTAAATCCTACAATGAATACCCTATGAGGAATATATAAATTTTCCCTAGTATAAAAAAAATGATTAGCTTAAGTCTTGTACTGGGCTATATTAGAATTGGTAAGATTGTGTTCTATCAGTATGTCAAGTGTGAAGGGTTTGCTAGAACTGAAAATTCAAACTTTAAATTCCTAGTTTTTACTATTAGTACTAGTTAGAAATGCACAATTACTTCAACCACCAAGCATATATAATTTTGTTTTCTGTCTGTTATACTTGCATCAGTTCTTCACCTTTCTTTTAGCTGATTTTCAATACACAAGATGCAAGCAAAATGCTAAAACTTGTTCAAATAGTTGATAAGAAGAAAACACAAAAACCAACTTTAAATGAAATAGTTATATCATCAAATTCCATTTTAAAACATTAATATTACTTTGCCACTGTTCAATCCTGTGACCTTATGAATGACCTTCAGGATTGCAGTGTAATTATGCTAATAGCATTTTTTTAATTTTGAGAGCAAACAGCAATCTGTAGTGACAAGTGAGAAATAACTTAGAAACCAAATTTAATTATTTTAATTGAAACCAATGCAATTTTTTTAAAAATTAATATTTGCTATGTCTATTCAAACAAAATGTACTGTGGAAGACTTAGCATGTTTACTTCTTTCAGTATTTGCTACTTACTTGGTTCAGGAATTAACTATTAGCCAATAAGAATTTACTGGTGTGTGGTTAACACCCCCTGTGCTATAAGTGGAGCTATGATTCTCCTTATTTTAGATGGGAGGAGTTGCTCAGCTCTGGGGATTTCAACCCTTTCGCAGCACCTTCCTCATCGCACTAAAGAGGTTGGGTCAGTGTAATACCGATGCCAGCATGACTGTGGTCATGGGGACTGGGCAAGAATCAATTTTTGTTCTTGGTCCATATGTATAAGTATATACACAAATGAGTGAAATAGCTTCAACAGATCCTACCTATGATACCAATTGCATGGAATAAACAACTAGTGAATAAATTATGAAGATGGCATTAAAATGTAACTGAATTTGCCATATTTCCTTAGATATAAACACTTGATTGAATAAATGTTTTTATATTTTTGTTTAATAGTTCCTACTCTTGATATCACAGGCCATTTTGCTAATATATTCATAATTGTGTCTGTGTTTCCTGAAGCAGAAACTTTCTAGTAAAAATCTTTTTGAAGGGGAGGAGAAATAAAGGAATAATGAAGATAAGCATCCAAGAAAATTGGCCATGATGCCTGTAATTCTTACATTGCTTTCTAAATGGATCCCATTATCCATCTTGGAATAATAGTCTTTTTCATTCTGCAAACACTATCTTTAACTTGGGTCTGACAGAATTAGAACTTTAGACTGCAGTAAAATACACCAAAATGTTTCAGTTTCAACTGAAGATGAATTATTGCACACTAGAACTATTATGACAATTGTTCATATTTAAAGAAAATCTTTTTAGATTACCTCTTTTACTGAATTACCAAATTCTTGGTATGCGTCTAGTGGGAGGGTTCATAGCGACTGTTACTTTCATCTTTTTGGCTGTTGTCCATTTTGAACTGCAAACAAGTGCTTTATTAGTGGCAAAATAAGATATGACTTGCATAATTTTTCTGTGCAATCAAAATATTTTGTTTAAGGCAATTAGCAGTCTGTCTTTTCTCATCAATTGGAAGAAAGCAATTGTAGTTTTATTGGAAATAAATGTAATTATTTATTTACAGTTTTTCTCCCTGATTCAAACAGAAGCTGCTGCTTATTATAATCACTGTTTTTTTTTTGTTTTTTTTATAACAATAACTGGATGATAACAGTAAAGCTTAAAAAAATTATTCATTGTTGACATTTGTAAACATCTTTATGAAAAAAGACCTGGAAATTTGATCCTAAGTCGGTAATTTTTAAATAGTGTTTGGGACAGATTGATTTTGATAACAATAACCAGTTAACATTATCTATAAGGATGATAATCAGCTTTCTCTGTAATATCAGTCATCCTATATATGGTAGTGAATGCTGAACAATTTCTCGTAGATTAAGACATGAGGCAACAAAGAAAGATGCTGAGAGTACCAGTTTGAGTTTTGTTTAATAGCATGTCAACCTCTGGGTTATTTAATGCCAAAAAGGTAGGGTTTTAAGGTAATTTTTTAATGTTCTGTTATAGTGAGGAGGTTGATTTAGTCAGGTTTTAATTAAATTTTTTTTGTTTTCAAAAATGTTTTGCTGGGAATAATTTTTCTACAAAAATGTCTATTTTTCTACAAAAGTCTATTTTTACATATATATTTCTATAAAAGTGTATTTTTATACTTTCATAGCATTTTGACACCATTTTGGGGTTAACTATTTGCCCATAGCTGGGACCCTAACAAGTGCTACCACTCCAGATCAGGGTGGACTTGGGAACAACAGCAGTTAAAAGGTGGTTCCTTGTTCCTCACAACTTCCCAATCAGAGGCTTTGCTGCCAGATGCAGTTTACTGTCGTGCCCAAGACCAGAGACTATATTGATATAGTATCAACAAAGATATCTTAAGGAAAATGTAAACAAAAAGGACACTTAAAATCAGAAAAAACAGTTGAAATTTCTGGGACATATAATAAAAGAAATCTTTGAAAATCCAACACTGACAGGTTATACTGAATGTAAGAACAGAAGAAACAGTGAGTAACCTACCTAACAAGTTGGTTAAATGGATGGCAGAATGGGGAGTAGACAGGATAAAAAAGACTTATTGATAAGAACTATAAAAGATAGGAACTTATAGAGAGCCATAATCAACCACATCCTGTCAAGGCACTGCACATGGAAAAAGAAATTAAGAAAAATGTACTTTAATAAATAGACATGAGAATTGGTCTATCTGATCAATCAACAACTTTCAGTTAAATCATTTGACGAAGACCTAGTACTTGATGTAAGTTGTGTATTAGAAATCACTATAAAAGTGATTGTCAGTGATTACGAATTAATGACAATATATATAATCAACTAACATTTGCTGTAAAAATGCCTTCAATCCTAATCATTGATAATCCCTTTCTTGATATTTAATGCACATGTTACTGACAATAATTTATCTAAAATTGTAATGTAAAAGAAATTTTGTTCAAATCTAACTTTGGTATTTACTTGAAGTTATAAAAAAAATCACTGTGTTATTTGAAAATATGTATACATTTTTTAAAGGTGGGAATATTTTATAAATCTAGACTAACCACTTAGCATATCCAAAATTCTTTAACATTTTGCAAATGTTCATTTTTGAGATTACCTTCTCTAAATGTTCACCCAACCAATCATTTCCAGATTACCTTACCATCTCAAAACCTATCATTTAATCTATGCTTACAGACCCAACAATTTCAATTTAGAAGCCAAAAAAGTAAAGTTGCTCAAGTCAAAACTAATGAGCCAACACAAAATTGTATCCTTAAAGCAAGTGTTCACTAATACAAAGTTGTGGAACGTTAGTAGGAGTAATTCTCAAGGATGTGTGGGTTAAAAGTTGGCAACTGACCAATGGCAAAAACAATGGACGAAATACTTTTTTTGGCTGTCTTATGGAATTTGTGAAATTTCTATAGTGCATCTTTGTAATTTAAGATAAAAGTTGAATTCATATATTTTTATTATTCAGTTTTCTTTAAACACCTAAACAGTTGCTTATTTTGAAATCTTAATTTAAAAGAAAAGTTCACTTATTTGAAGAATAAAAGTGCTTTTGTTTTGCTTTTTTTTCTGTTTAAATTTGTTTTACAATGTCTCCATTCTTAGGTGTGGTGGTTCTCTACCCCATTATCCATGGTTATGTTTTCCAGTTTATCCACAGTAAGTCCCAGAAATAAACACTTGATAAGTTTTATTTAATCAGAATGTTTCAAGAGAACATGAGTAGAGGTGCTAGCTGTTTGGATAAACCAAAGAGAAGACATAAAATGGTTTCTTGAAGTGGAAACAAAAGTTCTCAATTCAATAAGGAAAAAAGAAAAGAAAATTGTATGCTTAGGTTGCTAAGATCTGTTGTAAAAACAAATTCTTCTGTCATAACTTTTACTCTTGGATGTATTGTTATTTGTTCTAAATTCACTTACTGTTTTTAACTATCCCTTGTCTCATTTATAATTCTAAACTTGTATGTATAAATTGTTGGTCTAAATTAAACAAAAATGAAAATAGACATCTCCTTTTAACAGATATTTTTACCAAAATTATACAAAAGTATTTTGAAATGTTAGTGAATTTATTCAATAAAATCACCATTGGCTTCAACCACAACCTCCAGACAATTTCAGAATCTCCTGCAACTCTTCTGAACAGTCTTTTTGTTTACATTGGTGAATGCTGGCAAAAGCCTTGCCTTCAGTTCATCTTTGGTATTACAAGGAATTTTATTGGTCTCGCTCAACTGCTCCTCACACATAATAATCCAGTTTCAGTCTGGGGAGTTAGGTGGTCAAAAGTAAGGGGTGATGTGGTTTCAGGAATTGTCTGACAGCCATGACTGGGTTTTTCTATTTGTGTAGCATGGTGCAGTCCTGTTGCCAGACATAGGATCTTCCAGTAGCACTACCACCTCAAGGCATTTTATATAAGCCTCTGTGTTGAGTCTGAGGCTCTCACCAATACATTTGAGAGTTCTTTTCTTATCCACATGATCAGAGGGAGTTTTTTAAGCTACTGCACCTTCGTAATCACCATTACTCCCCCAATTCTTTCTGAATCCTCTGCTCTGTCCAGATTGACATCCAAACACTCTGAAATGTTCACACTGGAGCTTCTAGCACAAATACAAAGTAGTACAGCATGTTGTTTCCAAATTTTTGGTTGTGTCATGATGCTCTTTTTCTCACAGACAGTGCCCAACTGACCCTACTGTACAGTGTAGTCATCAAAAACACAACATGGATGCATGAAATTCAAAATATGAAATGGCGACCATTTACCCATTGCACCCTGTATGCATTCAGGTTCATGAGTGGGTGAGCATCTTAATTACGTGGGTTATAGAAGTTTTCTCAGCATGCAATAAACAGAGGTCTCTTAAATGGTGGTGCAAAAAAAGCATTTAAAGAGGTCAAAAAGTTCAAAACTGTGGGTAGTCAGAAAATTTCCTCAAAACAATAATTCCCCTCCAAGTCAAGCATCCAAAACTAGTGGGTGATGGGAACAAAACAAAATAATACTATAGATTTTTTTATATTTGCAATTTAAGTCATTTGTCATGGGATCTTGGAATATATCTAGATGAGTGGGGATTACTATATAATAAAACAATTGAATCAAAACTGATTGTTGAACCTGCATATACCCCCAAGCTTGCTGAAAAGATTTTTTTTCCATCCAAAGAGATTCATTTCACCCCAAACAAGGTAATGAAGCTACTAAATTCAAGAGGTTAATAAGAAAATGTTATTTTGGTGAGAAGACTAAAAAGACAGGATTTAAGAGACAAAAAATGGCTATTGATGAGGCATTTATATTTTTGAAGATCATAGTTGACAAGAAAGCAAGGAGGTGGAAGAGTTTCACACATGAGGAGTATGAGAGAAGAAACTATTAACAGAGAACTTATGATTACATCTCGCAATTTTAATAAAATAATGAAACCTGTCAATCTAGTACTGTGCTTGAATTCATGAAGTCGAGGTATGAAAGGGGGAAAGCTTATCAACCCAATTAACATGAAAAAAAAATATATAGGAAAGGCACTGTGAGGCTACATTATAGCATTGGTAAGTAACCGAAGCTGAGACACCAGTTTGGGGATGATCTATAGAGTACATATTAAGTATTCTTAATAGTCATGGTTTCATTAATCACTTCTCTTTGTGGTGTGTATATAATGGATTTAAATTAATAATCAGATTTTCTGTTTTTCCCCCAGTTCTAATGTATCGGATTGAAATGGTTAATTGTGAAAATCTAGACAAAAAAAAAAAAAAAAACCTAAAATCTTTTGAAAAAAAAAATCCACAGTGAGAAAAATTTATCAACTTATCTGTTTCTCTTATAAATATAAGGTGTAAAGTACAGGGTGTCTCTAAAACCTGGACACACAAAACAAAAATGCATACTTTCAAGAAATTAAATTTTCAACATTTTATTGAATTGGAACGTTGACAAATATCTTCAATATGATTTCCATCATTTATGATACCACGGCTGATGTGCTTTGCAAGTGTAACGAGGAAGTTAGAAGCGTTTTTTCGCCCCCCAAAAGCCTTGGGTCTTTACTAAAATAGTCACCTTATTAACAGTAGTAGTAACTGGTCATTCGTCAGGATTCTGCCATTCCAGAAAAGAGAGTAGTATGAATTAGGTCACTGGGTCAGGTTCTACCCTTCCCAAAAAGAGATTAAATAGCCTGGTAATTATGGTTACAGGGAAAAGAAGGAAAAGACCAGAGAAAGGAAGGGACAATGAATATAGGCCCCTGTTTTTATATAAAAGGGAAGAAATAGTAGAAAACCCAGAGTTGTTGGGCTACTGACAGGCGTAGACCTCTCTCCGGCTATTCGTTCAAGAAGTCGAAAGAACTTTCCATCAAGCTACCAGCTGAAATTCTCCACACGAAGACCTTCCTCAACATCCAGTGAATACACCATGTGCTACCGTGAAAGGTAAAGATTGTTTTGTTAATCACTCTGACTAAACCCTAGCTGGGTATAGCTATATATATAATCTTTAGCTGAGTTGAATGACCCTTTTCCATTTTGCCTAAACTTCCTCCAAATATCTTCCTCGTTAGACTCACCTCTTATTTTCCAGATTGTGTGAATCTAGTATAAAGTTGAACCCATTCTAGTGCCCGGTATATTATAGTTCTGTCATCTTATTCCTGTGTGTTTGCTGAATATTTTTGGCGTGTTATAATAAATTTCCCTTCTGTATAAAATTATCTTGTGTTATAGCTTAATTCACTCCCTTCAGCATTATTCCAACTAAAATTGTATTTTTATGTGTTGCTGACCCAAACGGGTTCTTAACACAAGGTTTATATGAACTCAATACAATAACTACATTGCAATCAATTTTAGCATATTCACTGTGTTCAATGAAATGTGTTGCATCTGTGATTTTCACTGAGTACACCTTCTCCTTTAGTATATCCCAGAAAAAAAAGTCAATTCTTTCTTTTGACAAAACCATGTTTAATCTGTGAAGGTAAAAAAAAAAATATAGTTAATGAGATTGTCTTGTACAGAGTGTCATCTCAATCTTATTTGAACCTTCAATATAAAATCTATATTTTATCTATGTAAAAGTTTTGTCTTAATAGCCTACCTAGTGTAATGGCACCTTTGCTTTCATATAATTTAAAGTACTCTGTATTTAACCTTACATATTCATCCCAGTATCTATTCTACTTTACAGAATGGTCCTCCTTAGAGATTGCCATCAACAGTCTCACCAAAATATTTACTTGCTCGATGATTGTGAATTCAATGGTCAGTATAGTACACCGTTTCCCTGTGGTGCCCAACTGCCAATTCCACAGATGATTCTGTTCACCCATGAGAATTAAGGTCCCATCTTTGGGTTAGTTGCCAAGTTGCATCAAGACTGCATAACTGGTTCTCAAGATATTAAAAATGACAATGTTTTCGATACAGATCATTGCAGTATAAGATTTGTCTTCGAAGTTATCTTTTTAAAATTATACAGGTAAAAAAAAAAAAAAAAGGTTTCCATTTGAAAACCTCTAACTACAGGGGTATACAACAACTTGGATACAAGGAGAATTATAAGCGATTTTTAAACTTGTGCCAGTGTAAATATATCAGCCCTCTTGAGTTCACTGGGTTAAAGCCTTTTCCCCCTCTCTCTCATCCATAAGAACTGTGGTTATTTGTTTTTGACATTTCTTTACTTTTTCAGGTCTTATTCTATTGCAATGGTTATTTGAGAACCATTCAGTCAACCTTTTGCTCTACCTATTATCCTTTCTTATTACTATGAGTTTACCTTCCTCCATTTTTGCTGCTTAATTGCTCTCTCATACACACACACACACACACACACACACACACACACACACACACAGGTTTGCCATACTTGGAATAGATAAATGTCTGCACTCCCTATATGATTGTTTATTTGGATTTGTAATATTATAGGTTTGTGTTATATAAAAGAAAAAATATTTTTTTAAAATCTACTTTTATCAGGAAGAATAAGTTAATTTTTTTATCTTCTGTATAGAATTACTTGAGATGGGCTGTTGGACAAGCAATGGAATCAATGATAAAATTCCACCCAGTAGACATAGTAATTCCATTAGACATTTCATAACTGCAAGTTAGAGATATGTTAACATATTTCAGTGTTCATAGACTTGTTCATTTAGACCACATGGAAACCTATTTATGTCACTATAATTTTGATGCCAAAATGAACAATTCTTCATACTGACATTCCAACTTTTGAGTTGAGGATCTCAGAATTCAATTTCTGTTGCAAAGTTTTCTTTCAGTAGAGAGTCAATGATATAAACACTTCCATCTTTATTTCAATAATGGAAAAGCTATGGTGTGTCAGTCTACTAAATTTGCTTGTTAACTATTTCTTCATAACAATCACTCTATTAGGACTAATAAGTTCAGTTCATGTGTGGCTATCTTACACTTGTGGCCTTGTGCCTACTACATTGAGGAAATATTGATACTTGGTGACTGCTACAGGAAAATCTCAAAATATAAATAATTGAATATATTAAGATCAAAGTTAGTACAACAGTGTAAGTTTGTTTTTTGGTGTTGGCAAATCTTGACTCAAGGCCAGTTTCTTAGAGCACCCAATGCATAACAAATTTTCTAGCAATGACTTGAAAGAATAACTGCACTCAATGATTGTCTAGTAGCAGACTGAATTCCTTGTAAAATTTCTAGTATTTGTATCAAATACAAAGAATCAAAAGTGAAACAGAAGTAGTGCACAGTTCCGACTAAAATATTTTTTAGCACCATCATTACCTCTTGGCTGAAGATTTGCCAATTCCTAAGAACTGAAATTAAAATTCTTAAATATGCTTAGTTTCATGTTACATAGTTTTGGCAACCCTGGAGCAACTGGAATTTCCAATATACTATTTAGTCATGAGTAAAATAAACCATCAGGATGAAAAATTATAAATTATAAGCTCAGTTTAGCTTGACAAAAGGATATAATAAAGGAGTATTGGATAAGAATAAAACTAGAGTTAACAGTAAGCCTGTTAAACACTATTCTCTTGTAGTTCTTTACACAGGGTACCCCACCAAAATCAGGAAATATGGTAAAGTTTATTTAATTTTTGAAATTTTTGTTACAGTTATTTCAAACAAAAGCAAAGGATAGAAAATTGGTAGTTTAAAACGGAACAAAAATACAAATGTTATGTAATGATTAAAGTAAAAAAAATTTTTTTTATGAAGTAAAATTTAAAATTTCATGTTTTTTGTTGACAGTGGCTGTAGTAGATATTTATTAGGCCTAGTTTGGCACAAGGTTACAATTGTAGAATGTTCAGTAAGATGTAAACTTACTTTACAGTTGAGTTGCTGACTATTGTTCTATGATAGCTTTCTTTGTCTTCGGAAATGTTAAAGTTGGTTCTTTATATGGCAATAGAAAATGCTAGTAGAGGCTGAATGTTAATACAGTCTTTGCTAGTCCTTGTGGGCCAGCACTTCACTTACATTGGTTTACGAGGATACTAGTTCAAAGAAAGTAGAAAGTGTGGCTATGATTAATTTATTTTATTCTTTGTTATACATCAGATTCCACAAAGTGTGGGTAAAATCTTTATATGCACACTAACATAGGTTTGCGAAGTGAAATTGTCAAACAGAATTCAAATTCCAGTTGATTGTTTTATTCATGTTGTGCTAATACCCTTAAAAAAAGGCATGAATCCATCTTTCTTCAAAAGGGTAGACTGGGCTCTCTTACATTAGATCGCAGTCTCTCTGGAAGACAGACAACTGACCTCAAACCTGAGAATGACTGTTTAAAGATTTTTCACCACACTGTGAATCATTTCTTTTATCAGTTCCTCTGAAAAATGTTACTAGTTCTACACAAACCTTTGCTGCTATAATCAAATCTTTTTTGTATAGTTTTAAGTTCATTTCATTTTCTGTTACGACCTCATATCTCAAAATCCATGTGAGTGTCCGCACACACACACACACACAAGTTTATTCATGCTGTCAAAAGATAATAGTATCTAAGTAATTCTACATTGTACTTATGAAATATTAAGAATTTTGTTGCATAGCCTTATCTTGATTCAGTTCAAGAGTTTCTGAATATTAAACAAAAGAAATCTGTTCACTGCTGCATAATTATTGGGCTTTATTTATAAAGTTAAAAACTGTATTTTTTTTTTTTTTTTATACTGCATCACCAAAAGAGTCTACTACAGTTACTTATCTCTAAGTAGTTCATCCCTTCTGGATTCAAAGAAAAGGTTTACACATTCAATATGAATACAGAATGTGCTTTGTATATGTTGATTTTTAATTTTTCATATCATATTTAGGAAGCTAATTGGGAAACATTTGTACTGCAAAATAAATTCATGAACATTCTTAAATTTGGTATCTATACTAATTCTACCTGTGGGGAAAGGAGAGCTCTATCAATTTTTCTATTATCAGAAATATTTTTTATAGTAGGTACCTCCAATCATTTTCAGTAACTAACTTTTAAATTGAATTTTTAAAAATAAAGTGTTCTTGAAACTTCTATTTTAGTTTTTAATTGAAAGCTAAATGATGAAATTTACTATTTCCAGTAAGCAAAATACTCTGGTGTATCTCAAACAAAAATTATACTGATTGGAATCTAAAAAAAAATGTTTTAAGCTTTTAAATTTCTTCAGCTATTTTTGAGTGATTGATACATTAGTAAACAAAAGTTGATTCTCGATTTTAAAAATATTGCAAAAATATAATGTACATATGACATTTTTTTTTTTGTAAATTAGCAAATTGAAAGTTAAATTGATCTGATTTGCACAAGTATTACTTATCTATCGCATGAAATTTAGAATAAAACTATTTCTTAATAATGAAGTGGTGATCTTTTTTTACCGCCCCTCAACCCCACCCCAGCCAGGTGCGAGATAAGCAAAGTGTATGGTGATCAGAATTGACATAGTTGTCCAAATTTCCTCCTGTAAGGGGAGGAAATAGTGAAACACATGACTTTTTTAATGTGCACACAAAAATAACCACACAAAAAATTTCAAATACACACAAAAAATATATTTTAAAAATAAAATGGCTTAAATTTGTATTAAACTTTTCAATTTTCAATTAATAAATATAGTCTTCACTTAATAATCTAAAACCTACAAGTCTTTGAAGTACTTGAAAAATATTTTGAAACTTTATAAATTATTATAATTAAAAAAAAATGAAAAAAATTTTTTTTAAATTTCATTATTAAATGAAAAACTTTTCTTCAGACTATAATGTCCTTAATATATATTATTTATTAAAGCAGTTAAAAGCTTATCTAATTAAATGTAGTCATAGTTTTATTGCATGTTTTATTTTACTATGAGGGGCAGATTTTCAGAAAAAGAGCTAAATGTTTGCAAAAAAAAAAAATAGATGATTTACATTCCCCAATGAGTCCTGCATTTAACTAATAAAACCAATTTTCTCTACAATTTAATTAAAGTTTTATGAATTTATGTGGAGGGTGGGGTAAAAGATATAAAAAAAATATTTTTAACAAAACTTTTTTAAAAATAACTTCAAAAATAATCTCATTCATTTGTGAATAAGTCCTGAAAGTTTCCTTAAAATCTGACAATTAGTTGATTTTTGCAAGAATTTCCAAATTAGTGTTTTTCACTGGAAAAAACTGAGTTACATATTATCCACTGAAAACTCTGGTAATGATTTGGTTACTCGCTGTTGTAGAGTGGCTGACACCCCTGCAGCATTCTCGGTGATGAAATGGCCTATAGGGTGAAATTGTCTATTCAAGTAAAGAATAGTTGCATTTGAGGTGTAATTCAAATAATATTTGGACTGATTACTCCAGCGACTATTGCTATCTAAACCCTTCTCTGTGGTGTAAGTTCTGTTTTGTCTGTTATTGTAACTATTGTACTATTCTCTGTATATTTGTTAGCACTGGATATTGTACTGACTAATACCACAGCACACTCTGTGTATCATATCACCTCAGCGATACAACACCTGCTTGCGAAAATCAAAACAAATTTTTTTTACCAAAATTTTGAACATATTAGGATTAAAAAATCTTAAAAAATAATTAAAAATACTTCTATCTTTACCCTTTATAAACATTTTGATGGAAAAAGTTTGGGGCCTTTTTTCTTCTTACTATGCTGCTTTTTCAGCAATTTAGTGGCAGTAACTATTTTATAGTTACAATTACTGTTTGTAACCAATTTGTGTAAGACTAAAATTTCACTTATTAATATCGAAGAAAAATATTCATACTTTGAAAAACAATTTCACTGGATGGTTTTTCTTTAAAAAATCTATTTTCTACTTTCTAGTAATTTCTGTTCTCTTTCCTTAATAATGTTTTCTTTTTCTCATATTATCTTACACTCCGTTAAGTTATTCTTTGTGCTTTATTTCATTGCTTGAGGTGAGAGTGTTGTTAAGAAAAATTCTTCATTGCAAATTGACCTAGAACAAATGAAATGTCTTTTCTTTTTTACTACTAATTGCTAAAACATGACTAATACCAATATAAAAATAAATTAAATTGATGACCTTGTTTAATCGACATTTTTTAGTTATACCAAGGTAAATGAAATATTTGTGTGGAAAAAGTTTTCAGTGTGTGTGTGTGTATATAAAAATACATATATGGAATTTAAAAAAATGACTCTTAATCAACTTTGATCAAAGTATTGACTTTTTACTTTAGAAAATAAAGAATGATTTTCTTCTTGCTATTGATTTCCGTATGTAAGTTTGTGTTGCTTTATTAAGACTCCTTTTTATATATTTTAAATAATAAACATCAATTTTTAACAGAACAGCAACTATTGTTTGATAACTGCATTTGGCCTTCCATGTGATAAGAAACTTTCAAAGAGAATTTAAGTTATCATTTTTATTGTCATCTTTTAATTCAGATTCTATTCCTGAAGCCAAATATCAAATGAAGAAAAATATAAAAAGAGGAATTGTTATCAGTTTAACAAAAAATCTTTTTGTAACCAATCTCTTGTCACAAAAATAAGTATTTGATTGTTCAAGAATAGATGAAGGGAAACAAATTCAAGTTATAGAAACAAAAGATATTTTCTGATGCAAATATTTTATAGTAACTTTGTATTTAACATTGAAATGGCTTTTAAGTGCTTTAATGTTCTTGATATTGCTAAGAAATGAGTTCTTTAAAGAAGAATGAGTTTCCATTTAGAAAATCTGGAGTTATTTTGCTTTTTTTTTCTTCTTCTGATTTTCTTAGCATTTTAAAAATATTTTTCTTTAAACATGTTGTGCTTAGTTTTATGTACTGATTGATTTTTTTTTTTTTTTTTTTTTTGTTTATTCCTATGGTCTTTTGTCAGTAAGCATAATGTTGTTCCAGGGAAAGAATTTATCGAGTATGAAAAGTATGTTTTTAGTCTCGGTAAATAATAATGTTCTCATCTTAGTTGTTGTTTTTCTGACTTTATTCCACAAGAAGATCAGAAAATTGAAAGAATCTGTACACACACTTCTCTATAATAAACTATTGTGTAGACCAAGTATAGAAATGAACATTATATATTAACAAAGTGATATCACAAGGAGGAATTAAGTGATAAGATATTTTTTAGCATGAACAGTACAATTAAAACAATATACTCTCATGGGTTTGAATAAAAAGTTTAGTTTCCAAAAGGTTATCATTTAGGTCAGACATCTGAAGATGACCCAATTGTACAACAGCTGAAACAATATCATCAAAGATAAGAAGCAGTAGCATGTATAATAATTTCTCCTTTCAAAAATTCAGATGCGATTTTACTCGTATTATTGTTTGTTTTTTGTTTTTTTTTTAAGAATTTTGATTAAGGTTTAATATTTTAAAATGGAAATATTTACATTATTTATATTCAGACTGTTGTCCTCATCTTTGTTATTACAATGTTTTGGTCATTTTGCTCTCCAACTTTCTTCAGGTGTATATCGATCTGGGTATCCTATAGTGAATTTTGACAAATGGAAATATTCTTATTTTCAAATTAATATTGGATCATCAGATCTTAAAACTTTTGTAAGCATAGCACTTTAGATTCCCCACCCCCACAGTAAGCTTTTAAGGAGTAGAGCAAAATTGTTTACCAAAATGGAGATATTTTCTGGTGATATGGACACATAATTAGGATTTTAAAGTTTCAAACAATTTGTATAATTGTTTGGTTCAGTTAATCTTTGAAACGACTTTCTAACTGATTTGAATTTGTAATAAGCATCTTAATATTGCACAAAGACAGTTATGGTCATATCACTTTGAAACACCGTAAAAAAAAAAAAAAAATTCAGTTGTGTGAACAGTCTAGCCGACAACATAATAATGAAAATGGGGACAGAAATCCAATCTTCCCCTCACACCAACAGAAACACACTTTTGCTTACCAATCTTCCAAAAATTTTTTCTTCTCCTCCCCCCCCCCAAATAAAAAAGCAACAACCTTTATTCACTGAGCAATTTTTTTTTTTTTTAATTGGCCACATCAAACACTGAGGCAAGAATCATTAGTATAACTTTTGATACACTTAGCAGTCTTGTTGTGTTACTAATTTCATTTAGTTTTCTTTGTCTTCACAGCAGAATACATGCAACATGGTGTCAGTTGGTTTGATGAGGTAATTTGCATTTTTCTTCACTACAAGGACATTATAGACTTTTCTGCACTTCATGGTGCCTGTCATCACGCAGAGCCATCCGCACACTGGTAGGTGTCCTACAAGCATTCCACATAAAGAAAAAAAATGGCTCATCTTGTTAAGATGTCTGGTACTTCTGAAACTGCAGTTCCGCATTTCTATTGCAAGGCTACTTGCTCACCTCAAATATCCAAATACATGGGTACCATTCTGGGTCCTTGCAGATCAAGTCAAATTGGGCCAGTTTAGCTCTTGCCGGCTGTGATACAATGTCTTTATTTACATAAATGTCATCACTGTATGCTGGCATTCTTTCTTTTACTGTCTCTTCTTGAGACAACACAGCACTAATTATTGCCTTCATTATCTGTGGTACTACATTTAAGCCTAGTCTGCAAACATTACCATCTGAAATAGCCACAATGACTCACTGATTCTGTCTTGCAAATAGGCCTTTCTCAAATTCACCTAGGAGACATTAAACCTACACTGACAATTTACTGGCACAAACATCAGCATTAACTGTGAATACATTGACATATTGGTTCAACTCCCTGTAATCCATTATGGGCCTCACATTTTGACTTGTTTGGTTGCACAATTGCCATCAAAGGAATCGGGTCTTTAGAATGTTTGAGTTTTCTATGGGGGTAGAGAATCAACAAGCCATCTTTAATCCATGTGCAGAACTCCTTTTCGTACACAGATCTTACTTGGTTGGGCACATGGTATTCAGCTATGTGGTTTATAGCATGGCTGGTTCCTGGTTTTCTGTCCACTTCCATGATGCTGTCCAGATTTTCTTACGCTGGTCAAATTCACTGAAGTCAGGTTAGTCAATCTTAAGTGATACACACATGGAGTCCTCCTTCTAAAACTTCACTATTCGATTGTGTGATAAGAACTTCACCCAAGGCTTTGATGGCATCATAACCCAGCAGCAGGTCAAAGTTTGATGGCTTCTCACACACCATCAGCGCTTTAACATCAGCAGAATTCTCAGTGTCTGCACAGATCTTGACTACTCCTATCCTGTGACATGCACGTGTTCCACTGCTTATGGTGGTCACTCCGACACTTCTCTTCTAGTTTTGGCAAATTCCTGCACTTGCTATAGAGCAAGATCAGCCAGAATCGAGGAGTGCTGAGCATAGTGTCTCATTGATGTAGATTTGGATGACTGGCAGCATACCATGAGTTGTCTGGGGAAGAGATCAGCGCCATCTTGTCCTTGGCTATCTCAAACAGTATGTCCAGCCTCATTGCATTGATAACAGCGCACATGCACTTCTTACCACATGGGCCCTGATCATTACATTTATAGCAAACGATTTCCATGCAAGGGCCCAAACCAGGGGAAGCTACTTTGGGTTGTGGCCATGGTGATGGGTTCATCTAAGACAGTGATGTTTCAGGATGGGCCTGGCCTGACCTAATAATTCATCAAGCACTAGTGAATCTACACTAGAGTTTCCATGTAAAAGTTGCTTTACCCTAACCTGAAGGCCTGCTACAAACACATATGCTAACACTTGTTCAGGTAGTCTGTCAAACAGGGTTGCTAGCTTCATTCATAGAGGAATCAAATGCTTGACTCATTTTACCCCGCACAGATGACAAATTCAACTTATTCCACCCATTCCAACACAGGGGTAGAGCCATCAAACTCTGAGATGAGTTTTAAGTCAAATTTGTCACCCATTTCTCCAAAATAGCTTGAAAGAAATTTGGTCGCAAATCTCTTGATAACAGTCCCGCCGGCAATGTAACAAAAATGGAGACAGAATTTAAATCTTCCCCTCACAGCAACAGAAACATACTTTTTCTTACCAATCTCTCATAAATTTGACTTTATAAGTAAAAAAAAAAAAAAAAAGCAACAGCCATTATTTATTGAGCAATTTTTCTGATTGGCCACCCCAGATGCGGAGGCAAGGATCATTGGCGTAACTTTTGATATACATAGTGATTCTTGTTGTGCTACTAATGTTTAGTGTTTTTTTTTTTTTTGTTTGTTTCATCTTCACCACATTTTTTGCCATAGAATACATGGGACACACTGTCATTTGGTTTGACAAGGTAATTTGCCATTTTCTTTGCCACTAGGACATTACAGACTTTTCTCAGATCAATGTCCTACATGTCAGACAAAGATAAACTCTCTTTCGTCTAGAATAAGGCAAATCCTGTTCACTATTTCTGCCATTCTGTGATTCTAGTTCACTATGTCTGTCACACACTGGTTCTTATCTTATCTCCGAAGTTAAGCCACATTGAGCTTGGTAAGTACCGAGATGGGTAATTGATTGGGAAACATTCTTTTCATCTGGTTTTAATTTTTTTTTTCTTTACTTTCTGTTTCTCTTGGTGAGAATCTGATAAAAATTGTGGATTTGTATAAAGAACATACAGACAGATAAACACACACACACACAAACATCTTGCCTTTATATATATATATATATATATATATATATATATATATATATATATATATATAATCGATTTTCTGCACTATTGTAAGAACTGCAACCTTGAAACTTCTGAATACCGTTTTGTATGTCTTTGTCTAGGAGTGTATCAAATTTGATTAAAATCTGACCACTCCTTCTATAACCTGTTTTTTTTTTTTCGATTATTGATTTTCGATATTTATCGGGGGTACCTCAACACAAAACCTAGCTAAGAACACTCACAGACCCATATAGTACAACTGTGTAAATTTTCAAGAAAATTGTTTCAGCCGTTTCGGAGTCTATAGGTAACCGAAACACACACACAGTTCCATTTATAAATAAGTTTAGATACAACTTTTGTCTAGTATTAGGCCACATAATCTCAAATGATAAATTATGAATTTAGAGGGTTGCTCTTGTTATTCATGCTGTTTGAAATTAATAAAATATTGGTTCAGTCTTTTGATCAATCAGGGTAATTGATTAAAGTTGGTCTTCAGCAAAGATCAGCTTAACTGTAGAAATGCATCTATTAATCTGCCCTCTTGCTCCTTGACCTGAATTCAAGAAATGATTTGTGAATATCAATTTAGTTTTAAAAATTAAAAAGCAATTTGTCAGAATTCATTAAACCTGCAATTCAATCAGTCTACATGATTATGCTTTTTATATGGACATGTTTGCTTTTCTACCTATGAACACCTCTTCATTAGGAAGGTGGGTGGAAACATCCAAATCAGCAGTAGAATAAGGTGATAACATGGTTCATTTCTTAGTGCATGTCTTAACTTGCAATAGATTATCACAAAATTGCTTCTAAAGTATTTTATTTCTAATAATGTTTTGTGTACATGTATCTTAAGTTAGCTTTGTCTTGTAAAACTGATAACAGAACAAGCCTCAGTGACTATGAGTACTCTTTACTGTTGGTGTTGTTGTTACATTTACCTGATAACCCTCACTAGTCCTCTGGACAATGAGTTGTGAATGGTACCACACCAGCCATAATCTCTTATGTTGCAAATAGTCATGCTGCATTCTGTTGTTTACTCTGTTGCAACTGGTGTTTACTTGTCAAATTGGATAGCCAACAAGCCTATAGTAAGCCTTTTAGCTGAAAATGAATTCAAATTGCAAAGCTGGTCTGATAATAAACAATTATTTATTACTAGCAATTACACAATTCTGTTTTGTTTGTAACTAGAGTGAATTTTAGTGACTGCACAATTCTCTTTAGGCCTTTTAAACTGAATGATCAGTCTAACAATTGTAGCCACTTCATTCATCTCCATTTTCTCTTTTAAGTCAGTTTCTTTCTTTTTGACTTTACTCTGTTCTTCTGATTTCTATGGAAGGTAGCTTTATATCTTTAACAGTCAGGAGACAAAATAAGCTGACTGGACGCTCTCTCTCTCTCTCTCTATATATATATATATTTTTTTTTTTTCTAGACATATGCTATTAAATATAAGACAATGAATGTCTATTATGTTTAATCATGAGCCGTTCTAAACGTCGTATTTTTGCTTTAATTTCAGTTGAAAATAAAGACAAAAATTCTCCAACATTTGGATAATTATTTATTGGTTTTCTTCTAAGCTTTCGACTCACATGAACCATCTTCAGAGAGGTAGTTTAAACTGAAATATTATAAAATCCACCATCACCGACGATTTTATTTTGTGTTGTCATTTTGTTGTCATTTCGCGCTATCCCGCGGTGTGACGTCATAAAACCGCATCGCAAACTTAAGAACTGTGTTTATTATTTTTGGTAAATATTGCCGTTGCCAAGCGGAGTTTTATGTCAACACAAAATAAAATCGTCAGTGATGGTGGATTTTATAATATTTCAGTTTAAACTACCTCTCTGAAGATGGCTCATGTGAGCCGAAAGCTTAGAAGAAAACCAATAAATAATTATCCAAATGTTGGAGAATTTTTGTCTTTATTTTCAACTGAAATTAAAGCAAAAATACGACGTTTAGAACGGCTCATGATTAAACATAATAGACATTCATTGTCTCTTATATTTAATAGCATATGCCTAGAAAATTACTTGCTGCCTCGATATACTAAATAAATATATATATATATATATATATATATAAAATCTAGGCACTGGAATTGTCACATACTTATTTTTTTCTTTCTAGACAAAGAAGATTCTCTTGACAAAAGCCAGATGCCCTGAGCTGGGTATCTGTAGCTGCTAGATAAACCATAAATATATTTATTTTCTAAGTATGGTCTAGAACTGAGAAATTCATGTATTTTGGGTGACTAGGAAAATATTAAGATAATTTTTACCTGTTTGGACATTAAAAGATTCTGCTATATACACATCCTTTTAAATTCAGGCTTTGACACTAGCCAATTTCAGTCTGAAAGCCTTAATCAAGCATCTTTTTATGCTCTAATTAACTATTTGTTTTCTTTTTCCATTTTAGTTTTGTCAACTTTCTGTATCTCCATACTTACTTTCATTTATTTAATATAACGACTTTGTTCGCTTCAGTCATTAAGCATTCATACATTACTAAAATTTTGTGCAAGGTGATTATTCTGTCGCAACTTGATTTTATCCAAAATGATACTTATGAACATAAGCCGTACGAAATAACCAAGAGAATAGAGAAGTCGGACTTGGGAATTAAAATAAGTTCTGCTTGATACCAGTTAAAGATTTGACACCCATAATTTATGAATAATTCATCAATACATAAAGAAGAATTTACAGAATATCATTAAAGATAACAATTATGTGATAAAAAGCATAGAAATTAACAGGTATTAAAAATAAATCCACGTTGAAGAAATTGTCAACTCCTCAATATTTAGATTCTTAGCAAGCAAATCTAATATCAACAAGTGTAGCATATTTTTGTAAATATTTTTTGGTAAATATTTTTGTGCATTCCATCCAGAATATATAAACATGAACAGATATCCACATTTAACAAAAATTACTTTTGATTAGATTTATCCAGAGGCGTTTCTGAAAAGTTTCACTAAATTGATTTCACTAAATTTTAATTTTCTTTCTACTTCAAGTTATTAGATGAGATCATAATACTTGCTAAATGTTAAATCCCCCCCCCCCCAAAAGAACTTAAGATCCAGATTCAAATCAAGAATCTACTCACTCCTATTGGCAGAACCTCTTTATTGATCATGTCTTTGGAAGTGTAGCTCTACTGACTTGGCCAATTGTGGGTTTATAAGAATTTTAACCTGTAGTTGGGGTGGATGGATGTTGATTCTGAGGAGTCTATCTATGCTTTAACAATTTTTTTTTTTTTTTTTTTTTGTGCTGCTGCAGTTCCACTTACCCTCCTCACTAGACCAGGGTCTAGTGGAGGAGCCAGTTTAGTCACCAGCCACAGGTTTTGAATTCAGACGTGTCCTTCTAGACCAGTTGCTACTCAAGGCAATAGGACCTAGTTGTCCTACTATTTCTTCCATAGCTGGAAGAAGAAATGAATTAATGATTTTCCCAAGGGTTTTTGTGCATAATATTTGTCAATACCTCAATCCAAGCCATTACTCTACTGTACTTCTTTCAGATATACAACTGAAAAAGTAAAAATGTACAAATGATAAAAACATTAATTTGGAACTAGTAATTAGGGGTTTTTTTTTGTTTGTTTTTTTAATACAATGCCTAGACAATAACATTTTTCTGTATTATAATGTAACACTGTTTTATAGAGTTCACTGTGAGGCTAGGATCTGGATACACACATAGACGGGGATAGTGTGTGCCTTTTATCTCTGTCTCAAGTGTTTTGCATTTTATGATCAGCAGTAAAGTATGTGTAACATAGTTCCCAAAGTAGCAGCCCACTTGACTAAAATGGAATAAAATTAAAGATAAAGAAATGAGAACTTTTGGGAACAAGTGACAACAAAACAGATGTTGGGAACTTCTGGTCACAGGTTTGTATTAAGTCATAGTTGGAATTGTGATCATTTCTGTGCAACCCATTAATGGGAACATAATTTCCTTCACCTGTTCATTGTGAGAAATAGATGGTAGAAGAACAAGTTGAGAAAGGTTGATCTGTTAGTCTAAGATACCACAGGTGACAGAAGTACCAAGTGTCACCTACCTACACACCTAGACCATGTAATTGAAGCCCTGAATAAATGACATTGGAGACAGTGTTTGAGTTTTAATTTCTCAACATATATTTTCACCTTTCCTTGCGAAAATATAAGATCAAAATGCAGCTAATAGCTCTGTTAAGCTTATTGATGCACCTCATAAACACTATGACATATTTGCTCCCTTGAGTGTTTGTAAATTTGACCTATTAATTGAGAGTTCAATGCCTGGGCACTGACATTTTAATCCATGGAAACAAATTGATCAATAACTGAGCAGTATAAAAAATTGCAATATTCTAGATTAGATATAGTCAGTAGAATAACTGTAATCTACCTCTGTAGATTCACTGTATTTACATGGATCATTGTCCTCATCTTTGTTCCCATTTGTACGACGTTTCAGCCATTGTACACTTCGGCCTTCTTCAGGTGCTAGGAATTTCGAACCAAACTCTTTATTAAAATCACTGGGGTATATGAACTTCATTCCTTGCATAGTAATGCTTCTGCTGGTAGTCATGAGTTATCTCCCTCTAACCCCATAAGTTACTTGTTCACCACTGCTGTAGCCTGGTATTGAACTCACAACTCTTTGGGTCAAGTCACAGGAACTAATCAATGGCCAGAGCATACAACAGCCAAAACATACAAGTGGCAATAAAGATGAGGAAGAGAGTCCGAATAATGTAAATACTACCTCATCTCAGAAATATAGACAAATACTCTGTAGATTCAGTTAAGAATTTCCAGAACATTATCTGGATTAAAGAAAGCTAGAGAGTCAAAATCCCCAAACATAACAAAGATGAGTACATTAATCTAAATTTAAATAACTCCTCATCCCACAAATTCATACAGCATAATGTTCAACTTGGGATTAATATTAACCACTGAATTAAATTTGACAAGGGGATTAATAAAAAAAATATTAATGTATAAAATAATTTTTTTCTCCTCTCCCATTATTAATCTACAGATTTATTGATGCACTTATATAATAAATGTTGTTTTTGGTGTTTGGAATAACCACTCTCATCTTCCCTTTAAACTTCTCTTGTTTATCATATCTGAATATTTTTTCTCAAAAGAAAATAGTTTTTTTACCAACTGAATTATTGCATTTGTTGATCAAATTGGACAAAATTAAATTAGTGTTTCTGGTGCATTGTTTAAAAAAAAATGCAGAAAGGAAAATCACACTGCAAAACCAAGTTGATAACAAATGAAGAATTTAGCCTTATTTATTTGTTTTTTATTGTATTTGATTTGCTAACATCTTAGTTCAATAAGTGACATGGAAACTTCAGATTGAAGCATAAAAATTACAAGAATATGGTCACAATCTATATGCTGTTGTACAAATCAAGGCACCATGTCTGATTATTTCTACTTACTGTTTCTATTGTGAATTGGATGACATTATTCAGTTACCATGGAGGAGGTCATATGATTAACCAATTTATTTCCCTTTGTATGTGTGTGTGATAAAGTAACTCTTCCTCTCTTTGAGAAAAATTGAGATTGATTGTTATTGGATTAGCTTTCCTTTAATTGAATTTACTTTTTTAAAATTTGCATAAATTTAAATGTCCAAGAGGAAACTTCTGTTCAATTTTTTTTTTTTTCTTCTCCATCTCTGCAGATTTTTCTGTTGCCAAATGTTCTCAGATTAAAGAATAGCAAGTTTTTTCTTCAACATATTTGATTTGCAAAAATTAATATTAGAAGTTTTCTTATATTCATATCGCATTAAAATTATGACTTTAATTATCTGTAAAGTAGAGAAAATATGCGCACACACACACACACACACATTATTCTCCGTCTATGGCAAGAGTTTGAAATATGCATCTGATGATTGCATAACGCTCAAGCTCAGTTGTGCCATATATGTAGGATATGTATATTTATTAATATATATATATATAACACAGCTCTGTTCATACATTGAGCACTGTTTTATTAACACCTGAATAATAATACTATATCCATATGTACACCCTCATATGTATATTTATTAATTTCCGTCACTCTCTCTCATTCATATATATAGTTTTGAAAGAAACAAGCTGGAATTGATTATTTTTATTTTAAGTACAGCATATTTTCCTAACAAGATTTCTTGATTATTCAGGATGGTAGATATAAATAATGTTTTTTTTTTGTTTTTATATATATATATATATAAACACTATATCTAGAATATCTACTCAAATATAAGTATCCATTAAAAATAATGTTTAAACAAATATATATCAAGCAAGGTGATACTGCCACTAAGATGGAGGGGACTACTGGGAGTGAAAAAAATGTGACAAATTTTTTAAAGAACACACATACACACACACACACACACATACATATATATATATATATATATATATATATATATTATTCAAATTTCTGAAATAGTTGTTTTATCCTTGGATATATTTTGATTTCTCTTTCTATGAGAGAATATTGAAATTTTTTTTTTTTTGTTTTTTTTGTTCAAACATTTAGACATTCTTTCTTTTATTTCTTAAAGAAATCAAAACCTGAAAGAATGAAGCAACTAATTCAAAAATTTTCAAAAGTTAATAAAAATTAGATGAAACTTGTCAAGATATTAAGATACAAACAAGAATCTGCAATGTTATTGGTCTTGACTTGACATCTTGGTTTCAGTTATTTTCTAACCACCATAATATAGCTTCCTTGTGCCTTTTCTATAAATACTTTTATTGTAATTGTTCTGATGAACTTTCCTATATAATACCTAGACTTTATGAATTTAAAACAGTACTAGATTGGAAGCTAGGTCTCATCATTTTACAGTTGAAATCGCTAGATGTAACTGAGTTCTGTGTTAAGTTTCTTCTATTGCACTTCTCACTTGTGGAACTATCTTGCTTCGCAGTCAATTTTGCATTTAAATTTTTGACAATCAATGTGTCATTTTCTTCTGTTTTAATTCCTGTTCTTCTAGTGTCCTCTCTCTTTAATAGTAGTTTTTCTCATATTCTGTAACACTCAGTAACCTCTTTCATCCTTATGGCTTTATTACCTTACTTGGGGTGAAATGATAAAAAGAATCCTTAATTCTTGTTCTTTCATTGCTCAAACTTTTTTATTTTTTTTTTCTTCATATTTTTTAAAACTCTGTAAACTCTTATACTTTGATGGTCTTATGGGCTTGCTTAGGGTAAAATTGTATATAATCATCTGCAGACAGATATGTTTCATTGTATCACGGCTCACCAGTACAGTTAGACATCCAATTGCTTCCAGATATATTATGTACCAACTGCTTTTACTATTATGGTAGTAGTGGGAGGCACTTCTTTTTCTTCTATGTGCCCTGTCCTTTCAGGAGATAAGCGATCATGGTTCTCCACATCTCCCTATCCCTTGTGGCTTCTAGTATGTTTGCTCCCGTTACTCCTGTCAACCCCCGTTCCGTCAGCCACCTGATCAGGCCCTGCAGATATGTTATCTGCTGCCTTCCCCTGTCTCTCTTTCCTTCTATTTGGCCAGTCAGTTTTAGGTTCTCCAGGCTCTCCTTCCTCACTGCGTGTCCCAGGAACTTCAGTTGTCTCTTCCTTATGCTCAGTATCAATTTCCTTTTTGTTGTTATTCTTTCCAATACCTCATCGTTGCTTGCATGCTCAGTCCACGATATCCACAGCATCCCTCTGTAGAACCACATTTCTGCTGCTTCCAGTTTTGTCCTCATTTTCGATGATATTGTCCAGCATTCACTGCCGTATTGAAGAACTGACATCACATAGCAGTCCAGCACTCTTTTCTTTGTTTCCAGTGAGATTTTCCTGTGTGTTAGTACTTTGCTCAACTTCTGGAACGCGTCTTTTGCCATGCCAATTCGCCTTCGGATCTCCGTGTCACATTGGGAAGCACAGTAATATATAAAATTGAATCCTGAATTCTTTTCCCAATGGTCCTTTCCTGATTGGTCAAACACGGCCAAGCTAAATGGAATCATTTAACAAAAAAACAGGTGATAAGTAACAAGGCAATGATATAGGGATAACAAGAGATTAAATATGTTAGGGTATTTTAAAATATGAAAGACGGAGCAAAACAAAGCAATGAGGTAAAAATAAATATTGCAGGACAAAATAATGGGAGAAGATACCTTGTCAGGAAGATAAATGTTATATTGACAAACGACCTAATGTTTAATTTGTATGAAGTTACAAATAATAGAAAGGCAAAACCAGAAAGGAAAAGAAAATTTTTTTTTTTCACATGGCAGTAAAGTTCTTTGCTTCTATGGCCATTTTTGTCTTTATAATTGCTAAGAATGTGCAGAAGTTTTTCATTTGTCTCTTTCTCTCACCTTATATATAGATTTGTTTTTTTTTTATTTGAATTTAATTTTTATTGCAACACGAAATTTCTGTGTTTTGAGATTTATAGCTTTTATCTTATCAGGCAATATTCAATAACTCTGGTTCTCTACATTCTACTTTTACATTTTTAAAAAAACTTAATGCCAGAGAACTATGGATTCTAAAGCTGTTGGTTTATCTAGATATATTCAAAGGGTGTGGCATATGAATTGTCTAAATTGTGCAAAATGAAAATAGCACTGACATCTCATTTTAACAGATATATTTACCAAAATTACACAAAAATATCTTTAAATACTGAAGAGTAAATTTCTTCAATAAAATTGCCATTGGCTTTAACCACAACCTCCATCCAAACTGCTTCAGATTCTCCTGCAACTCTTCTGGACAGTCTCCTTGTTTAAGGTGGTGAATGCTGCTATAATCCTTGCCTTCAGTTCATCTTTGTTACCTCACTCAACTACACTCTACACATAACCAAGGGGCTTTGCAGTTTGGAGAGTTAGGTGACCAGATGTAAGGGGTGAAATTGTCTGACAGCCATGACTGGGGTCTCTTGCTTGTGTAGAATGGTGCAGTCTTGTTTCCTGACATAGGTTCTTCCAGTAAACCCCTCTTGACCCAGGGCAGCACTATCTCCTCAAGACACTTGATGAAGGCCTCCTTGTTGAGTGCCTGTGGGAATATGAATGAAAGCATAATGTTAGCATCACTAGTAATCACTCCAAACACTGATATTTACTTGATATCATTCAACACTTTCCAAATCTTCTGCTCTGTCCTTATATTGATGCTCAAATATTCTGAAATATTCATATTGGAGTTTCTGGTATGAATGCTGTTTCTAAATTTCTGATGGAGTGAATTGTGGCATGACAATTTTTTTCTCACGGATGATGTCCATCCAACCCTAATATACTGTGCGTTTGACTAAACGAAAACAAATGTATGCAATAAATTAGATATAAAATGGTGACAATTTAACCATCGCGCCCTGTGTGTGTATGTATCACACAAAGGCTGGAGATACTAAAGAAACTTTTTTTTTACTAGAAATTCCAAATTCTGGAAATTTGTGTACACTAAATAAAAATAAAAAAATGAGAATTTTTAATAAAACCTGGTCATCTAAATATTTAGATTAGTGCTAACAAAATAAGAATTCAGCATTGGATTCTTTTTTTTTTTTTTTCCCCTCATCATTAATTAATTTTAATATTAATAATATTGTGGAAAATAATATACCATTGGTTAAGCTTTCATTCTTCCGTATCAGCATGCTGGCAAGAATGGTTACTTCTAAAGCTATTTCAATTCGGGCAACATCAGGTAACCTCGCTCAGAGGATATAGATTATTATTATTTTAATACTATTTTTGATTAGTCGTTTATTGACTCTGGACTCTGTTAACCTTCAATCAATATTTTATTTTTCCTATTGGTTGAATAGAGCTATTCTGAAAATAACAGAATGACCCATGCATTTCTAAAATCTAAAACACTTAAATCTTTCCCTTTTCTTTTAGTAGTGTTTATTTTCGTGTGGACTGTTTTGCTTTACAGTGGTCTCTGCTTATCTTTGGTTTCAATTACTTGTAATTAAACCCAGAAATAAATAAATTCATAGTGTGTTATCAAAAAATTGAGATTGTTAGTATATCAAATATTGTTTAGACATTTGGACTAATATATATATATAGATTTTTTTTTCTTTTTTTTTTTTCTCTTCAATTCTTATCAGGCATAGTCTATGAAAAATAAAGGAAACTTTAATCAAGTGTTTAAAAAAAATAATAATAAATAAAATCACCTGGATACTTGCTATGGCAAGTTTTACAGAAAACAGTTTAGTCCAGTTGATTTATTAAGGCCCACCACCACCACCACCACCACCATTACTGTTCATTGTTTGTGTCTGTGTATCAGTGGTTTTCATTGATAACAGTAAATAAATTGTTGTTAAAATAATATTGGACAAACAATAAGTTTTATTAAATGTTTTCAAAGCATGAGTGGTGAAACTGCTAATTGGGATATGCAAAAGAAGTTGTCAGGTGCTTCCTTTTTAGTAAAATTTATTGACTTAATCAGAAAAGAAAAAAAAGTATCTTCTCCCCATTATGTATTTTATTACAGTATATATTATCATTGTTATATTTTATTAATCATCATTGTTCAAATGAACTTAATTCCAATCCAAGGGGGAACAATTGCAAGATACTTTCCCCTTCCAATTTATAGGCAAACACATACAAATGCATGCTGAGATTTCTTCCTAGCCAATTCGATAGGCCATTTGTTCATGTTATCTGTATCAGTCTGTCTTGCCTTGAAGTTAGAATTTGTTCTTGAGTGTCAACACCAATTCTTAGTTTGGGAACTTTTTTTTTTTTTTTTTTTTGCCTTATTACTGTTAATTTGCCTTGCGTATTTTGTTTGCTTGCTTCATATTATTTTTATTCTGTTCTTTTATCATTTATTGCAAACTTTTTCAGTTCTGCTTGTTGGGCAGTACTGCCATTCATTTACATTTAACAATCGACACTCTCTAAAAGTTCCATGAATGAGTGTGATTATAGGGTCTCTGAGCAACTTACAAACTCCCTCCACATGTCTTGGTAGTTATTCATTCACGCATACTAGATCTTTGGCAAGAAGACCTAGTCGTGTCTGTTCCTTCCCACCTGTTATAATAGTCAATATTCTTTGTCTTTAATGCTCACTTTGAGTATAGATATGTGGCTGTTGATTCCATCAGTTGAACTCTGTCCTAACTGTTGACCTGAATCTGGAAAGTCAGTGATGCCATGTTGTCACTGCACTGGATGCATACATTGCTATAGAATCTAGCCAACTGTATGGACACAAAATTTCATCTACCCTTTAAAGGGTTTTGTAGCAAAGGAAGAGATGTACCTTGTGGAGCAAAGCAAGCAAAGACTTGTCTAGGGGTGTGGTGTTGTCAAGATGGCAGAGAAAAAATATGGCTTGCCTCTCATGAGACCAGACGTAACCAAAAGGTTTGTGAAAGAATGTCCTAATTATATGATTAGCTGCTCATGCTGATTGGTTTGACCAGCCAATCGGAAAGCACTCAATCAGAAACAGCAATATAAATGCAGTATCACCTAAGACAAGAGAGAAACAGAAAAGATCTGTCCTCGAAGCAAGTCTTCATTTACTGATAACACTATCAATGAAGGAAAGAATTTTGCTGCTCTCACAACCTATAAGCTATTTCAGCATTTACAAGTTGCTACAATGGGACAAGTATGGATTAGCCACGATATGATAAAGCCATTTAATGGTAAAGGCGATGTAATGGAGTGGCTGAAGGTGAAGTTAGTGGCAAAACTTCTGGTGGAAGATGATGTGGCAAGTCTGCTGCCACTGTACCTGGAGGAGGATGCAGTTTCCCTCTACATGAGATGATGGAAAAAGACCAGCAAAATATAGATCAAATAGAAGCACGGCTGAAGGAGGTATTTACTGATGGTACCTTTGCAGCATACAGAAAGCTGGCTCTCATCAAGTGGGAAGACGAATGGGTAGATGTGTACGCGAACAGGATAAGGCAGTTAGTCGGGTTCAAGGGTGTTAGGCTGGAGAGGCTTGTAAAGCTAACTTTTGTCACAGGGTTCCTGGATGATATCTCCATTGGACTCCAGCAGGTGCCAAATGTTGAGACCCTAACAATGGGATAGGCCTTGTATGTTATACATGTGGTGGCCCCAACCTTTTTCCAGGGATTGCTGAAGTCAATGTAATCCTGGACATATAAATAGAAGAGCACAGGGGAAAATGTGCTGCTACCGCTGTAATGCTAGGTTACATATCACAAAACTGTTTGGGAAACAGATTCAAGAACAAGGTATTATAGTATTATAGCCACCTTTGCCCCCTTCCAGTCAGTAAATACAGCCTTACCAATTGTTGGCATCCAGGTAGACTGTGTGAAGCGTTCAGCACTTGTTGACATGGGATGTTCTCGATCAATAGTTAGTGCAAACTGCTGCCGAGCATGGAGAAAGTATGAGATAAACATCACAACAATTGACAGCACATTCAAAGCATTTTATGGAGTCAGAGTGGTTATGATCCACACAGTAAGAGGTGACAGTGCTAAGGTTGACGTTCTAATAGTGTGTGGAAAGCCTCTTGCCTTTGACCTGCTGATTGGAATTGATACAATACGAGAACTAGGTGGTGTTAAGGTCACATCCACTGAGAATGTTCTGTTTGGCAGAGGGAAAGAGTCACATGCAGCTCTCTCAATTGAGGAACATGATTTTTACACTACCTTTGACCATAAACAGCTACAATATGACATGCCATGTTTTTCATTTGCGGGAAGTCGGTAGGACACTTTCCTGTCTGCAGGTGGCTCTGCACAGCAACTGAAGTAATGAAGAGACGAGCAAGTATGGTCATAAAGGGATGGGACAACAGATTGAATGATGTTCCTCTCAAGCAGATGATAGCTGAAGTGGTGACCAAAGGGTACCAGGATGACCCTGCCCAAGGTGACTGGTGTGTGGCCGAAGGAGTTTTAAATGTATGGGTAGAGGCAAGTTCCCTGGCAACAGACATGGTGTTGGAAGGATGCAGCACTATTTTAGAGGATGCATACTGGCTTTGTTTGACAAACTATACTCAGCATATAAATTTGAAACTTGACCATAAACAGAGAGCCTGGAACGCATGGCGTAAGGGGGTCATGAATGAAGCACCAGATTAGCTGTGCAATGCAATTCTGAGTATTCATTGCCTCATATGCAGCCCTGTTTTAATTGGACAGAGTTGGACTTGGATTGCTAACTGTTGGCTAATACCATATCCAGAGAAGCGGCTTGGATCCTCCAAGTGTTTGATTTCTCTACTGGCTGTTGTACAGCCAGTGATAGATTACAGAAAACAAAACCAACATGTAGAAGCCTTCACAGCAAACACAGACGTATATGCCACCAAATTGAAGGAGTGGTATCAGCAGAGGGTTAATGTAGCTCTGCTTCACCTGAGGAGAGCCTATCTGTAGATTCGTGTTCATGAGTCACTGTGGGCATTTCAAACTATAATTGTCAAAGGAGAAAGATATTGCTTGACGTGCGGCTTCAACACTGAAAGGTCTTAATCTTGCACAGCACTGGCAAGCTGAGGTGGTGCATCTCTACACAGACTCTGTGTTTACCACTGGTTAACCAACACCCTTATGAGCAAAGCCAGAGCAAAGACCAAAGCTGCAATTGAAATGCTAGTGCAGAGAAGATTAGCAATCTTAAAGCGAATGACCGAAGAATACAGCTTGAGAGTCAACATCACCTAAGGCAAACTAACTAGAGTACCGAAGAGGTGGCTTGATATGATGAGAAGGGTCCCAGCCCCAATTCACACCAATTCGCTTTTTTCTTCTCTCTAATAAATTCTTTTTATTTCTACATTTCTTTGACATACATTCAACTTCAATTTTTTTTTTTGTTTTTTTGTAAACCTTTGAAAAATGAGTTTTGTTGTGTTTTAAATTTATATCTAAATTCAGAGATTAAATGATAGTTGAGAAAATGTTGTGCAGAGGAAAATTTAATTAAAATCGTTGAAGTTAAGTAGTGGTTTTGTTTGTGTTTCTGATTTCAGATTTTATTTGTAGAACTAAGCCTCAGTTTATCAGCATGTTAAAAATAAAATTTCAAATGGCTAACTTGTATGATCAGTCCTTTTGTTTCAATAAAAATCAAATTATTGCATATATAATTCCCCTATTTCCATCAGTAAAGCTTGCTTTAATTATTTGCCAGTAACTACCAATTGCTGATCTTAAAGCATTTCTAGGATACATCTAGTAATATTATTCTTTCTGTAATACTGGATTTAATTCCTGGTCGGTGATGAGCTCTTTTTCTTGGTTTATCATTGCTTAATGTAAAAATTGTGTGCTAAATCAAAATTTAGATTAAAAAATTGTTTTATCTGGTGTTAATTTTTTTTTCCCCTCTCACCTAAAATAATAAGTTTATTAGTGCAAGAAAATGATTAAAGTAAAGAATGGTTAAGAAAGCTTTTTAGGTTGACCTAATAAATAGTCTGACAGAACAAGTCCAATCAAAGAAAGAGGACCAGACTTTGTGTTCGATGTAAAACTTTGGTTTAAAATCGAACCCATGTCCTTCTGAATGCAAGAAACATAACTTAAGCTTAATGCAGATGCTTAATTTAATTCAGGTGCCAGGATGTTTGGTTTAGTTTACATGGATGAATGCAAAGCTGTGTGGACTCTGGGTTTTGTGGCATGTCTATTTCTTGACACCAGAGAGAGGCAAATTTCTACTAAGTTTCTATTAAGAGGCAGTAGCAGAGTGATTAGTTTGGTGAACGAAACTGTATTTTTCACTGTTACAAGAAGATTGGATTTTTGACCCCGTTTTTGTTACTACAAGTGTACTTAGTTTTGGCACATGGATTTTGTTTTATCTTCTATTACAAAGTCCAGATAAACTTCTTGTACCAACACTTCAAACTTGGCTGTAAATCTATTAAAAAATGATCCACATCCTGGAAAGTTTTCAACAAGAACAACATTAAAAAAATGTTGAACATGTTCAGGTTGCAATCAAAGGAAATTAGCAGTGTGAGAATTAGGTCTGGAGATTCCATGGACTGTACAGAAAGCATCCAGCCATTTTGAATATCATGACTGACTGCATTATTTTTTTTTTATTTTTTTTTATTTTTTTTTAAATTTCATGCCTCTTACTGGGTATTTTGGCAGTATTTTGCATCCATCAATTCTGTTAGCATCCTCCACCCTATAGAATTTGCGCTTTGGCTTTTCTTGAAGCTAATGGATGAGACTGAGAAAACTTTAGTGAAAAGTAAGAGCAATAAAGGAACAGGATTCAGGAAGACAAGATGGTGCTTGATGATGCATTTAAATTTTTGGAGATTGTAGATGGTAGGAATGCAAGAAATGGGAAGAAAGTTCCACAGGTAACCAATGCAAGATAAGTAACTATTAGAATAGAACAAATGGTTGTATCTAGCTAGTTCAACTGTAAAATTGTGAGACCTACTTGCCAGTCTAATAGCATGCCTAAATTCATGCAGTCAAGCCTCAATGGAAGAAACCTCATCAGAACAATTACCATGAAAATTATTGTAGAAAATCCTAACTTGTTAATTAATATCAAAAGCTAAGATCATTTGAAAAGACAATCCATTGTAAAAGAAAAAAAAATACTAATTACTTAAATAGATCTTCTAGTTTAGCCTATGATTTTAGTTTTAGCATTAGTACTATCACTATGTCTATAATCATTAATGAATGGAAACTTCAAATGTATTTCTATAATATACCCTACCTGTAATGTTATCTAAGCAGCTAATTTTAAAATACACAGTTATTAGTTTATGTATATTGACTATTTTAAGTTTCCCTCCTGTATCACACATACTAGAATAGGAATCAGATATAAGAATTAACTTGGAGAAGTTGAAACCTGTTTCTATTAATTGCTTTGGGGATCTCTCTCTTCTACTGAATTGCATTTTTTTCTTTTTCTTTAATGTTAAAATATAACATTGAAAAAATTACAAAAGACTGATTATTTGTGGCTCAATTGTTTCTGTATAAAAATAATCTTTAAAAAAAAAAATCTGTATTTCTCTTAGCCATTGTCCTGTCCAGCAGAGTTGTGATGTACTCACTTGGTAAACTGTAGTTTTCAACCTAAATATTGTCCCATTTTGTTAGACAATATTAAATCCGACATTTGGAATCCCAGACAATTGAGCTCTTCATTTGGAATTGAGCCTAAAGTAACATGTCCTCAAATCAACCAAATTCTTGGTCAGGAATGCTAACTATTGCATTGATGATGCACTGATATTACTGTTAGAGATGCACAAAAGTAATTTGAAACAAGAGGAAAATACAAAACTGAGATAAATTAAAATGTTATAAAGAAAAAAAAATCCCCCCAGAAAGACCGTTTGTTTTTAACTGTGTCAAAGTCAACTTGAGAAAAATAAATGAACAATTTCTCTTTGTGTCATGTACTTATAAGCTTGCTGTTTTTTGTATTCATTGATTGTTGTTTAAAAAAGTGGCTTGTTGGTCTTTGGGAGTTTTATTATCTGACAGGAAACTCTGATACCCAAGAAAGAGTAGAATCAATTTTGGTTTTGATTCCTTGTACAAAATGTTTAGCTTATTTTTGTTATTTACAAAAATGTGCTAATCTAATTCTTTTTTTTTCTTTTTCTTTTTAATCTGTATCACCTCATGCAAGGTAGTAAAGCCACTAAGATGTAAGGGGTTACAGTGTGTGGAAGAATTAGAAACTGAAACATTAACAATGAGCGGGAAGAGGAAAGTAATCAGAACTGTAGATAATGATTGACATTGCAATTAAATTTTTGAAGATTAAAATTGACTGGCAAGCATGGAGCCAGAAAGGATTTCCACACATGAAAAGTGCAAGAAAGAAGCTGTGAGCATATTACTCGATTACTATATATGCACATGCCAATGCCTGTTTTTCTGCAGTGCACATGTCATGCTGTCTTTATTGTGTAAGCCAGATACTGTTCATGTTTTGTATGCATAACCACAAAATATGCTCAAATGTTATGGAAAGAAAAATCAATTTTCTATGCTTAAACCATTAAACCTGAAGTGAAATTTTTGCTAAATTCTCTCATCAATGACAATAAAATCAAAATTCTGTACTTTCCAGAAGTGAAGATTGAGAATTAAGTTGAAAAAAAAAAAATTAGTCATTGATTCAGTCTGTTAATTGCCATACATGATACATGCTTGAGCAATCATGTCTCTTTCAATTCATGACTGACAGGGCAGAAGATTTTCCTGCAGTAGGTTGCCATTTCTTTTTATTGTAAACTGGTTGCCAACTAAGGCTTTAGAACCCAATCTGTTCTGCTATTAAAACCCTTCAATACTACCTTTATTACATGATTTGAAAGAAACGACTAGATTAGATCAAACAAGTGTCCAGTTATGCCATAGCCCTGTAGCTTGCATTTAAGGCCAGCATGCCAGACTGTCAAATGCTATAGCTGGAGAGATAAATTCATACTTCTTCCAAGGGTATTTGTGTGTAAGTGAATGAAACTAATTTGACTGGAATTTGAACTCATTTCTCCAATTTCTCATTCCAAGTTGATATCCATTATACTACAATGCACAATGATAACCTAACTGAATTTTAAAAAAAAAATTTTTTTTTTAATTTAAAATAGGGATTAAGCTAATTTGTTTACAATGATGGAGGAGTATCAGTTCTGTATCAGTTTAATTCAAAGGTCAAATGGTATTAAATCATTTTACTTAACACATAAATGATGAAAGTTAGATGGAACAACTGAAGTATGAATGATCATAATAGAACTTGTATATTGCTTATGATGGCAAAAGTATATTCCTAAGATTTAAAATGCTATATATGTAGCTTTGTGTGTGTGTGTGTGTGTGTGTGTGTGTGTGTGTGTGTATATATATATATATATAAACACAATCCTGGGTATGACGGTAAACTTAGAGAGTTGAGTTAAAAAGAAATAACTGATACTGAGACATCTGAATGAGGCATGACATGTGGAATTAGAACAATCTACTCCAGTGAACAAAAAGGGTTCATTTTGAAATTCCACTCACCTGAAGGTGAGAGAACAACTGAAATGTAAATATGGCGACAAAGATGATGGCACAATCTGAATAGTGTAAATACAATACCCCATTTTGGAAATATCAAGATCCAGATATCCCATGACTAATTAGAGTTGTAGCAGCACTACATATACTTCAGCCACTGTAGAAGTATTTCTTTGGGAACGACAGATTGACAGAGCCCAACTCTCCAGGCTGGTTTTGAATTCAGTTTTCCTTCTCCTAGAATGGTCAAATCCAGTCTATCCTGCTATTTTACTTATAGCTTGAGGGAGAAGAGGTGGATTCCCAAGGTTGGTTGGTTGTTTTGTTTTTATGGTATATCAACCTCGGCAGGTCATTTATTGCCAATTACATTTTATTTATTGCTGGTAATACCTTTTTCTTTCAACAATTTATTGTTGGTTTTATATAAGTTTTGTGTCTAGTAATACTTTTTTCTTTTCAAATATAAAGATTCATTGGGATTTGTTTTTAAGGGCAGGGTCCCCATGTCCTACCCTTGTTATTTAACCCATAACTGAAGGGAAGGGACGGATTAATACTTTTCCCAAGGGTACCAGTGCTTAAGTGAATGCAGGGTATTCAACTGGAATTTGAACTTGGCTCACCGATTTCTCTTTCTGAGCCGATATCCACTGCACCACAACGCACATCTGTCACTAAACGCTTACAGCATGGTCACCCATCTAAATACTGATCAGGCTCAACGTTGCTTAACTTCGGTGATCGAGCGAGAACCAGTATATTCAATGTGATATGGCCGTAAGCCGGATTCTCAAGGGTATTAGCATGTAAGTTTTTTTTTTTTTTTTTTTTTAATCATATCATCCCGAGCAAGGCGGTAACACCACTGATGTGCAGGGGGCTATGTAATAGTGAAAAGATTGGAAAAGAGAAAGCCGGAAACTACATCCTAAACAGGGAACAAGGGATGAGCCTCTTAACCTGTTCAATAGACGTGGGTGAAGTGTGAACCGGGCGATAGATAGATCTATCTACTCCAATTGGAAAAAAAAAAGTGAGAAGATTAGATGAATCTGACTAGAATTCCAAATCGACTCTGATTCTTCAATCCAAGCTGCTGAACACAAAAATCAGCGAAACAGTAGCAACAGCTCACCTGGCAAAGAGGACTTGGAATACTAAAGATGAGCATATATCAAGCATGTTGTTTTATATACTGACACCAAGAATGCAAACTCAATTCTTTCCATCTGCAGTCTCAGAGTGATTTTGACAAGAACGTTTTGGAACAGGCAGGAATACTAAGCATGTTTGTCTTGCTTTCACAAAGATGTCACATGCAGGACAACCATATGCATTCAACTGGCGCCAGATTGGTAGTATGATCAGTCCTTTGTCATTTTCAAAACAAAAATATGCAACATTTACTCAACAGCTTAGGAAACCAATGTAGAAGATGCAGCAGCTGGTATTTGGTTGAGTGAGAAAAGGAGAGGGGACCAGTGAGAAGAGAGGTCACAGAGGGCAGTAGAGCCAAAGAATCACATGCAGCTTTCACATGCTATAAATGCAGCTGACATTGCAGCTCATTCACAATTTTTAACATATACTCTGTTATCATCTGAGACAATATAGGATGCCAATAACAAAATTACAATTATTCATAATTTTGCTATATAATTTCCTTGTTGTATTGTTTTTTCTTTCTGAACATCAGAATTTAAAAAGAAAAAAATCTGATATCCATTAACTTATAGCAAGCAGAACACGTTAAAAAATATTCCTCACTTGTGATTTTAAATTTTAATTTTGTACAGAGCTTGTGCTTGGTCCTAAAGCAAATACCACTTACATTTAAAATTTAAAGTTGGCATTACTTGTATTTCTACCAATCTTTAATGAACAAAAGAAATTCCAATTAACTGAAGAAGGTTGGAGTATACAACTGTTGAAACATCATGAATATAGCAACAATGATGAGGACAACAATTCAAACAATGGAAATAGTGTAAAAAAAAAAATTTGATTATGTAATGTGTATTATTTAAAAAAAATAAATCATAAAAATACTAAATGATTCTTGAAAATACATGCTGAAGAAAAAGGAAAAATATTAATAATTTTTAGTACAGTGTCCATGCCTCACTGCTATGAATTTTTTAATTGTTATTATAAAAAAATTCCTTTTCATGTCGGGTCTCATCAGTTTATGCAGCAATCAGTAATCTTTTCAGTTCTTTCAATGTGAAGATTTTCTTTGTATATTTTATATCAGACACTATCATCAATTTGAAAATTGAATTGGAAATTCTTTTATTCTTTAAGTTAAAGTATTATGGTATTTGCTAAAAAAACAAATTTTTTTTTGTTTGTTAATTCTGAGATGAGGTAATATTTACACTATTACATTGTTCGAACTATTGTTGTTGTTGTTTTTTGGTTTTTTGGTTTTTTTTTGTACATCCTAGCCTTCTTCAGGTACTAGGAATTTCAAATTGAGTGCTAGATTAGGATCACTGGGGTATATCATTCTCATTTCATGTGCAAAGCTATTTCTGGTAGCCATGTAGTTATCTCCCTTTCACTTAACTCCCTAAGTTATTTGTTCACCACTGCTGTAGCCTGGTATTGAACTCTCAACTCTTTAGGTTAAGTCACTGGAACTAACCAATGGCTATATCCCTTGAAGACACATCTTTGTTTGTTGTTTGTCTTATGTTACAGTAATAAACACACACTATAAGATATCATCAGACCTTTAGAAAATAGATTAGTGAAGTAGTAAAACAAGTTAGTCTACTAGTAAGCAATACTATTAACTGAACTGTACTAAATTTAGTAAATATCTTACAGTAGCCTACCTCTACCTCAACACCTGCCACGAAGACCAATCATAATTTATGTATTTATCTCAAATACAATCTACTTAAGACCCTAGTGGTCAGCTTTCAATTATTTAAGCCATTTAATTATACTTTTTTCTTCGCCTTGTAGTTCTTTAGGGGGGATGTATGGGTGGTGTAATGCATATCAGCTTGAAAAGTGGAATCAGCAAGCAGATTCAAATTTCAAGTTTGGCATTCACTTTCACACTTGAGAATAGCATGAATTTTTTTTTTTTTTTTTTCTTAATCACCTACTTCCTAGTATGGTTTAAATAACATTAGGCTGGATTTCTAGAATTGGATGGTAACCAGTCTGATTTCCAAATAATGTGGAAGGCAATGGAAAACCTCTCCCACCCAAGAATGTGTGGCAATTTACAAATAATGATAAAAATTCTTTTGAGAGCTATGATCACCTGCATAAAAGAGACTTTGTATTTTAGGAATTATTTTAACATGAAAACATTATTGTTTATAAATTTTTTCTTTCATCTGATTTTATGAAAGAAAGTTTTAAAAAAAATTTTAACCATAAGAAATAAGCCCATGGTGTAATATACTTGTGTGGACGAATTTCTTTGGCTAATGACAGAATGGTGAAGACTCTAAAAATAATGTCTAAAGAATATGTAGCCACTTGACCACCAAGTTGAGTTTGTAGTTGATCAACACAAACAGGATCATCTGGTGGAAAGAGTGATTTTGAAAAACCTTAAATTTTTAATGAAGCCAGGAAAACATCACTGACTCATTCTCAAAGCATTTGAAGAATGTTTATGAATGAAAATAATAAAGATTACTTGAAGCTGTTATATTTACTATGAATGTGTCATTTACAAAGATATCTTTCTTTACATCTGAAAAAGCAATAAAATTACTGTTAGGAGAAATTTGGGGAAATGTTTGAAATATTTTTATTTTTTTTTAATGATGATTTAATAAAAACTTGCTCTGTAGAAATAAGCTTCATCACAAACTTGTGTAACTAAGTTTTTTCTCAGTTTCCTACCTATTTTCCTTTTTTTCTTTTTTTTTTCTTTTTTTTTGTTAAAAATAGAATGATTTGGTTTCATTTAAAATCGTATTTTTTTCTTGATATTATCTATTTTTCTATCATCTTTCTTATTTTATTAATAACTTCTTTCTTTTATTTTACAGATTTTATTAGTATCAAGTAGTAAACATAGGGATCGTTGGATTGTACCTGGAGGGGGTGTAGAGCCATCTGAGGGTCCTGACATTGCTGCCGAAAGAGAAGTCTTTGAAGAGGCAGGAGTAAGAGGAAAGTTAGGCAGACTTATTGGTGAATTTGAGGTAAGTTTGAGAAGAAAAAAGAACTTGGTCAATAGATTTTGTTTTTAAAATGTTTATTCTGCACTTATACATTAGCAAAAATATTTTTTCTCTCTCTTCCGTCCCTCCACTGAATCCAACGTTAGTGTTTTTTGTGATTTTGTTGAGGTTTTGCATTTTCAGGAACCCCTCATATTGAGATGTTTTAATTTACAGCTAGAGCTGTCAAATTAGTACATCAAACTATTGAATGTAATAGCAACTCTTAATTTCTGGGATTAAAATTATCTAGCCTACTTCAGGTAACTGCTTATTTGGAAATTTAAGGGTGCACTTTATTTTATAGAATAAAAAGTTGTGATAACAAAGATGAGGACATAAGTCTGAATGCAAATAATTCCAGTTCCTTCATAGTAAATATTAAAAGCAATAAGATTTTGTACTGCAAAAAAATATTTTTCTATTTTGAGAGTTGGAGAAACTTCTTTTTAACATTGTAGATTTATACTATTCTTAAAATCCATGTTCCGCATTTTTTGAAGTTAGACATATGTTCAGCCTGATCCTTGGCAACAGTTGTGAGAAATGGATAAATTCAGAAGGATCCTATATAAAATGCCACCTTGAATTGAGTGGCATAAGAGTTATGGATTTTCCCACACTAAAAATCTGACTCCATTACATGTTTATTTTCAATCATTTATATAAACAAAAAGCTTAAAACTCCAATCATTTTTATGTTTTACTACAGTTATAAAAATGGGTTTTTAACACAATTATGATTCATTCTTATGTACTTTGTTATTAATTTTTGTTTTTTGTTACTAGATGTGAGAATCTAGTTGGCCTACTCTCTGAAAATTACTCTTCTGACTTAGTAATACAGGAAATAATCAATTATTGACTCAACAAGGATCTACAACTCTAATATTAATATCTATAAATGATTCAGATTTAGTCATGTTTTTACTTTTTGGGGTTATTTCTGTTGTTTTTATAGAGGTTCCCTCACCCACACACACACACTTTTTTTTTTTTTTTTTTTTTTTTTTTTCCTATAAAATAAACATCCGGAATGTTAAAAAAAAATTTCAATGAATTTAGAGCATTCATATTTTTGGAGCATCATTTTTTATGGTGCTGTTTTATTGTCTCTTCTTTCCATCATATGCAGTTTTAACAATTTCATTCTTCATCCCTATACAAGTGAGTTTTTTTATATATGGCGTTAACAGTTCAGTGCAATAAATGAACTAAAACTGATGCAGCACCAGACACAGTACTTTACCTATACCTTGTAAAATGAACCATCCAGTATATTATAAAATCAACATGCATGAATAATCTGTGGGGGAGAAAAAAATTACCACTATTAACTACTCATACAAGTCTTAGACCAAAAAATGCTAAAAAATTTCATCCACATGAAAGTGCCTCACTTGAAAAAGTACAGATCAAAAATTCCAAAAAAAAATTCTAATATTTTCTTCTGCTTAATGCAGAACAACATGCCTACCCATAATAATGGTATTTAAAAAAATAAAAAAATTAAGATAAAATAAAAAATCTATAAATGACCAATATGTGTGTCTTATGAGGAAGGCATACTATTTACTACTATTTATTTCCATGAAAAATACAGCTTATTAATTTTGACTCAAGAGCCACTCAAGATAGAAACGGTTTCTGTTAAAATGGTAATGATGAATGTTGTATATGATATGAAAGATGTTGTTACAAAGTGAAGATTATAAGGATGAAAAGGATATATAACAATTGACTACTGAATTTGAAAAAATTGATATTGTTGTGTTCAGAAAAGTACTCAAACAAGAGGCTGTCCTACAAAGTAGTAGTTCTTGGAGTGGAACTAACACAGATCAGTTGGATAGAGCAAGTTTTCAGCTGCAAAACACTACCCTCCCCCCTATATCATTAACACCATTTTCAAGTTGTTTTATTTCATGGGTTGATGTCTGTATATAAACCAACTTCTATGTGGATTACTATGTACATTGTTGTTGCCAATACTCGAACCAGTTGCTTAACTGTGCTCACAACCTCTGTTTGGTCTCAGTAAACAATGAGCAAATCTCAATAGGTGCAGTTTTTTCCCCAAATGAAGAAATTCAATAATGAACATCTGCTTTTTATGTATCTGACATATGTGATGGTAAAAATAACATGGTTCAATCTCTACTGCTATACTATCAATAGTAGGCCAGTAATAAGAATTTTTTTTTTTTTTTTTTTTTGTCTTCTCTTGGCTAGACTGTTTCATGGGGCTGAAGGTTTCCATCTGCTCTGCTCTTACCCATAAGTGAGAACAAGGCAGCCAGAAGTAATCTCTAACCTGTTAATAGAAATGTATTAACCCTTAAACAGCAGACATCAGTTGATATTTAATTGGGAGATCAGCAGATATCATAAGTTGATGATTTAAACTTTTTTTAATAGACATTATTTTGAGTCTAAATCACTAATTGGCAATTCTAGGATTCATTAGGTCATGTTACTTTCTGAAGGATTTTCTTCTAAAGAAACCTGAATAAATAAACCAAAAACTGCTATTTGCATGCATACTTCACAAACATTTGAATGTTTTCATTATGGGAATATACTTTGGACATTGTGTGCAATATTGGGTTTTGTCATTTTTTGGTCTTCTGTTTTTCAGCTGTTCCATTAGATGTTCATGAAAATTCAAAATAAGCTTTTATTATAAATGCCAAAAGAAAGCTAAAAAAAACAGCAATGAACATGGGCTTTACATATTTTATTACCCTTGTAACAAGGCTATATTTATGAAGCAGTTTATAAGTAATACACTGCAAGTGGTTTTGCTTGCTTGCTTTAAAATATTTTCTCATATTAAGTATTGGCATTCAAAAAATTAACAATGCTATCAGATAGTTACAAATATCTTTATTAATGGAGTGTGTTCTATCTGAAATTGTATTATCTGTAATGGAGAAAAATTATATGAGAAATGATAATTTGTATAAGATCAAGGTCTTTGTCATATTTTCACTATAAAAGTTTAAGTTTAAGTTTAAGAAGCATCAGTTGATTAACATTTTGAAATTCTTAACATTCTAAAAGAATATTTCAATAAGTAATACAATTGAAGGAAAAAGATTTCTATCTGCGATGAAACCAGAATTGTGCAATAGTTATGCTTTTTTATGTTCATGTGTTTAGCAGTGGACAAGGGTGGATGGAACTGTTTATATATTAATATGAAAATTTAGTTGCTAGGTCATTGTGAATGTGATAGCTACACAGTATACTAGTTCACTCAACAGCGTCTCAATGCCAATTGATTAACACCTACATGTTCTCAATAAATCGATGCAGTTGTTTTATTAGTGATCCTTTTTGTTTTACTCAGTTTAGGCCCTGGTTTGTCTATTTTTAATGATCTACATCAATTCTTGCATATTCCTCAAGGCTTATCCAATTCTATAAAGGTTTTATTTCAAAGTGATACTAGATTTTTCTTGATTTGTTTCTCTTTTACTATTTTCTATCTCTCTCTCTCTCTCTCTATATATATATATATATATATATATATACTGTTAAATATAAGACAGTGAATGTCTTTTGTGTTTAATCATGAGCCGTTCTAAACATATTTTGGCTTGAATTTCAGGTGAAAATAAAGACAAAAGTTGTCCAATATTTGGATATTTTTTTTTATTATGCTGGTTCTAAGCTTTCGGCTCACATGAGCCATCTTCAGAGAGGTTACAGGGATGTTAACATAAAGACATCCACCATCAAAGATGATTTTATCTTGTGTTGACATAGAACATTACTAAGCAATAAGTCACCAGCAGACATAGTTCATAAATTTGTGATGCAGTTCCATGATGTCACACTGAGAGATGAAATGTTAACAGAACCATCTGTCTAAATGCAATGTAATGTGTTATAACCAGATTGAAATGTGATTTTATTAAGTGTGAGTCGTTTTGATTTAATGTAGGTGGCCTTTAATATCTGAAGGTTCTTTTTACTGTGTGTATGAGTATTATTGCGTTATTAACTAATATTACCTACATGGCTATGTTTTTGTAAGAAATATTGTTTAATTGAACTCTAATCAGAAAGGTGACAGGTCTCATGTGAGCCAAAAGCTTAGAACCAGCATAATAAAAAGAAATATCCAAATGTTGGACAATGTTTTCTCTTTATTTTCACTTGAAATAAAAACCAAAATATTATGTTTAGAACAGCTCATGATGAAACATAATAGACATTCATTGTCTGTTATATTTAATAGTATGTTTAGAAAATTATCCACTGCCTTGATACACTATAATAATTTTTTGCCCAAACAAGGCAATAAAACCACTAGGACATATGTGGGTAGTGAGAGTTAGAGAATCTGCAAGAGAATTCTACAAGAGAGAAGTGCAATAGAAGAAACTGAAATCTAGCCATTTCTAAACTTATTTATAAATGAAACTTTGCGTGTGTCTGTGTGTTTCTGTTACCTATAGACTCCGAAACGGCTGAACCAATTTTCTTGAAAATTTACAGTTGTACTATAAGCATCTGTGAGTGTTCTTAGCTAGGTTTTGTGTTGAGGTACCCTCGATAAATATTGATAATCGAAAAAATCGGGTTAAAGGAGTGGTCCGATTTTAATCAAATTTGAGACACTCATAGACATAAAAAACAATATTCAGAAGTTTCAAGGTTGCAGTTTTTACAATAGTGCAGAAAATTGATTTTATATAAAAGGCAAGATGTTTGTGTCTGTGTGTATGTTTATCTGTCTGTATGTCCTTTATAAAAATCCACAATTTTTATCCGATTCTCACCAAACTTCACACAAATATTCTTTAGGCTGAGTCTGACCATGGATTAGTTTCAAAGCTTTCATTACACCCGAGCAACACCGGGCTATACTGCTAGTCAACTATAAAATGAAATCTCTCTGCCAATCTAGTACCACACTTAAATTCATAAAGTCTAGGTACCATAGTGGAAAGTTTATCGGAACAATTTGGAAAGGCACAGGGAATCTGTTACAACAGTGAGAAAGGAACTGAAGCTGAGATGCCAGATCACGACCAGTAACATTGCAGATTCTATTAAGATTTTTTTCAGTAATCTCTAAGTATATAACAGTAGTACCAGACCAGATGTGGTAACAATACTCAAAGCAAGTAATAACGGTAGACTTATAAATATGTAAGAGATTTTGTCAGGAAATATTGTTCAGCACAACAGGTTAGAATGCTAGTAATAAATTGTATTTTGAAATAGTTTAGTTTAGTAAACATCTTTCAGGTTCTGACATTCTCTGGAAACATTCCCACGTTAATAACTCCAATCTAATTAAGATTGGATGTTATAGTTTCTAACATGTAAATTTTTTATTTTTACTAGTTCTGCTGCAATATTCCCTATCTAGCTTATCCCCTGTTCAACTTGCATGATTTTTATTCTGAGTTCAACTTTTACTTCAAGATATATTTGGTTTCTCTCTCTCACTCTCTTCTTAAAGATTATATACCTGACAAATGTTTCTTTCTTTATTTAATTGTTTCACCCCAAGCAAGGCAGTACCACTACTGATGCACAGGGGACTACATCAGAGTAAAAGTTTAGACAAGAGGAGAGTGAAGAGAAAGGTGATCCAGTTACAGAGGGTATCAAAGAAAGGGCAAAAGAAAGATCAGAACACAGGTGTGAAGACAGTTGCGAAGGTAGAGAGAAAGGAAAAGAACAAGATATACGAGCTGATGTAGAAAGGACTGGAGTGGATAAGAGATAAGTATTGTCATTGCATTTAAATTCCTGGAGGTTGTAACTGTCAAGAAAGCAAGTATATGGAAGGGAGTTCCACAGGCAGGAAGTGTGAGAAAAGAAACTGCCGAAGGAGAATTGTTGGCTGCATTTGGTTGATCTAATTGTAAATGGGTGGGACCTTGTTGCCAGTCTGGTTGCACAAATAAATTCATGTGGCGGGGGTACCAGTGACTTAAGTTTGTCAGAGCAGAAGCCATGAAAATATTTGTTGAAAATATCTCCCGCTGGTGAGAAAGTGGCTGGAGTTGAGCTGCCAAGTCGGGACCTATTACATTATAGATTCTCCTTTATAGCCTGTCAAGAACGAGATGAACAGCAGGGGCGTCTAACCATATATGACAGCAGTATTCTATGCATGGACAGATGGTTGATTTTTATTTTAAAAAAAACCTCTTGAGAAAAGGCAATTGATAATTAACAGGTTACATGCTAAGAATGAAATCATGAATACATTTTGTTGTATGAAGTAAATTTAACCAGTCAGTTTATTTGCCACCACTTTTAGGAAAAGTTTGAATTCTTTGCATTCACATATGCACAAATACCCTTGGGAAAGGTATTAAACCGTCTCTTCCCTCTAGTTATGGGTTAAATATCAGGACAGATTGGGTTCTTTAGCCTTGGCTGGCAACCAGTCTACTGCGGGATAATCTTCTGCCCAGTCAGTCATGTCTCTTTCGAGACATGATCGCCCAAGCGTGTATCACGTATGGCACTTAACTACCCTAATTGACCGTCATTTCAATAGAATGAAAAGTTTGAATTTCAAAAACATTTTTAAACCTCCCTCGCTTTTCATTTGTATATATATCCTGGATTTTTAGTGTAAGCAACAAAAAGAAAAGTAGGTTTGTGGTGGACAGGATTGTTTGCAGGCAGGGGATATGTATGTAATGAGGACAGATTATGAACAGAATTAGTTTAGTGTAATGAAAATAAACGTTGCTTTTCTACTTTACATTTTGGCCTTGTGCCACATTCATGTTCTGGAAAAATATTTACTTATGGAACTGAAGAAAACTGTAGAATGGATCATCTGAAACATTTTGTGGCACCAACAAAAGCAGTAGAAAATGAGTTGTCATCCAAACATGGATCATGTGATGTCCAGATATAAGGAGGAAAAAATGAGATAACTTCAACAGTTGGCAAGATAATTTTTAAATGTTGATAATGCGAGTGCACATAATGTGCAGGCAAATGTTTACTTTGGAATAATTGGTGGCTGTAGACAGCAGGTGTTGAATAAACTTTTGCTCAAGGAGGAATCTTTATTGTGGATACAAGTTAAAAAAATAAACAATTCTTCTTCCCTATTCTGAATAAAGTTGATCATTTTTTGAAAGTTCTGATATATCATCTTACAGTTAATAGTTTATTCAGATTTTAAACACGGATGCTAAATTAAACTGTGAAATGATGATATGTTAACTATGAATTCGGACACACACACACATTCCAATGAAAAGGAAAAATAACCATGTTTTACATGCGAGCATATGTGCACGCACACACTCACAAAGAAAAGAAAAAGAGCAACTTTGCACAAATGAAAGTGCATAAAAAAAAAATAAGAAATATAAAATCTATTGCTGATAACCCCTGACAAGTGGACAGTGATTGCTGAAGGGTCCGTTTATGAAACTCAAGTTAAGATACTGAAGGTGACCCCCAATAAATCACAAACTTTATTATATTTGTATTATATATATATATATATATAAATCTAAACTTATTTATAAATGGAACTTTGTGTGTGTCTGTCCATTACCTATAGACTCCGAAACGGCTGAACCGATTTTCTTGAAAATTTACACAGTTGTATTATAAACGTCTGTGAGTGTTCTTAGCTAGGTTTTGTGTCAAGATACCCCCAATAAATATCGAAAATCGATAATTTAAAAAAATCGGGTTATAGAATGAGTGGTCTGATTTTAATCAAATTTGATTCACTCATAGACAAAGATATAAGAAACGATATTCAAAAGTTTCAAGGTTGCAGTTCTTACAATAGTGCAGAAAATCGATTTTTATATATATAAAAAAGGCAAGTTGTTTGTGTGTGTGTCTGTCTGTTTATCTGCCTGTATGTCTGTATTTTTTTCAGCCCTTTTATTTTAGTTTTTGCTTTGGGTTTGGCTCTAAGTAGGTATAATTGTAGTTCTTAGTCTCAACCATGATACCATTTACTCAGAGGATTTATTTAGCCTTCAAAATTCTGTTTACAATGAAAAAAACTTATTCAATATCGATACCAGGAAATCAAAATTTGACTTACATCCATTCATTTTTCTTTCAGTCTACGGTTTTGCTTTAACTGGAAACAACTATTGCTTTTTAGTATTTCGTGCCAACGTCCAAAGAGTCTGAGCTCCAGGACCATGGATTAGTTTTAAAGCTTTCATTACACCCAAGCAACGCCGGGCTATACTGCTAGTGTGTATGTATATATATATATATATATACATATATATACACACACAGAGACACAGGGACTGCAGATATATGTATATAGTAAGTATTATACCAGGATATGTTTGTATAATCAATGTTTTGTTTATCATTACTGTCTACTTTTATGTGTGCACGCATGTTAATTTGAAAGTGAACTCTGAAGTCACTACCCGGTGGTGATGGTCTGTTTCATGCTTGAATGCAAGGTTTGGGCCATCAGATGATTGCATGAAATACTGCCACGAATCAGTGTTGATCTGTGTCTATTTCTATATATGATGGCTGCCACTTCATTATCTAGTATGGCCATCACAAGATTTCATTTTAAGACTTAACTGTACTCAGAATGGATATGGCTCTTTAAACCAGATAAAATTGGAAAACCTCTGGTTCAAACTTAGCAGACATGAAACTCAAACATTTTAAGTTATTTTTGTGAATGCTTACTTGTCGTTTCAGGTTCTGCACTCATTTGTACATTTTTTCCTAAAATGTGACATGAATTGTTAGTATTTAATGCCATTTTGTAGTTGACTAGTGCTCTGGTATGATATCATACAAATCAATTTTTCTGCTTTATTCAAGCGTAGCCTACAAAAGGTGAAGTCATTCCTGTCACACATATATGGTCCAGAATTTCAACATCAAGATTTTTCTGGGCACTCCTTTTTCAATTATCTATCTCTCAAAAGCAACCATTTAAGTTCCATGACCTTCTTCCTCTAGATGATATAATTTACATGGAATTCTAAGTCATATGTACTGATGTTTGTAAGGTTCAGTAATTCTTACATAAGCATAAAGCTATTGAATACTTACTTGCTTGTCTCTGTGCATCTTAGGTACCTCCACTCAATTGCCAAAAAAAACGGCATAGCATGAGGTTAATAGGGCTCAAACTTAATAAAAACAAAGTTTTATCATCAAAATATTTGTTATTAAGAGGAAAGATCAAATTTTGTTATTCTTTGAAATTTTTTAATCCTAAGACATTCGAAATTTCTTTTTTTTAAAATTTTTTTTGTTTTCCATCAACAATTCACGCAATGCTTATGTAAAGCAAAAGGTAATATTACACAAGACGTTTTTTAGTGCTGAAAGACATTAATTTGAAAACTCTTATATAAATCAACTAATTGTCTGATTTTAATGAAACTTTCAGGACTTATTCACAAATAAATTAAATTATTTATACAACTATTATTTTTAGAAAATCTTTGTAAAAAAAAAAAAGTTTTCATATTTTTTTTTTTTTTTTAAACATCTGTTACCCTCTGCCACACACATGCACACACTTCAATTAATTACATAAAACTTCTGAAAATACATTATTTATACCAATTTTTTATTTATCAGTTAAATGCAGGATTCATTGGAGAAAGAAAACCTTATAATTTTTTTTATTACGGGATCATTTTTCCAAAAATCTACTTTGAACAGTAAAATCAAAAATGCATTAAAACTATGCTATTTTTAATGTAGATAAACTTCTAATTGATTTTATAAATATAATTTTAGGATATCATATTCTGAAGAAGAAAAAATTTGCTGAATAATGAATTTTTGTAAGAATTGTTTTCATTTTTATCTTTGCTCACTAAAGTTTCAAACATCTTTTTAAATTTCTTCCAGTTATTCAGTATCTTTGGTTATTAATCCATTAAAAATCTACTTTATTTACAAAATGAAAATTCATAAGCTTAATACAAATCATTTAGAATTAAGATTTTTAAAATAATTTCTAATTTTTTATGTTAAATGGCACATGTTCCTTTACTATAGAAACTTATTGGGTCAAGTCAAGAACTTTCTTAGCAATCCTTATATTTCCAGCCAAATTTCAAAAAGGGACATTTTTTTTTACAACATAGAAACAACACTAGAAGCAACTTATTTGTTGGCATTGACATAAACTTTCATTTTAAAAAAATAATTGTCAATGGTTAGCAGCATGGCAAATACAATTTGTGTTCAAATTCCCATTGAGATAATCTGCATTCACTTTGCACTAATACACTCGGGAAAGGTATCAATAGAAATAAATAATTCTACTATTAACATTTAAAAATATATTTAAGAATGTTTATATATGCTTATTATACAAATTAGTACAATATTTTTTTAAGGTAAAATAGAAGTATTTTTCTAATTGCTTGGAACCAACAATTCTGATAATCACCTTTACTGCACCAAATGTAATTAATTTTAGTTATCAAGAAATTCAAGCCAGGCTGAGTACTATGGATTTTAATTACACACACACACACACACACACACACACACACACACACACACATACTAATAAATGTAGTGATTGTGTGCATGGCTATATACATCTTATGAGTGGTCAAGCAGTTGAGCTCAGAGGCTGAAAATTAGTCTATAAAGCTATCTTGACTAAATGATGGACATGTGGCACTGTCCTGCAAGATCACTAAAGGTCAGCACAAGTGAAAAATGCCATTTCAGACAAAAAAAATTTTTTTTTTAATACAAAAATGTTTCTGAACTTTACAAATGATAGTGACAGATGATAATAGTTCTGACTTCTGGATTAAACAGATGTATAATGCTGCTTTGTAAGAATGTGAATCTTTCTAGAAGGGGCACCAAATTATTTAACTGAAACTTTGCTAGCCATGTTAGAAAATATGGTTCAGTGGAACTTTGGGCCATGAACACCTTATCACAAAAAATTTTTCAAACATTGGAGTAGATAGACTAAACTATCGCCCAGTTCACACTCCACCCACGTCTATTGAACAGGTGAAGAGGCTCATCCCTTATTCCCTGCTTAGGATGTGGTTTCCGGCTTTCTCTTCTCCATTCTTTTCACTCTTACGTAGCCCCTTGCGCTTCAGTGGCGTTACCGCCTTGCTCGGGGTGATATGATTAAAAAATAAATAAATAAAACATTTCAAGTAATGAATGGCATCCCAAGCAACATGAAAGCCAGTAAAATTTGTGTCAAATGCTGTAAGGTGCAAAGTTTCATTGAATGATATTAACCTGATAAAGCAGTAGCAAGCCACATCATAAACATTTTCAATGACAGTGATGTCTCACTTGAGAAACATTTTTAAAATGTAGACAAAAATAAATCTCATTGAATTAATTTTTAGTAAGACAGCGGCCCAGTTAGTCTCAGGCATAGTAGAGTTGTTTTTATGAAAGGGGATTCCCTTTCCAAACAATGACATCTTACCCCTCCCCATTCCCCTCCCTCATCACCTTTTACTTAGGCCATCAGCTCTCCTCCACACAGGATGATATACCATTAAACAAAACTCCCCTCCATACAGGTATGGTAAAATTAAATTTTCATCTATATTTTGTCTGTTTAGTATTGTGATTATCTTTGTATGTGTTAGATTTAATGATTTTCATTGATTTTTGTGTATGAACTTGTGCATAAATTGGTTAGAATTGTAGCCAATACGCAACAAAGGTTGGAGGGAGGTTAGAATTGTAGCCAATACACAGCAAAGGTTGGAGGGAGGTTAGAATTGTAGCCAATACGCAACAAAGGTTGGAGGGAGGTTAGAATTGCAGCCAATACGCAGCAAAGGTTGGAGGGAGGTTAGAATTGTAGCCAATACGCAGCAAAGGTTGGAGGGAGGTTAGAATTGCAGCCAATACGCAGCAAAGGTTGGAGGGGGGTTAGAATTGCAGCCAATACGCAGCAAAGGTTGGAGGGGGGTTAGAATTGTAGCCAATACGCAGCAAAGGTTGGAGGGGGGTTAGAATTGTAGCCAATACGCAGCAAAGGTTGGAGGGGGGTTAGAATTGTAGCCAATACGCAGCAAAGGTTGGAGGGGGGTTAGAATTGTAGCCAATACGCAGCAAAGGTTGGAGGGGGGTTAGAATTGTAGCCAATACGCAGCAAAGGTTGGAGGGAGGTTAGAATTGCAGCCAATACGCAACAAAGGGTTCAATAAGCAATCATCTGGAATTCAGTACCAAACCATTGCTTTATATGCATTTTCATGTCAGCAGCCATTTTGCCAGACTGCTATCTGTAACTATTTACTCTTATTTTAACAGTAAATCTTATAGGTTTGATAAGGTCAAATTGGTGGCTGATCTACAAATGATGTTCAATTTGTTAACTGAGGCAAGAATTGGCTTGTTATTTTTTAATGAAACCACTCTCATTTGCATAATCTTAGAACTTTTTTTGCCTTTCATCAGCATGGATAATGCTAACCACCAGAAGAATGACTCCTTGCTGCTTCTCAGGTTAGCATTTTCCTCAAACATGAAATGGAATGATTATATTTAAATAATTGTTAGAAAATTTAATTCAATATATCATGCTGATCAATTTTTGTCACCAGAATATATCTTAAGCTTTTTTTTCATTCAAAAATTGAATATGGCTACCAAATCTGATCTGGTGCTTCTGTTATGTATTTAAAGATTATTGATGAAATACAAAGGAGAATCTGCAATGTTATTAGTCCTAATCTGACATCTCAACTTCAGTCATTTTCCCACTACAATAATGTAGCCTCTCTATCTTTTCTATAAATATTTTCATAACTGTTTTGATGAACTTTCTTCTTTGATGCCTTTTTACAAATTTAAGTTCAGTACTAGATTGGCAGCTAGGTCTCATCATTTTATATTTGAAATTGTTAGATATAACCATAAATTTTATACTAAGTTTCTTGTGCAATTCTCACTTGTGTAGGCAACTCTATTCCAGCTTCTTGTTTTCTAGTCAGTTTTGATTGTCAAAAATTTAAATGACATATCAATTACCATTTTCTATCTCTTTAATTTCTGTTCTCTTATTGTCCTCTTCCCATGATAATGTTTTTTCTCAGATTTCTTCACTCTTTCCCTGACATCTTAGTGGCTTTATTGCCTTAATTGGAAGTGAATTATTTTTTTCTAAGGGAAAAGTAAAAAAAAAATTGTTTACTGGTAAAATTCACCCTCTATTGCCATGTTGACCTCTGACATTATGGCCAGATGTAATAAAATTGGGGACATTCTTTTGAAGTAACTTTTATATATCTCCAAGTATTATGTTTAGAACATTTTCACAAATAGAAATCAATATAGATTGTGTGTAAAAGTGGATTGATGAGGGTAGCAATATTTTCTCTTTCTTCTTCTGCCTCAAGTCTCCTGGTGGTGTTATGGATAGCTGCTCAAATTGAAAAATCAGAACCAAGTTCAAATTCCAGTCAATTTTATTATATTCATTGATGCACAAATATGCTTCAAAAAGGTACAAATTCATCTCCTCTCGCTAACTATGAGCTAAATAGTAGGACTTCTATGTAAAAATAATAATTATCTCTCCAAAATATGGTTAATGCAATATTCACTCACAAAACAAAAAAAAACAAAAAAATAGTTAAATTTATGTACTTATTTGACTTTGATGTCTGCAATTTATAGCTCACATTTTAGACTTTCTTAGTAAGAACCATACATTGTCTTTTTGCAGTTGGTGATCAGTGCTTTCTTTTTACTTTAATTTATTAATTTATCTAGAAGATTTTACACGTTTTTTTTGTTTTTGTTTTTTTTTTCTCCAGTATCAGCCATCAATATAATGACATGAATTTATCTTATGTTGTTAATATTGTACCTACCAATAATAGCTCCTGATAGGAGCTTTCCTGTTGGTGAAGCTTCAGAATACACTGACTGCACCTCTGCAGGGGGTAAATATCCCCAAAGGGAGCCACCAGTTTATCATGGTTGGTGGTTGAGGGTTTGAGAAGTTGGGCTATACATATACTTCTAAACTCCAATACACCACATTAATCCCTACTTGAGCAAGATGGGCAGTTGGAAAGACCTGGCCCAATCAACCAGCTGGTCACATTAATCCCCAAGTCAGACTTACAAAACAAATGAAATGTGCTCACATTTACCATATCAAACATTAAACTGGCTTAGTAAGCAATCAAACTGGAAACAAAAAAATTTGAAATGGCTGTTTCAGCCTCTGAGGAAAGCCCTTTGGAAACAACCCAAGATATAAGTGGTACTTGGGACTCTCACCATATATGAATATACTAATCATGTAGCCCTGCAGGAATGATGTGAATGGGATTTTTCCTCTCATCATATCCCCCATATGGGGCTTTAAAGTGGGTGGGAGCAAGACTGATGAATAATAAGTACGAGGGGATAAAATGAGACTACACATTAGTATAGGCACAGAAAATGATACAGAAAATCAAAGGAAAAATTTTTGAAATTAGAACCAATAAAATAGGATAGAATGTTAAATAGAAGTAATAGAAATACTCATAGAACCAATAGAAGACAAACTAATAATGTTACCATGTCTTTTTTTAATCATTTTACCCCAAGCAAAGCATTCCACTGCCACTATTGCACAGGGGTTTACATAGGAGAAAGTGATGAGAAAGAGTGGTTAGTTATAGGAAATGTTGAAAGGAGGGTGATAGACAGATAAGGATATCGAGGATGGGGGTTGGGTAGATGGGAAGAGTATTTGAGAGAATGGATGTGAGTTAGTGTCATAAGACATGTCTATTGACCTTACATTTAAATTTCTGGAGATTGTAGCTGTCACGAAAGCAAGTCAGGAAGTGCGAGAAAAGAAGCTATTAGAGTAGAAATTGCGGTTACATTTTATCTGTTTCACTGTAAAAGAGTGGGATCTAGTTGCTAATCTAGTATCTCATGCAAATTCATACCTAAGGGCACAAGTGATCTAAGTTCATCGGAACAGAAGCCGTGAAAGTATTTATAGAAGAGGCACAGAGAAGCCACGTCACACCGGTGAGAGAGTGACTGCAGCAAGGCTGCCAAGTCGGTATTGATCACATTACAGATTCTCCATTGTATTTTGTCAAGAACCCCGAGGAGAATAGCAGGGGCACCCGGCCAGATGTGGCAGCAGTATTCAATACATGGGTGGATGGTAGATTTATAGATGTGCAGGATGGACTCAAACGGGAAAAACTTCCAGGGTCCTACACAGAGAACTGACTTTCATAGCAGCAGATTTAGCAATGGATTTGATATAGTCATTCCACTTGAGGTCTGCTGAGTGTGTGAGGCCAAGGAGGCATAGTGTTTTACTCTCAGGAAGGCAAGCCTGTTCCATGCTAATGAGAGGTAGTCTATGATGATTAATAGCAGCTTTGTTTTGGAAGCATTAAAATTTACGAGCCATTTCTTACCCTAGTCCACCATAAATTGGAGGTCCTTCTCAAGCTTAGCAGCAAGGTTCGCTTTGTCACTCACACCAGATTTTTCATCGAGACAAGAGTAAACTGTGGTGTCATTGGCATATATGCCTACTTGGGATCTTATAGCATTGGGATTATCGTTAATGTAGATCAGAAAGAGCATAGGACCTAGGATAGAGCCTTGAGGGACACCCGCGTTCATATGGTAGTTTTGGGAAGCATGTCCGTTTAATACTACCTTCAATGTATGATTAGAGAGGAATGACTGGATTAGGTCAAACAAATGTCCAGTTATGCCATAGCTCCACAGTTTGTGTAGGAGGCCAGCATGCCAGACTTTGTCAAACACTTTGGATATATATATCCAAGACAACAGTTCGAGCTTCGCCATTCTTGTCGAGTTGTAATAGAAATAATTTTAGCATTTCAGATGACTTCAAAAACAGTTTAAAAGAAAAAATTGAAATAATACATTACTGATAGAAGTCAAAGGAAAGCAATGATGAAATTCTACTAAAGATGATCAAATTTCATGATATAAAATTAAGGATTTACCCACACCAATTTTTAAATTCCTCTTAAGGTATGATGAGAAGTGCTGAACTCTCATTGTGTACACTGGAAGAAATTTAAAAAATAATCCTATCAAAAAAACAAAACATTACAGACATAAGAATATCTATTAGGAAAAAGAAAAGAAATAATGAAATTATACATACCAACACTTATATCATTACTTTTGATACACCAGAACTCCCACAGGAAATAAGAATTGGATATAGTTTCCAAAGTAGAAACATATATTCTAAACCCATTAAGATGCATCCATTACCTAAGATATGAATGTAAAAATAAATGTACAAGGAAGTCAGTATGTAGAAAATGTGGGGGAAAATGATCTAAAACAATAGATTACATGCCCAAATGAAACCAAATGCACTAATTGTAAAAAAAAAAAAAAATTATAGGGCAATTTCCAGGAACTATGAAACTGGGAGAAAAAAAGAAAGATATATTAAAAATTAAACACGCCAAAAAACTTTCTTGCTCAGAAGCAAGGAAAAGCATTCAAACAAATTCCAGTACATAATCATATGCAAAAATTTCCCAAGTAACATCAATCTTAACCTATGCAAATCTAATATGAAACAAATTACCTGAAACACAAGAACTAACATTTTTAATTACAAAATTAAGTTTTATTGAAAACATTAAATCCAATTGTAAACTTGAAAACAACCCATACCACTAAACCCAAACTATTCACAATGTAAATCCAACACAAAATTCACTGACAACTTTTCAAGGACAAAACACTCAAAACTTCTCAACTGAAAAACTACACAAACAGAAAACTGACTGAACAAAAACCAAACAAAATCCAAAATCCAGAAGAAACAGAATTAAAAAGAAATAAACAGGATGAGAGTCCACATAAAGATTAAAAAAATGAAAACAACCCAAATAGTCAAGAACACATAAATACTCAACAAAGAACAAGTTCACAAACAAAAGTATGGAATATATGGAAATAGGTAATCAAAATCCAAAAACATAGTTAGCTATAAGATCTACTCGCTAAACTAATTACCACTCAAATAGACAAACAGAACACAAGCATCATACAATGGAACTGTAATAGTATGCTTTCAGAAGACATTTCTAAAAAAAAAAAAAAAAAAAAAAAACTATCACAAAATAGACGCATCAACAATAGGGAATGGGCCAAGTGGGGGTGGGGGGGTACTTCAATATGTGACAATAAAAGCTTCAATTCCCTTGATTCCATTATATTTCTCCAAAACACAAACTGAATGAAACTGAAATAGAAAGGCTAATTAGCCAATTTTCCCCTTTCTACTAATAGATCTTAATGCATACAGCAAGATGTGAGTACTGTATAAACTCTAATCAAATTGGTAAGGTTATAGAATCTCTACTAGAATCATCTATGTATCTTTAATAACCAAATGCACATGTACCTACACCTAGATACTGGATCAACATGAGCTATTGACCTGACTAAAATCTCCGCATCAATTTTTATGAACTTTCAATGAAAGGTTCATGATGACCAATGTGGTAGTGACCACCTATTTTTCTAAATATAAGCAAACCCTTGCTAGAAGGAAGGAATCTAAAATGGCAAAACTAACTGGCTGAAATTCAATGAACTCTGCTCATCCCAAATCAACATGGAAATTCTCAATGAACCAGAACCAATAGTCTCCTTTACAAACATTCTAACACAAATAGCAAGATAATCAATATCCAAATCTTCCTTTAAACTACATACCAAACCAAAACCTTAGTTTACAGTAGAATTCAGAGAAGCAGTTAAAACCAAGAAATAAATACAAATATTTTACACAACTCAACCACAATCCACCTACAAAACTACAAACAAGTTGAAGCAAAAGTATGCTGTATAATTACAAAAATCCAAAAGAGAATCTTGACAACAAAATTACATTTCCAGTCTAAACAGCAAAACCCTCAATAAATACATGGGAAATAATAAGGAAAATTAATGGAAAATTACCACAAACTGCAACAGCCTACTTAACCAAAATAAATGAAAATAAACGCACTGGAACAAAAACAAAAAAAGAAATAACTACCTTAATAGCAACAGAATTTCAAAGAAACTCAACAAATCACTACACTCCCAAATTTCAAAAACAAAAATATTATGGAACAAGAAAGACTTACATTCACTTTAAACAATAAAGAATACAATATTCTCTTTACTATGGCAGAGCTAAGAGACTCCATAAAAAAAATAAAAACTTTGCAACCTGTCCAGATGAAATTCATTACAAATTTTTAAAACACCTGCCAGAAATGTCTTTTAATAATTCTCTGGATCTTTAATGATGTATGGTATTCAAATTTCAAAAATTGTGGCTTGAGTCTGTCATCGTTCCAATTCTTAAACTCAGCAAAGACCATTCCAACCCAACAAACTACCAACCCATTTCACTAACAAGTTGCATTTGCAAAACGATAGAATGGCATGTGCTTAACTAATGTTGTACCTGGAGATAATCAATTTCTTATAGAGCTACCAAAGTGAATTCCAGAAAAACTAAGGAACCAATGATCAACTTGTACAGCTGGAATCCTTTATTCGTGATAATGTGGTATCAATATTCTTTGATCTTGAAAAGCCTATGATACCACATGAAAATATGGCATCCTAAAAGATGCACAAGAAGGAAATAAAATGAAAAATTGTTATATTCATCTAAAACCTGTTGTCAAACTGAACATTTAAATTACAAAATGGAATCACAACATTAAGCATACAAGCAGAAGGCAAGAGTATCTCAAGGTAGCATTTTATCAGTTACATATATCCTCAAAAGAAATAGTATTATTAAAACCATTAATACAGAAATTAAAATATCCCTATATGTAGATGGTCTCTCAATTTCATACTCATCACCTAAGATTCCTTCCCTGGAAAGATATTTATAATCTTGTTTAAATAAGATAAAAATTATACAACTGAAAATGGATTCAGTTTCTCCAAAACAAAACTATGTATTTCTGCAAAGAATTAGCCTACCACCTCAATCTAGAATTAAAATAAGTACACACTTAATTCCTGTAATCCAACAAATAAAATATAACTTCAAGGCACACATTGATTACCTGAAACAAAAATGTTAAAAGACTTTGAAGCTTCTAAAAGTTATATCAAAACTGAATTTGGGTGCTAACCAAAAAGTAATGGCTTAGAGCCTATCAAGTTGAATACACCGGTTCTCGCTTGATCAGCAATGTTGAGCCTGGTCAGTACTTAGATGGGTGATCGTTTGGGAATACCAGGTGCTGTAAACGTATAGTGACGGATGTGCATTGTGGTGCAGTGGATATAGGCTCGGAAAGAGAAATTGGTGCACCGAGTTTGAATTCCAGTTGAATACCCTGCATTCACTTAAGCACTGGTACCCTTGGGAAAGGTATTAATCCGTCCCTTCCCTCCAATTATGGGTTAAATAACAGGGTAGGACTTGGGGATCCTACCCTTAAAAACAAATCCCAATAAATCTTGTTACAAACAAAAACAATGAAACAATTAAACTAAATGAAACAAATCAAAAACGATTTTTAGCATTAAATAATGAAGGTTGATATGCTGGTTAAATAAATCAACCAACCAACCAAAAAGTAAGGCTCAGAATTATATAGGTCACACATAGGTCAAAATTAGACTATGGATGCATTATTTACAGTGCCACACCCAAATCCTATCTTTAAAAAACTACACACCATACAAAATCAAGGTCTGGGATTAAGTCTTGGAGCCTTCCAGACCTTGCCCATGAAAAGTCTTGATATAGAAGCCAATGATCCACCTATATCACTGAGATGGGAAAAATTATTCCTCCAATATGCACTAAAACTACAATCTAACCCAAATAACTTAGCATATAAAAAAACCTATGAACTTCACTATTCTATCGAAATAAAACAACTGCCATCCCTTCACTTGGACATCAAATTAACAAAGCACTAAAACAAAGATCCTGATAATGTAACACCAATCACAATAAACAAGGTAACTCTATGGACAATCTCCAAACTTTACATAGACCTAACATTGGCACCAAAAAAAAAAATAGAAACCATCAGCAAAAGTATGTATGCAGAATTAAGAGATAAATATTGTGACTATAAACCATTCCACAAAGATGGATCAAAAATCCTAGATAGAATAGACACAGCAGACACATGTAAATCAGGACACCAAATAATACCTCCACCTATACAGATGAATTACAAACCATAAAATGGCATCTAAAATGATAGAGAACTCAAGAGATAGTCTGAGAATATTATAAACTTTCTATCTATCTAGTTTAACAGCAATTAAAGAAAAAAAGTACAAATCATCCCTATATTCGAGAAGTTTTAGAAACATGTCATCAGTTAATAAAGCACAAAACAATAATATTGGCCTGGATTCTTGGCCATATAGGCATCAAGGGAAATCAAGATGCCAACACATTGGCCAAAGAGGCAACAAGAAGGATAATAACCAACATGAAACTCTCATATACAGAGTATAAAAACAAAATTATGCAGCACATCAAAAGAAAATGGCAAGAAATTTGGAACATGTTCCTAAACAATAACTATATGAACATCAACCAACAATAACAAAAGAGAAAATAGCCATTTTCTGACCATAAACAAGACATAGAATAAGAATTGGATATATACACACCTGATACACGCAGACATGATCAAGGCTGAAGCTGCAACCAATTTCTCACTGCCAAGCATGTCTTGATAGAATGCAAGAAGCACCAAAATAAAAAGATTACCAAGCACAAAATCTTAACATGCTCTTCAGAAAGGTACCTACTGCCCAAATAATAGGATATTTGAAGAAAACAAATTACTTCTAACTTCTAAAGAAAATAGAGCTTGGACTAAAAAGACATATTTTTTTAAGGAAAAATATTACCAACAATACATTTTTGAAGAACATTGAAGATAAAAATTATATATATGTACCAGCAATACATTTAACTCTTGACAAGATCCTATTTAGAAAAATAATAAATGAAACCTGATCTACAAAATGATTGTTTACAAAAGATACATATTCTATTCATATGAATCTAATGTAAAAAGAATTGTTGGCATTAAATAATCCATTGAGGTTAATATTCCACAAAACAAACCAAATCTGATAGGATTTCTAGTTCCCTTAGGATCATCTTGCTGCAACTGTTAAATCTTTGAAAAGACATATCCTTGTCTTTTGTCTCAAGTCATTTTTCTTTCCCTGATACAAGCTGTTTGTTCCAAATAAATTTTCTGGATTATTCTAAATATCTTTCCCAAATAAACCAAGTTTTTCTAAGCAAAAAAAATAGGAACACATCTTTTTCAGAATTGTTCTTAAGGTTTCTTAAGATTAGCTTGGTGTGGCAAGATGAAAGCAAGTGATCATGGATTAGAAAGATAGACTAATCTTAATTAGTAGAGTACAAAAAGTATTTGTACTCTTGGAAATGCTTATATGTCACTCTCACCTCTCAGGTAAACATTTTTTTAAGCTTGTACATGTGGAAAAATTCAAAAAATATTACTATTCATGTTTAAATTTAATGCATTAAATGTATATGCAAATGTGCTGGCTAATATGAGATAATTAATTATGCAACCTCAATGTTGTTCAAACCATTGAACTTTTTTTTTACAGGTTTGCTATTAACACAATGTTCCAGTTGATTTATACAAAAGGGTTTTGATTGTCTAAACAATACTGAGGTAGTTAATGACTTTTCTCAAAGTTACAAAGAATAAGTATGTCAGAACAGTAAGTTATTAATTGGATAAAAAGTTTCTTTTTTATGGTCATTAGATAGCATTAGTTTTAATTAACTTCTTTCAAAAAGATCACTTTTTATTGTTTTGTAACAGCTTTCAAAATTGGCACATTTTGTCTATTCTGACAGTTGAGAAAATAAGCAGTATTTTCATATATATGTAACTTTATATATATATATATATATATATATATATATATATATAAAAGACTGCTCACTATTGAAATTTAGTTTACAGATATCCACCATATAAATATAGGAACACTGCATGGTTACTACTAGTTTCATGCCTCTTCAGGGCATATAACTGTCATCAGGTAATGTTGAGTCCTATAATTCACATGCAAATACTCTTGGGAAAGGTTTGAATCTGTTGCTTCTCTCTCAAGCTATGGGTAAAATAACAGGACAGATTGGGTTCTATAGCTTTGGCTGGCAGCCAGTCTACACAGAAAGTAATGGCAACCTACTGCTGGAAAATCTGCCCAGTCAGTCATGTCTCTTTTGATACATGATCATCCAAGCATATCTCATGTATGGCACTTAACTGACTTGGGTGCGTGATGAATAAATTACCACTATTTTATATTTTTAATTTTACGCATATACATTTTGTTTTTGCCAACTACACAGTATAGTAGGGTCAGTTGGGCACCATCAGGGAGAACAAAAAACCTTATGATGCAATTCACTCTGCCATAAATTTGGAAACAGCATGTTATACTGCCTGGCATTCACATCGGAAGCTCAAACATGAACATTTCAGAGTGTTTGGGTCAATCTGAAGACTGTACCGAGGCTTCAGAAAGAAACAGATGATATATCCAGTCAACATTATGGTGTTTAGAGTGGTCAATAGTGGTGACAATATTATGCCTTCATTCATCTTCCCACAGAGCCTCAGACTTAATATAGAGGGCTTTATTATGTGTCCTGAAGAAGTAGTGCTGCCCTTGGTCAAGAGGGTGTCTGCTGGAAGATCCTATGTCTGGCAATAGGACTCTGCCACACGAGCAAAAGGAACTAGTCATGCCTGTCAGACAATTTCTGCAACCACATCATCCCTTACACCTGGCTACCTAACTCCATAGACTGCAACCCCCTTGATTATTATACATGGAGTACAGTTGAGCGAAATACCAACAAAATGCTTTGTAATACCAAAGTTGAACTGAAGGCAAAGATTATGGCAGCATTTGCCAACTTCAGCAAGGAGAGCATCAAGAAGAGATGCAGGAGATTCTAAAGTTGTCGGGAGGCCATGTTTGAAGCTGATGGCAATTGAATAAATTTAATCTTTAGTATTTCAACATATTTTGTGTAATTTTAGTAAATATATCTGTTAAAATGTCAGTGTTTTCCTTTTTGCACAATTTAGGCAATTTATCCATCGTACTCTGTCAAGCAGCAGTAAACTTTTAAAGTTAGTCGATTATGATCTAATTTTGTTCATCAATTTCATCTCTGAAAATATTTATTCATATCTGTATATTACTCTGAAATGGTAGATATTCTAAGAAAATTTTTTTACTTCTGATGCACACACAATATCTAATTAGGCAGCAAGTATTGATCTAAAAATGATTGATTAAAAGCATCCAGGCCTGTCTCTTCAATATTTTTGTGTTTTTCAAATTAAAAAAAAAAAAAGTGTTGTGTATTGGAATCAAAATTGTGCATAAATTGTCTGAAGTTTATGTATATGCTGTTTTGTTAAAGTACTTTGTACCATTTCAGTCATTTTCAAGAATCAATGTTTCTTTGGTGAACAAGATTCTGTTGTCTATATTCTGGTCTTTTTTGGAAAGCTGAAAGGCTGAAATAGTTTACAGTGATGACGTGTAATGATTATTGGGGTAATTTGGATACACAAAAATAGACAAGTCATTTTGATTTTTCACAAAAAATTATTTATGTAAGCAAGAATGTTAGACAAAAGTACAGTGTAAATGCAAGGGTTCACTGATTTTTTTTTTTTTTTTTTTTTTTTTTTCACATCTTAACGTTTAGCTGGAAAATGTTTGTATTCCAGCTTGATAAAAAATTTTGAAAATGGTTCTAATTAGTTTAATGAACGTTTTTCTTAATGAATATATAGATTTAATTAAGTTTTGTTGATTATCTGCCAAAGAAGAAACTTTTATTTAATATTCTCTTATGGGTTCACTTTTGTTTCTCAATTTCCTTAGCATCTTTCATCATCAGTAACACATTTTGCTTTAGTCGCTTAATTGACTTGTTTTGGTTGAAATGATTACAAAAACAATATTCCTAAAACAAAATACCATATTAGTATTGTATACTTATTAGCCAAAATCACTTGGGTGTAGTGTACCGTTTTTGCTCAATTTCAAGAGATATTTTAGCTTCAGGTTACCATTTATTAGAGTCTTCAAAGAATTTCCTTCATGAAAAATTCCCCAGAAAACTGGAAAAATATTAAGGTGTTCATTGTTGAGAAAGAAACTTCTGAAAAGATAGAATTATGAATTGGTCTGAATGATAAAACTGTAAATTATTTTTTAGGTTTTATTTTCATTTAATAAACCAAATAAACATTTTGTCTTTCAAAGCAAGTATAAAAAGGCTAGGAAGAAAATTCCTTTGTTAAAAATCTTTTACTGTAGATATAAAGAAAATCAACCAATCAAATAATAAAGAGAAAAATAATTGAACAAAACTTGTCTGTGTCCCCCATTAAAACATTTGCTTATGATAAACTCTTAGAAGTGTGTATGTTCACTATACTCAAATGTTCATAGAGGTAGAAAAGAAGGGTAAAAAATAAAAGTAGCATGTTTAATGTCCCTTTACTATTCAATAGCTCTTAAAAATATTGCCTACACTATGTAAACTAAGAAATCTCTAAATTTATTTTTTTGCACTTTACAATAGCAGTGAGAATTCAGCACTCAACTATGATTGGACAATAAAGGTCTGAGTTCTTTTGTCCTAATGGGTTAGGATAGCATTGCCTTTTGAGAAGTGTTGTAGCTGAAATCTGACACAAGTCAATATCTGATCAATATCAATTGGGTTGCCATGGAAAAAGGGTATAAGACCTGAAACCCTTTTAATGAACCATAGCTAAAAAAACACTGATGTATCCCAGAACATCTGAGATATGTATTTCACAAAAAATGTTTTCGTAGGTGAAACAATGCTATGCAATATTTCTGCTGATACCAGGATGATGAAGTAGCCCCATCCACCTGCCATCTAGTCTCATGAACTATCATGAATGCTAACATCTCTGAGTGGTTAACTTTGTAACAGAAAAGAAACTTGAAATAATAAGTTCATTTTTAACTTAGAATGTTTTTGCTTTACATATAGTCCATCAGAATATAACCCCCCATCATAAATAGATCAACATTTTTACTTCTATTCAGGGTTGCTAGATTGGGCCACTTTTAAATGGTTGATAGTTTGTTTTTTTTTTTGTTTTTTTTAAGCCAAAACATTTTGGATTGTATGAATAGTTCTTTCTTTAATAAGTTAATATTGCTTCTTATTTTCTTTTTTGTGAATTTTAATTTCACAGTACAAATATTACTATTTGACCCATATATCAAGGGAGATGATTACTAGTTTTATGACTAGTATTTGTGCATAAGGGGTCACTTTTAAAAATCTAGCATTACTAAATTTTAAATTTTGTTGCTGAAAACTTGGTTCTGCTTTTAAAATAAAACTGGGCTAACTTCTGAAAATAAATAAACTCAAAATTCAATAGGACTCAGCTTTCAAATGTAGCTGAATGTACTGTCAACATATCAGAAAGTTCATTATTTGAAAATTAGAAAAATTAACACTAAAAGTGTTTAATTGTTAGATGTAATTTTAAAATGTGATTGTTTTAAAATTAGTCACAAGAAATTTTAAAATAAAAATGGGAATTATTTTCAAATTTGAACTGTTTTAAATTAGATTAACAAATATAATTGAAAGATTTGAAAACTATACTATCTGAGAATTTTCCTTTCTGTTTTTGAGAAATCCACATTCGAAAAAGAAACTTAGTAAAACATTTACTTGATAAAATATAAAACCTATTACTTGAGCAATAAAGAATTGATAATGATTTGGAATTTGGAAACAATTTTTTAAAAAGTTGATTTTGGCAACTAATAAGGAACTAAATTCAAAATTTAGTAGCATTTAAACTTTTCAAATGTACCAACCCTGTTCTTATCTCTTTTCTAATCTCACTTTGTGTGTTTGTTTTTTTTCAATTGGAGTAGATAGACTAAACTATCGCCCAGTTCACACTCCACCCACATCTATTGAACAGGTGAAGAGGCTCATCCCTTGTTTCCTGTTTAGGATGCGGTTTCCGGTTTTCTCTTTTCCAATCTCTTCACTCTTATGTAGCCCCCTGCACATCAGTGGCGTTACCGCCTTGCTCGGGGTGATATGATTAAAAAAAAAATACTGGCAGTTTTATGAGTCAAGCTTAGTAATTATGCTTGAAGAGGTTTACAACTGTAACACATTAGTAATATTTTCTGGTTTAATTACAGGAGCTATTCTTTAAATGTGATTAGTAGAGCAAAAAAAAAGGCAGATAAATGTATTTAAGTTGAGCAATCAATTTTCAATGTAATTGTGGCATTATTGTATAATAATTAAACAGAACTGATTCAGAAGTGAATTAGTTACAGAACACCCAGATCTCAACTTATTTTGCTTGTCCACTTCTGATGAAGTAATCATTTACTTAAAAAATCAAATCATCTCTTCAGGCCTGATCTACTTTCAGACACCCTATACTTTGATTCTAACTCAAATGGTAGTTACAAAACAGCCTACTCATCTTCTAAAAATAATGATAGTAATCATTTAAGAGGTGGTTAACTCCACTAAAAAAAAAAAAATTCTTGGTTACTACAAAGTAAATAAGAGATAGCTGAACATTTATAGATCCCAAGCCAAAGAAGTTGCATTATCTTTGCAAAAAAAACTAAATCAGCTGTACAAATGCATCTTGCAATGCATTCTGTAATAAGAAAACATCTGCATAAAATCTGTGCATAAGTCATTTAATTTTATACTCAGATAAACGAGTCCAGACAATCATTCAATTCTGTTTTTATTGCCTTACCATTTGATATTCAATGCATTGTTGGCAGCTCTAGAGTTTCTGATGAATATCTTGTCATAATCTCTGCTTTATTAACATGGTAAAATATTTTGTTTTCTTCACACCATTTCCAAATTATAAAGCAATTCACAATCTGGATTGCTGCCAGAAATTTTTTTTTTTGTGCTAATATTCTCATAGCAAAGCTTGTCTTATTTACAAATGAAATATTCTGTAAATCCAAAATCTGATCAAATCATTGTTAATTTTGCACAATATAAATTCTTTCAATTTACTAAAATATCTACACTGTTTCACATCCCAACTACTTCAGCAAAAAAAAATTAGTGCATCTATAAATTAATAACTGTTAGATAAAAATGCATTCTAATATATATGATAAATGTAGAAAAGTTTGTCACTTTTCTAAAGTCGACTTTAAAGTTTCATGAAGGCACCGTTATGATTTCCTTCATTCATCAAGGCTTAATTTCATTCTGCTATTGTTTCTTTTTATTATCTATATGAAGCTTGGTATTTTAAATTTTGATATGTGAGTGGTTCTACAGGTGGTTAGTTGTTTTTGATACCTTTTGTTGTCTTGACTTCTTCAATCAAGTGTTGCATCTGTGGTTTTTATTGGGTACACTTTCTTCTTTAGCATACCCCCAGAAAAAGTCAATTCTATGTTTAATCTGTGGAGATCCCTATGAGAATAAGTAGACACAATATGTCTATATCATTCAATGAAACATTTTTGAAGATATATATCTCCAAGTGAATAAGGAACGAAGAAAAATTTACAACATTCAAAACATTAATTTAAAACAGTGCTTGATATATAATATAGAGCTGTGAATATTTATTATAAATTATATTTTAGAACATGTACAAATTTTTTTATATATATTCACTACAAATTGTACATTTTGTTTCGACGTTGGACTTCCAATGTCTCATCAGGTGGTGTGGAAGATGAGACATTGGAAGTCCAATGTCAAAACAAAATGTACAATTTGTAGTGGATATATATTAAAAAATTTGTACCTGTTCTAAAATATGATTTATAATAATAATATACACACAGATATACTTTGAAGATTTAATAAAAATAAAACATATTAGATTGATAAACAATTCCTATTTGTTCTTTCTTTCATTCTAATATGGATTTGATTCCCATTCATGTTCATACACACACACACATTTGTGTATTTAGGCAGCAAATTTTCTTTTAAACATGTCAGATTAAATAAATTGCAAACATTGTGTCTGCTTATTTTTAATAAGATCCGTTCATACTCATGGATAATATTTCAGGTATTATAATTAAAAGATGTCAGAAATGAGCTGTAATGTTGATAGATGTTGTTGTTATTCATTTCCCAAGTACTTTCAATCTCCTGAGATCATCTTCAGGGGTGTGAGTTGTGGTAACAAAATAACTGCAAAACTGTGTTGCTAAAAATTACTGTAAATTTTCTTCTTACTTCATATATAATGGTTGACAAATTGCTTAGTGTTCATTAGAACATGAAAATTATCCAGAATGGAATTTTTTTATTTGTTGTAATGTCATGGTCATGCATGTGTTAAAGTATGGAAAACTGTTCTTTTTTACAAACATTTTAGAACATTACTACAGTATTCATAGCTGATTTTATTAATTGATGGCTTAAGTTTTTTCACGAATATTACCTCGAGAACCTTTAGTTTGCTTTTGTTGTTTTCTTGGTGTAAGATAGTTGTGTTATCGATCATTATTTTTTTATATTATGAATGTAGACAGCAATGTTGTTGTAGATGTCTAGAAATGGACCAAAGAATGCACATGTGTAAAATATAAAATGGCAACAATTAACCCATCACACCCTGCATATGTGCCATGTGTAACATTTTTTTGTCTAGTTACTTATGCATTAGTTATCTCCCTAACAATGGGTATGCTAGATGGCAATGTCTAAGCCAAAAGGTAAAACAAAACAAAACAAAAAAACAATAAAATAAGCAGAGTACTATAATTAGGGAAAAAAAGATATTTAAAATAGTATAATTTTATATTTGTAACACAAGTCAACTTGTAATCTATTCTATAATAAGAACATGGTACTTTGTTTATCAGCCTCTTGCATGATTACTGACAAGATATTCCATTATTATGGTAAAAAGTCATTACTGGATGCCAATAAGTGAACCTGCTTGTTACCATAATGGAACATCTCATTAGTAAGTTGGGGAAATCAGGCTGCTTTTTATTTCTCTTGTTGATTGAATGTTATCTTTCTCTATATATTTTTTACTTTTAATGCAATATAAGTGCAAAAGTAATTAAATATTGCTTCCATTATTTTTCTATAGGTAAACTAGTATATTATAATACTAATAATAATGTACTAGGTAGAATCGATGTTGTAGTTATCAACTAAAACCAATTCCAAAATTATTGTATTTCACAATTAATCACTTTGACTTGGCTCGTTTCATTATTCTTTCTTATATTGACATTTTACTTGACCTGTCAGTCTCCTCTTTTTAACTTGAATAAAAAATAATGCTGAGGTAGGTGTAAGATGTAATTAGCCGCTTCCCCCACCTCTCTGCCAACATGCGACAATGCTTTTGGAATTCTTTCTAGACAGTTTTTTTTTAATCTCACCAACACACATTGCAGACTTGTCTGTTCCTCCATGTAATTATGTATCCATTGACCTGAAATCCACCCACACAAAAATAGTTCTAATTTTTTTTCTAAAGTGAGTGTAAAGATTTTTACCTCTCTCAACTATTAGGGAGCTTAAGTGCATAACAATTCACTGTCCAGTTTGAGGTCAACTGTGTAGAAAGATTTGTTTGTTTGGAATGAGGTAGTTCTAGTCTTCAGCAGACTTAAAAGAAAGTGGCCAACAGCATGAGATCTTCTGAGATAAACCAAATGCAAAAGAGTTTTTTTTTAACTTGAATTACTTGGTAATCTGATGCAGTTAGTATGAATAAAATACAGTGTTGCCTGAATTTTTAATCATCAAAAAACCAGTTTGCATAATCATAAGCTTTTCTTTCATATAAACCATCAGTTGCTAAACTTTTCACTGGAGGTATTGTATATTTTACACATCTTTCAAGGCAAAAGAAAAAATCAGTTTATGAATATGAGTGTTTTGAAAAAAAATTTAAAAAAGAAAAATGGACAGTTACAAAGAAATGGTTCTAAACTGAGAGATGATGATAGGGGTGCTGAAAATTTCTTGGTCTAAGCCATTTCCCAAAATTATATATAACCAGACATCAGATTTTTTTTTTTTTTTGCTTCTTGGTCATTCTGAAAACTATTCAGCACCCCCTTTGTATAAGGTGCAAATCCACAGTTAAAATCAATTATTTAACAATAAAAAATGTAACCATCAACTTTTGAACTTTGTAGGGTTAAAATTTTGTATTTAAGTCATTTTTTATTTCCTTAACTTTCCTTTGTAAATAAGGGTGGGCTATAAAAGGTCATAAACCCCAAAATTAAGCAGTGTATTTTTGGGGACTCTTTTAAAAAATATATTGAAATCAGGAGCCAAAATAGTTTCTCTAGTATAGCTTCCCCAAATCCTTAAAATGGTTCTTTATTCATCCTTGTTGTCCCGTTGATTTGTTTGCCTGTAACCAAATTTCCCAGGAATTGGTTATTTTTCTTAGATTATTTTATGTGAAGTTTGGTGGTCTGATTATAGAAAATTCTGGGTTGCCTTAATTGTGGGTATAAGAATTAATAGTTCCATCACTAATTTGGATTGTTTGAAAAGGGTTTAAAATGAGAAGAAATGAGCACAAATATTCAGCACTAGCAGTATAGCCTGGCGTTGCTTGGGTGTAATGAAAGCTTTAAAACTAATCCATGATCCTGGAGCTCAGACTCTTTGGACGTTGGCACGAAAGACTAAAAAGCAATAGTTGTTTCCAGTTAAAGCAAAACCATAGACTGAAAGAAAAATGAATGGATGTAAATCAAATTTGTGATTGTTATATTTGGAAAGTCATATAAAAGGAGTCCTCAAACTGAATACATGCACAGGTTCATGTTGGTCTCTATAGTTTTATTTTTGACAACACTGAAGAGCAGAATAGACAAGCTTCTTCAAAAAATATGATGATGAGTAGGTTTATAAAGAGTATTGGAAAGAAAATGATTTGAAGAAAATCATGTGATGTCTGATAGAATTTTTATAAAAGATAGGGGTAAATAAGGATTTCAAGACATCAAAGTAATATTATTATTATTATTATTATTATTATTATAATTATTAAAAAATCACTCAAATGCCAGATGGGGCACTCACCAGATATTGAAAAACTTGTTATTCAAGAAGACTGCATTTGTGAAGCTAAAGGAAGGGAAAGTGTAGTACAAAGTTTCTTTGATAAAAATTCTGATGTTGGTGAGGAAGGCACCTTGCAGCTTAAATGATTCTACTATATCAATATAGAGAGATCATGTATAGACTATTCATGATGGTTGATAGCATTTGTCAATCAAGTTTTATTTATTTTGTGACTAATGGTTGTTTAGAAATGTTTGTTTATTTTTATATATATATATATATATATATATATATATATATATATATAAAAATGATGCCAATTTGACTTTATTCAACATATTCTCCTTTTAGGGTGATACACTGATTCCAATGCTTCTCTAACAATTCAATGCCTTTTTTTTTGTAAAATGATTTGTCTTTGTCCTCAAAATATGCCTCAGTTTCCAATACCACTTCTTCATTGGAGCCAAATCTCTTTGCCTGGAGCATTCTTTTGAAGTCTGCAAACAGCCAGTAGTCGCTGGGAGCCAGATCTGGTGAATAGGGTGGATGTGAATTTTAAGTGCAATTCATGGAGTTTTGCTATTGTTGCGATCGACTTGTGACACGGTGCATTGTCTTGGTGAAAGATCACTTTTTTTTTTATTTGTGGCAATTTCTTCCTTCAAACACACCAATAATGCTAGGTAATATTTGCTATTAATGGTTCTTCCTTTCTCAAGGTAATTGATAAGATACCTTGCAAATCCAAAAATGTAGAGGCCAAAACCTTGCCTACTGATGTTTGCGTCTTTGGTCTCTTTGGACATCATTCACCTGATGCTGTCCACTCAGCTGACTGTGGATTTGACTTTGAAGTGAAGTGTTTGATCCATGTTTCATCCATTGTCACATATTTATGCAAAAACTCCTTGTTGCATTGAAACAGAAATTTCAATCCATTGAACTGTACATTCATTGACAACACTCCTTCTTTTAGTGTGCTATTTTCATTTCTCTCTTCTTCATCTTCACCATTCTCACTGTCAATGAAGAAGACAACAACAGCAACAATAAAGCACTTCAAATGGCTCCTAAAAATTAACGTCAATAAGCACAATTTTCCTTTATTGCTTTTGTGGTGGAGACTTACCTCGCCGAAGCAAAAGAAGGCGGTTTGGTTGCACGTGCGTTTGTAGACATAATGGAACCGCGAGACGAGCTCATGCAAGGCAGTTTTTCGAATGACACGGCGCATGCGTCATTGGTGAAAGTGAGGCTCTCCGAGAGTGGGAAATTACAAGACCAAAAAACACATAAAAAGAGCCTACTTCTGTTTCGGAGTCACTTCGCTTTTGACGACTCTCGAGAAGGCTACACGGGTGTTTGGGAGACAGCGTTTTGCTTACGGTACACAGGAAACGGAGTCCCTAGTGAAGCAGTGTTCCAGGTTCTACGAGTAACAGCTGGCACAGTGGTTATTAATTCGTCTACGAACTACACTCTGAGAAGACACAAATACCCACAGCTTTACCTTCCTTTTCACTTTCTTACCACCCATAAAAAGAAAGAAAGAAACCCTTTATTCCTACCCTGTTAATACTTGCGCACACGTATTTGTTACCTACATCTAGAACTCTGGATTCACTTAACTACATACATTTTCTCTTTGAACATTTAAAGATTTAATAATTTCACTTCCTACAAATTGTTATTTTGTTCTGCAAATAAATTTCCATTTAAACATACAGACGAAATACCTTTATTTTTTCCAACCTGATGTTTCTGATAATCTTAAATTGTGGGCATTATTGGTTATGTTGTGAAGTGGCCTTGTATCAGACATGGCCAACTGCTTCTTCAGTCATACATCCTTATGCTGTCTCAGAGGTTCTGATCAGAAAATCTGATTGAAAAACTTGAAACAAATTTGTAAAAAAGAAACAATACAGGATGCAATGGATAAATTGTCCCCATTTTATAGTTTTTAATTTTTTGCATATGCATTGTTTTTGAATTTGTCAACTGCACAGTATAGTAGGGTCAAATGGGGACCATCTGTTAGAAAAAGAGCACCAATTCACTTCTCCAGAAATTTGGAAATAGCATGCTGTACTGCTTGTCATTTGTACAGAAAGCTCCAATATGAGCATTACAGTGTGTTTGGATGTCAATCTGGGGTCATTGCAGAGAATTCAGAAAGAGTTGAATACATCTGGTGATTGCATAGGTATACCAGCTCAGAAAACTAATTCTGATAGAAAAGAACTCTAAAATTTGTTGGTAAAGGCCTCACTTAACACAGAGGCTTAAATCAAGTACCTTGAGAAGGTAGTGTTGCCCTGGGTAAAGTGGGTGGTTGCCCGAAAACCCTATGTCTGGCAACAGAACTTTGCACAGTGCCACACAAGCAGGAGAACCTAGTCATGGCTATCACACCATTTCTGCTACTACATCAATCTTACATCTGGCCATCTAACTCTCAAGACTGCAACCTCTTTGATTATTATGTGTAGGGCACAGTTGAGCGAGAGACTAACAAAACTTGTAATACTAAAGATGAACTTAAGGCAATGATTATGACAGCATTCAACAACTTTAGCATGGAGATCATTAAGAAAAGAGGCAGTAGATCCTGAAGTTATCTGAAGTCTGTGGTTGAAGACAATGTCAATTTTATTAAATAAATTTACTCTTTAGTACTTCAAGATATTTTATGTAATTTTGAGGGATGTCTTCTGTCCGGTTTTACTTCCCTTTTTCCCCGTGTCCGAGGATTGGAAGTTCTGCCATGCCGTCCAGATCTGATGTTCATTAACGGTCTGATGGGACCCACAACAGAGTGACCCACCCAACCACGAATGACACCTTCACTATTAGTTCTGGCCCCGTTATTACTAACTATATCTGCATTTGACATGACATATGGAATTAGAGCAAATTTTTACGGCTGCATGCCCTTCCTAACGCCAACTCCTCCAAAGGGACAGGTATTTGTCGAGTCACCATCTAGCCATAGTTCGCCACTAACTGAAGCGATGTACTTGTCCGTTGTCAAGTAGATGGTCATCTGCACAACCACACTGTTTACTGAACCGCTACCACTCTTACGTTGGGCGCTACTTGAACTACTGCTACCCAAGGAAATAGCAGGATAGTTTATCAAGGTTTACTCCTCTAAATCAGCAGAGTTGTCATCTCCACTAGCGTCCAAACACTATTTATTCGTGATCGACACTATGTGAGTCACCAACCAAGGTCAACAGACCCCGCTCAACCAGGTTTTGAGTCAGTTTCATTACAAGGTGCCAAACACTCACCTGAGACTACCGTTTACAACGGGTATCTGTATGCATTTCAAGGAAGTACATCTGACCAGGGCATACCCCACACACACACCCTCAGAGTAGCCTGCTAGTTGGTCCGGGACTGCTTATTGAATATTCGCAGCTAACCTCCAGTATCTGGAGGTCATTCCCCGATTCACCACCTGGGGACCCGCTGGATGGGAGATAGTTGCTCCACACCAAAATATATCTGTTAAAATGAGATGCCAGTGTTATTTTCATTTTTGCATAATTTAAATGACAATTTATTCATCAGACCTTGTATATTGAGATGTTAAATACAACATCGACCTCAGGATACGCTACTACCTAAAGTACTGATCAGAATGAAGAGTTCAAATAATTTAGAGAATAAAATTGAAGTTGAAGCAGAACTGTCTACAAACTCTCTCGCATAATACTTGTTATTTGTACAGAAAGCTCCAATATGAGCATTACAGTGTGTTTGCTTTTATATTTTATATGCATAAAATATAAAAACAACCAGTTTCTTCTTGTTAATCACATGTACATAGTACTTTGTCAAATGTAATAGCTACTGAATTAGTTTCATATTTTAACCAGTTTAGATTGTAGAATCAGGTTTAATTTTCTCAATTTTCAGTAATTCATAAATTGTAAACTATTTAAGGGTATACAGATTATATAAAGGTTGTCTGTGTAGAAAGTGGAATTGGTAAGCCAAGTTCAAGTTTCAGTCTCAACTGTTGTGCTAACTTTTGTGCGAATACTCTTGGAAAAGACATGATTTCATCTCTCAGTTAAATAGTAAACTGGGCTCTTTAGCCTTGGGTAACAGCCAATATAGAAGGAGGATAACTTTAACAAAATACTGAAAAACTTGAAACTGGCATGTTTTAAAAATGAAAAATGTTTACTAAATCATTGTCAAAGAAAACTATCAGACAATTAATTTTAGAAAATAATTTAAAATAAGTGTGGGCTACATACGGCCTTTTTTTTTTTTTTTTTTTTTTTTTTTTTTTTTAAGGCAAACAAGTTTTTTTGGTTCAATTCCAAGTCAATATCAATTTAAAAGCAAAAGTTTAGATACTTTTTTAATCTTGGCATATTATGGGCCAAAGGTTTTAGGGGGCTTTGACAAATTATTTAATATTTGACCTCCAAATGTTAGTGCAATTATTTACAACCTTTCATCAATGCACAATAAATGTTAGACTTATATAAATCAATTGCCTATCAGGTTTTAATTTGATAAACTGTCAATACAAAAAAAATATGTAGGTAAACCTGAAAAATGTTTTTGAGTAGAAATATGTAAGCAACATTATAGCTAATGTCAAAACTTCCAAGTTGTTGGTAAAATAGCTTTTAAAAAAATTTGTAAGGTTAATAGAATTTATGATGACTATACATACTAATTAAGCTTCATAATATGTAAGATCTGTCTTTATAAATATATCTTCTGGTTTGGGTCGTGCTGAATATACAGCAACTATTTTTTCCTACTTTTACTTCAAAGTGCTTAAGTAATGGTCCTTTGCTGTTATAGTAGAAAGATTGAATGCAAAAAGTGCAGTGTCTGTCATCTTCGGCTCCTTTCATATTGCAAAATCATTTTGTTGTCTCTGCTTGTATAGCAGCTTTTTTCCTTGAATGCTTGGCTCAAATTCATCAATTGCAGTCAATAGCAATATCCTGTGGTGGTTTCAGTCAGCTTGGGCAGCTCATAATAAACTACACCCAGTTGATCTCACCAGATACAGAGTAGAAACTTTGAACCATGGATATTCAGCTTTGCCACCAATGTTTATGCATGGCCAGACTTACTCCATGATCATTTAGGGTTATCATAGTGTATCACTTTTATTACCGGTCATGATGCAATGCAAAAAAACATTTTCTTTTCTACTGTTGAAGTAGCTGTTCACATATGACAAGACACTGTTTGACCTCAACTCGTATTGCATCCAATGTCCTTGCTTTTGAATCATTTCTTCTGCTTTCAAATGTTTCAAAATTGTTGTGTAATCAACTCCAAATGATTCTGCAAATTCAGCTTGTGCCTGACACGAGTCTTCATGATTTAATGCATCTAATTCTTTGTCTTCTACCTTTTTTTTGCGCCAGAGCATTCTTTATCTTCAACATTAAAATCAGTATTCTTGAAGCTTCTAAATTAATCTCTGCATGTTGCTTCCAACAGAGCATTGTCAGTATAAGTTTCAACAAGAATTCTGTGTACTTACCTGCAGATTTCTTTTGAATCAAGTAGTGCAGTAAAATTTCCCACAAATATACTTTCTTTGGCACAATTCCAACATGTTTCGCACAATCAAAAAATAAAGTTGTTTACACTTCAGCAAAATGAGATACACTGAATTTCAAGCTTGCTCATACTAGTCTTTATAGATGCATTACCATCTAAAACTATATATACACACAGTTCTGGGAATGTCATCTGTTGGATAACACTGAAAATTTATTCAAGCTCCCTATATATATATATATATATATATATATATATATATATACTAGCAGTATAGACTGGCATTGCTCGGGTGTAATGAAAGCTTTAAAACTAATCCATGGTCCTGGAGCTCTGACTCTTTGAACATTGACACGAAAGACTAAAAAGCAATAGTTGTTTCCAGTTAAAGCGAAATCGTAGACTGAAAAAAAAATGAATGGATGTAAGTCAAATTTTGATTTCCTGGTATTGATATCAAATAAGTTTTTTCGTCGTAAACTGAATTTTGAAGGCTAAATAAGTCCTCTGAGTAAATGGTATCATGACTGAGACTAAGAACTACAATTATACCTACTTAGAGCCAAACCCAAAGCAAAAACTAAAATAAAAGGGCTGAAAAAATACAGACATACAGGCAGATAAACACACACACACATACACACAAAAACATTTTGCCTTTTATTTATATATATTTATATATCATCGATTTTCTGCACTATTGTAAGAACTGCAACCTTGAAACTTCTGAATATCATTTGTCTTTGTCTATGAGTGTATCAAATTTGATTAAAATCAGACCACTCCTTCTGTAACCCAATTTTTTTCGATTATTGATTTTCGATATTTATCAGGGGTACCTCGACACAAAACCTAGCTAAGAACATTCGCAGACGCTTATAGTACAACTGTGTAAAATTTCAAGAAAATCGGTTCAGCCGTTTTGGAGTCTATAGGTAACAAATACACACACAAAAAGTTCCATTTATAAATAAGTTTATATATATATATATATATATATATATATATATATATATATATATAAAGAAACAAATATTTATTATAGCTCAAATGTTAGTGTGTCTACAATGTCCCACATAGAACTTGATCATCACAAGAAATATCTGTGCTTGTATACATGATACAGTTTCCTCTTTTAGCCTCTGTGTCAGTTTATACAAATATTCTGTGTATATTGATGCATGTGGGTCATAATTCCTCCTATTTGTAAAAAAAAAAAATTGTCTGTAAGCTGTAGACATTTTGCTTAATATATCATTGGAAGCGTTCAACTTGATTACACATTTCCACTTTGCTTCAGTCAGTTTGTGTATTGCAACTGCCTTGTACAATATGCATGGCTTTTAAACTCTGGTTTCTTCTATTACATCTGTTAGGATGGTTGATTTCAACAGGGCAACAATCAGCCAATATAACTCCTCTTGTGTTTGCTGGAATATTGATCAGCTCTTGAAACATTTTTATCATCACCAATACTTTTTGTTTTTTTATTTAATTTACTTTCATTTTTCGTTTTTCACTTCATTTGTCTCTCTCTCTCTCTCTTTCTCTCTCTCGTGTGTTTGATTTATTCTTCTTTTTGTAGCTTTACCTTTCTTTGTCAACTTTTTTTTCTTTATTTTTATGTCTTGTTTTTGTTCTTCTTTTTTCTTTCTCTTTATATTTGCTCTTTCTTTTTTTACTGATTTTCTCTTTATCTGCCTCCATCATATTTTGTAAATTATTTTCTTTTTCACTCACCTACATTTTCTCTCTTCTTTTTATTATCTTTGCCTTTATTCATTCCCTTTTTTCTTTTTCTTTTACCACCTCCACTTTCTATGTTGCAACATTTCTCTTTTACTTTGTCCATTCATACAAACTATAAATTCCCTATTCAATGTTGTGCAGCAGTTGGAGTTTTCATATTGGATCATATCAAGTTATTTACTCAAGAGAAACTGTTTGTCTTTCCTCTGCAAAAAAATCTTTGGGTTTCTTAATACAACATTTGATAGGCCTACACAAGTAAATCAAGTGATTATTATACTATGATCTTATATAACATAATTGCCCGTGCCATCATAATTTTTTTTTTATGTGTGTAAAGGTAGGACAATGTAAAATGTGACTCAAAATTTGAAGGCACATTGGAATAGTGAAAGATGCTTTCCACAAAGTAAAAGTTTTAAGAGACAAGAAAATTTCATCAGAAACAAAGAAAAGTGCTTAACCCTCTAGGGCCATTCATATCATATTTGATACAGTATGAAAACAAGCCTTGAAAGAAATATTTTCCTGAAAAATTTTTTAAGAGAAATATTTTATAAATTTCAAATGAAAGCAGTACTGACTGCTCAGTCAATGAATACCAAATGTTTCCTTATAGTGAAATACTGTATCAAATATGATACGAATGGCCCTAGAGGGTTAACTGCTATGTAATCATTCTATGTGGGACAATTTTATCACAGATGAAAAAGAAACTTAATGTCACAAATGTTTTTAAAGAATGATGCTGAGAATACCAGACTAAATATGAGCAACAAAAAAGTTTTAAGGAAATTGGAAACAAATAGGATGCTTATACTTACAACTAGAATGAGGCATATGAAACTTTTAGGATATACAATGAGGAAAGAGAGCTTTGGAAATTTAACACTCGCAGGATAGATTAAATGCAAAAGAGATAGCAAAACACAGAGTAACTTACCTAATGTGCATGTGTAAATGGATGACAACACAGGGAGTGGGATGGATACTAAAAAGATAAAAAATACTAAGTTAGGAAGTTGTGGAGAGCTATAATTGCTCACATCCTGAAGTGACATGGCACCTAAAAGAATTATGAATAACTGAAAAATTTTCTTAACCTAAAAGTAATAAATGACACTTGGTAGATCAGAAAGGCTGTAAGAAAAAAAAAGCCATTAAAAACTGATTATATACTTTTTCTGGCATTGATTAAGATACATTCCAAAGATATCTGTGGTAAAAGAATGTAACTTATAGTTCTACCTGTTACCCAGTCTAACCAAAAAATATCAAGTTCTCTTAAAAAATTCACATAAACGTAAGATTTGCAAATTTTATGTCAAAGATAGAAGTTTGACTTTTCTAAAAGCAAATATAAAAAATTCTCATCATCTCAAGATTTTTTTTTTTTATTCATTTTTCTCTTTACAGGATTGATGAATCATTTGGTATGTCTTAAGGAATTAAACTAGATATTTATTTTTATTTTTCATTTTTCATTATTTTTACATCTTAGCAATGCTTACAGGTCAGCTCATATGTCTGCATTAAAATAGCATTTATCTTTTGTACAAAATCGCAAATTTAGAAAATAAATTCAGCAATTGCAGCAAGAGAAACACAGTATCAGACTTTACTAATACTAGAATATAAAAAAAAATACTTTGCTGCATTCCAAATAGTTTTTAAGGATGACAAACAAATCTTGTAAATAGAAAATTTAAAGACTATTGCCAAAGCCGTACATAACCTTTATTATAGGTAACAACACAGATTAGGCTGAGTCAGGAAGATCATACAATCACTAAATAGCTAGCTTGTCTAAATAATATAAATATACTGGTATTTATTTTATTTTATTTTTTTAAGTAGTCCACAAGTTGTTAATTCCTTCATTTTGTTTATCATCCTAAAAAGCATTATATAAAAATCTTATCTTTTATCTGCAACTGAACAGAAGGAATTTTGAAGAATTTAGATTTCATTATATAGGAAATATGTAAAATACAAGGAGAAAAAATTTTTCATAATTTTACCCTGTCAGATTTTCAATTCTGTGGAGTATTTGTTTTTTTTTTTTTTTTTTTTTTTTTTTTAAATCTTGGGCATGTATTTATTTTATAAAAGCAAATAAATTTGTATTTCTATGATCATTGGTAAAACATTAAAACTATATCGTTGCCTGGTTTATCTTCTGGAATTTGGTAGAGTTTTAAGAAAACATTTTGAATATTAAAGTACATGTAAATTAAAAGTATCCTATTTTCAGTCTACAGTGCGGTCTTCAGCGTCTTTTTTTGTCTTCTTTTTCATGGCAATGTTTGAGTCACTATGTCCAATATTCAAATAAGCAGCATGGATTGGTAAGATCACATGGTTTGCTTTAATGACCCAAGTATTATGACAAAAAAGCAACAATATTAAGATCAAAAAAAGAAATTATTGAAGGACTAACACGATAGCATCTAGACTTAATTCTTAAGTCAAAATAAAAAATTTTGCAAAAAGTAGTTTAAAAGAAGAGCTTACTATAAATGTTTTAGCCCAACCAATTTCGCCACCTTAATTGGTGATTTCTAAAACATTTTTGCTCACTTTTTTTTTTCATTTTATTTCTTATAAATTTCTTAGTAATATATTATACTTATAATAGTATTATCCTATGAGTAACACTTTGATTTCCAAATAAAAATAGTTTCTTTTGAAAAACACGAGCAATGAGATTTTAACATTGATTGGTTGATATCTTTTCACTTTTTATCATGCATTTTCATTTTCTTCTATTTCTTTGCATTGTGAATTGAGAAGATTTCTTTAGTACACATTACTCGTTGGTTGTTCTCTTTTGTTCATGGATTTCCATTAGGGAATCAGATTTTTAAATCCCTCAAGAGAGTCTCCAAAACTCCATTTGCTATCAATGATAACTTGATTGTTTTCATGGCATTAATGCAGATTTTGTTAGATTTTTATCTTTTGTGTTATTTTGTTTTGTGTGTTTTTGTTTGTTGGTTTGTTTGTTTTTTACTTGAACACAAAGAAATCATTTTTCGTTCTTTTTTACTGGATGTAAAATTGACATCCTGCTTTATTTCAATTGGTCTGCAACCTTTCCTTTGTAATTTATTGATTGCTGGCTTAATGTCAAGTTTAGTCAGCAAAGGATGTTAATCTCTTCTCAGCTTAAGTACTAGCTTTAGTCATTTAGTAAACCACTTTATATTTACTTGCCTGTTAAAATTTTATATATATATATTTATTATGTGTGTGTTGCTGATTATTAATAATTTAGTCTTTTACTAATGTTTGCAGATTTATTAAACATTAATATAAATAATTTTTAGATGAAGCATTCAAACAATGTTTTACACAAGGAAAATGTTTCAAGTCAACAATCTGTAAAAGTTTCTGATTGGGAAAATTGAATCTGCAAACCTTCCAAATTTCATATATGGTAGTCAAGTCATCAAGATGTAATGGTCTGTGAAATACAAATTCTAGATCCTGTCATTATGAAAATAATGAGATTAAGAGAACTCGGTTGACCAGACAATTTAGGTAAATTTCAGAATTTTGTCTGAAACCGAACAAATCTGCCATGAAGAGAAGCTAATCACTTGTATAATCTTATGAATTACTTTATTCTAATTTCTTTGTGAATTTCTGGAATGAGGCATTTTCCTAATTTACATTATTTATATTCAGACTATTGTCCCCACTTTCGTTATGTTTTGGCCCTTCATCTGGTATATATTAATTTGAGTAACCTACAAGTAATTCGGAACTGAACTCTTTCTTGTTCCCCTGACCATGTCTAAGGATATTGTCTAGTTCTTATTTTTAGTACTGCTCAGTTATTTCCACTGAGTTCAACTACACACTAACTTGTCCAAGGATTGAACTTACAATTACTATCACAAAATTCATGAACCAACACTTTAATCCACTAGGCGATTATAAATACATATCTGACTGTTGACTTTTGGTGATTACATACAAAAGTTTCATATTTACATTATTAGGACTATTGTCCTCATCTTTAAGACACATGGCCCAGTGGATAGACATTGGCTAGTTCCTGACTTGACTTTTAAAGTTGTGAGTCAATACCAGACTACAGCAGTAGTGAACAAGTAACTTGCTGGGTTAGAGGGAGATAACTCATGACTTCGAATTGAGGCTTTACGCAAGGAATGGAGTTCATATACCCCAGTGACTGTAATAAATGGTTCGGTATGAAATTCCTAGCACCCAAAGAAGGCTGGAGCGTACAACGGCCAAAACGTTGTACAAATGGCAACATAGATGAGGACAATAGTCCGAATAATGTAAATACTACCTCATCTCAAAAATATAGACAAAAGTTTTGTATCTGTAAACCATTAAACTATTGGTTTAACAGGTTAAATTAAGGGACCATTTCCAAAAGTATATAAGATGTCACGGTTGTTAGATTTTCAAAAAGTTATTCTGAGGTGGTAATAAAAGATTTAACAGAATTGTATTTTATTTTTGGCACGTTTGTTATTCATTTCAGCTTTATCCAGCATTTATAAAAAATATGAATTGAAAATATTCAATATCTCTGATTTCAGCTAGTGTACACCCCCCCCACACACACACAAGATAGACAAAAATCAATGTTGTAAGTTATTCAATGGAATAATTGGTTGCCTGTTTAAATATCAGTCACAATTGTCTGTTGATTTGAATTGTATTCAATTGGAGGCTTTCATTATCTACAATATTCTGCAGATACATTTAATAAGGAAAGCTGTGGCAACAAAAAATTATTCCCCTTTTCACTACTTGAAAATAGATTATCTGTAATAATTAGTGAAAAGCTGAAAAGAGGATTTTTAAGTGATACTTGTGTCCCAACAAATGCCATTATCTTAAATGTCCAACTCATAAGAGAGATCAAGAGTCAATTGAATCTTTGTTAATTTGCATCTGTTGACATTTTTGTTCCAACTAAAGATGCATTAAGCCAACAATCAGTAGGTTACAAAAAGGTTTTAAAAAAAACATTACTAAAGTATTTAATGGAAATTTGGCTAAGCTTTAAGATTTATTTTTTTTAATCATAATTGACTCTCCCATGCCTTCTCATTCTCTGGCCAAAAAGTTAAATTTTCTTTTTTTGTTTTTTTCAACTCACTGGCAGAAACAATGTGTGTTTTTTGGGATGGAATGAACTGTCTTGAATATTGTTAAAAGTAAGCCTTTTTTTTTTTTTTTTTTTTTTTTTTGTTCGTTTTTGAAAATGTTTTTAAACTTTAAATATTTTGTTACAATCATATGACATTGGACAGCATTACGAAGTTATCCATGAAATTTATTTGATTAATACATCAAACATATCATTCTTTGTCTCCTTATTGTATAATATTGATTTCATAATAATTATAATTGATTTATTTGGATCAATTTTGGAAATAGTTCAGTGAGTCAAGTTCAAATTCCAGTTGAATTCATTGCATTCACTTACGCGCTAATACCCTTAGGAAAGGTATTAATCAGTCTCTTCCTTCCAGTTATGGGTTAAATAACAGGACCGATTGGGTTCTATAGCCTTGGCTGGCAACCAGTCTATTGCAGAAAGCAATGGCAACCTACTGCGGGATAATCTTCTGCCCAGTCACTCATGTCTCTTTCGAGACATGATTGCCCAAGCGTGTTTCACATATGGCACGTAACTGACTGATTATGTAATACTTTAATCTGATAATATTAATTGTATGGCTACAATCAGGCTATTGTGATTAATGATATGGGATCAGTAATATTGGGTAATGGCTTCGGTTTTGTTTTGTATTGTGATGTTTTTTTTTTTCTCCTATACTGTCATGACAGCTTGGAAAATTCTGATTTGGTTCAACTTTATCTTCCATATTTTTTTTATGTTCTAAGTTATTTCTTTAAACAACTTTAAGTCTTTTTGACTTTATGAATGAAGATCTCAGAAAGTGCTTGCCTACATCAACTGTGAACTTGCTAGTGGCTGATCAATCCAATGCAGAGTGGGGGGAGGGAAAGTGCTGGGTTTGGTAAATCATGCGCAATGGCTGCAGGTAAAGGTTTGGTCTGGGGTTATTACTGTTTTGATTTGGTTGACATGGTTTTTTTCCCCTCTTTATCGTCAACTCCTGTATTCCTTCTAAGAGGAGAGGATAGCTTAATGTACAGTGAGATGCCAGGTCTTTCCAATGTGTGGCTAGATCATCCCATTTATTAGGGTCAATGTGACAAGTGCTGATTGTATCTTTTAGAGTCTTTATATCTCTTTTTGGTTGCCCCATTTTTAGTGTCCAGTGTAGAGTTCACAACTCTAGAATAGGTGTTGGCCATTCATTCTGGTGGCATTTCTTTCTCAGCATAGCTGCATCTTTAATAACATAGCTTTAATGCTAGTGACCTATATCCCATCCAGAGTTTCAACATTTGTGTCAGCCCTTCAAATAGAATTGGAGTAGATAGACTAATTGGAGTAGATAGACTAAACTATTGCCCGGTTCATACTCCACCCACGTCTATTGAACAGGTGAAGAGGCTCACCCCTTGTTCCTTGTTTAGGATGTGGTTTCCGGCTTTCTCTTTTCCAATCTTTTCTTTCCTACGTAACCCCCTGCGCTTCAGTGGCGTTAACGCCTTGCTCGGGGTGATATGATTATAAAAAAAAATAGATGTTAACGATTTTATGGAGGCAGTGCTGATTGATGGAATAGCTCAAGGAGTCACAGGTAATGACAATAGATAACCCATGACTTGGAACCATACGAGAGGATGGTCATTAGATTGGCTCTGTACACACTGATCTTAGTGTTTGTCTTTAGGTGATTTTATTCTAGACTTGCTTGTATAGCCCAAGTCATTTTTAAGTAATCTTCTAGGAACTATCAATTATCTCTACTTTCTTTATAAAGCTTTTCTAAATTAAAACTTATTAGCTGAATCCAATTATGACAGTAAAATGATTATTTATGATGGATAGTGGTAGGTGATGTTTCTTCTGCTCAAGTTATGCATTGATAACCTTCCAATAACAATGTAAAGCAATTAATATCATTAAGAAAAAAAATAGATTTCACTTGTTTGTAACTGGTAAGTTATCAATGAAGAAATATAGAAAGTATACAAGAAAAGTTTTGTAGGAAGATTTTAGTGAAGTATGCCTGTTTCTTGTTCATTTCTTCTAAAACAGAGTATATGTATTTCACTAGCCTAATCAGGAAATTGACTGCAAATTTTATTAACCAACACTTTTATCCATGTTAAATCCCAAAGGACATCCATTCTGTTTTAGCCTTTAGAGCCAATAACAGATTGTTTCAACATGGTCTTGTTTATCAGGGAGTGTTCATATTGCTTGATTATTTGTTTGATAATTTCATTTTTGATTTTTGAAATATCAGTCTGGCTTTTTCAATTTATTTGAACCATTGTTATGATCTTTGATTGTTATAGATGTTATTACAAAATATTCTTAACATTATCGTTGTTATAGATGTTATTACGAAATATTCTTAACATTATCGTTGTTATAGATGTTATTACGAAATATTCTTAACATCATCGTTGTTATAGATGTTATTACGAAATATTCTTAACATCATCGTTGTTATAGATGTTATTACGAAATATTCTTAACATTATCGTTGTTATAGATGTTATTACGAAATATTCTTAACATTATCGTTGTTATAGATGTTATTACGAAATATTCTTAACATTATCGTTGTTATAGATGTTATTACGAAATATTCTTAACATCATCGTTGTTATAGATGTTATTACGAAATATTCTTAACATCATCGTTGTTATAGATGTTATTACGAAATATTCTTAACATCATCGTTGTTATAGATGTTATTACGAAATATTCTTATCGTTGTTATAGATGTTATTACGAAATATTCTTATCGTTGTTATAGATGTTATTACGAAATATTCTTATCGTTGTTATAGATGTTATTACGAAATATTCTTATCGTTGTTATAGATGTTATTACGAAATATTCTTATCGTTGTTATAGATGTTATTACTAAATATTCTTAACATTATTGTTGTTATAGATTGTTATAAAATAATATTGTCATAGATGTCATTTTAAAATGTTATTGTTATACATGTTATAAAAATATTTAATGAAAAACATTTCTATAACAGCATCTGTAATACTCAAGACAAGAACAATTGTTCAAATAAGTATTTTCTTAATAAATATTATTTTGAAATTTTATTCATGTTATAAAAAAAAACTTACTGATATTATTGAAGTTACTACAAGTACTTGTAAAGAATAAACATATATGGAGAGAATTGAGCGTTACTGTAGAATGAAGTTTTAAGTAATTTCAATTTTAAAAAACAACTGAAATTAAAATGAGAGAAGTTTTTCTATGTGCTTATTACTTTTATTTTTAGTGGATACTTGTATTTGAAATACACTCATTTTTTTTTCTAAACAGTTTAGCCTGTGCACATAAAAATCTTAAAGAAAGGGAGATATGTTCGAACCCTACCAGAAAGCATACTTTCTTTTTCTCAAGTGTTCAGACATAATATACCATTTTTAAAATAAAAAAAATCAAGGAATCTATTTCAAATATGTGTACTAAAAATTAAATGTTTGAAGTAATAAAAATGTCAGATTAAAATTAAATCAATTCTTTAAAAATTGCTTTGTTTTGATTTTATATCTGAAATTGAGTATATATAGTCTTTAGAGAAAATCTAGTGTGAAAATGTGCATTTTTTAAAAGGGTAAATTAAACCTTGCTTGGTTGTGGATGAGAGGTGTGAAGTACACCCAATGAAACAGTGGTTTCTCCTCTAAAGGGGGTTGCAGTATCAAACCCTGTTGGAGAGCACATTTTCTGAAATTTTCTCAAGTGCACAGGCCAGCAGATGTAATACACACTGTTTAAAATAATAAAAATGTTTCATCTAAAAAAATTATGCTTCACGTAATAAAAATGTCAGATTAAAAATAAATCCATTCATACTTTTGCGCGCACACACACACACACACACGTGTGTGTGTGTTTGTGTATGCATACAAAAGGTGCGATGGATAAATTGTCTAAATAATGCAAAAATGAAAATAATGAAATTTCATTTTAACAGATATATTTAAACAAAATTACACAAAAATACCTTGAAATACTAAAGAGGAAATTTATTCTATAAAATCGGTTCTGGCCTGACCATGGTCTTCAGACAACTTCAGAATCTCCTTCAACTTTTCTGGACAGTCTCCTTGTTTAAGTTGGTGAAAGCTGACATAATTCTTGCTTTCAGTTCATCTTTGGTATTACAAGGAGTTTTGTTGCTCAACAGTGCCCCATACATAATCAAGATGTAAGGGGAGATGTGGTTGCAGAAATTGTCTGTACAGCCATGACTGGGTTCTCTTATATGGCATGGTGCAGAGTCCTGTTGCCCGATATGGTTTTCTCGCAGCCATCTTCTTTAGGGTAGCACCAAGTCCTCAAAGCACTTGATGTAGACCTCCATATTGAATCTGAAGCTCTCACCAACATATTCAGGAGTTCTTTTCTTATCAGAGTGAATTTTCTAAGCTGCTGTACTTTCGTAATCATCATTATTCATTCAACTCATTCTGAATCATTTGCACTATTCTCAGATTTCCACCCAAACACCTTTTAATGTTCATATTAAAGCTTCCAGTGCAAATATTTCCAAATTTCTGGCATCATGGTAGTCTTTTTCTCACATTGCCCAACCAACCCTAATATACTAGGCATTTGATAAAATAAAAAACGCGTGTGTGCAAAATTAAAAATATGAAATGACGATTTACCCATTGCGCTTTTGTGTGTGTGTGTGTGTGTATATATATATATATATATATATATATATATAGTTACAAAAGAGTGAAAGAACATGGAGATTAAAACCCACTGGTCAAGCATTTACTTTTACAAAGAGTGCTTAATACAGAATAGAGCTTAATATTGTAATGTTATTATTACAATAGTTTATATAAGCATTATATCACTACACAAAAACTTGCATGTTTCAAAACAATACTGTTCTTCAGGTGAATCTGTTCTTCAGGTTAAAATAGTGAAAAGATTTATTTTTAAAATATAAAATGAATTCATTGTTATTTAGAAAATTAGGGAGTGGTCGTTGGAGAGAATGCTTTTAGGTGTCAATATTGTGAAATATGAGAATTAGGTAACTGGAGTTGGAAGATCTGGGTTGCAAAAGGAAGCAGGATGGCCTGATGTCTAGACACAAAACTTTTTAATTTTGTCAAGATAAGATATATAGTGGGACCATAGATGGGTAGACAATAATTTTTAACAATACGTTGGATTTATTTTATTTTTTTTTTAATTAGATTCTGTACTACTCCATGAGTAAATGGGCTGGAATGTTGAGGTTAGAATTAGGATTAGATAATTATGATATACTTAAGCATATTGTAGTTTTAAAAAGAAAAGTCAAGTATTGTGTAGATAATTTATTTTAATAAAATAATTCTAATATTTAAGTTATATTAGGGCATAAGTTATAAATGAAACATTGTAATTAAATTTTAAAGAACATTATTTTGTCTGAGTAAGATACACAGTGGGACCATAAATTGTTTAAATGGGCAAACAATAATTTTCTGCTGTTAAAAATTGTTGTTCTTTCAATGTCGAAACAAAATGTACAATTTTTTAGTAGTTTTGCACATGTTCTAAAGTAATAATTAATAAATATTCATTGCTCTATTTTTATATTGAGCACTGTTTTAATGTTTAGAATTTTGCAATTATTTTCTTTGTTTCTTATTTATTTGGAGATTTTAAGTTATGCCATATTTATGGGTAAAAGTGCTCTATATCAATGATAGAGCATATGCAAAAATGGACACCAAGTTCAGCATCAAGTAGTGACAATTTGTTGCATGTTTGAATGCCATCTTCAAACATTTTTTTTTTTTCTTAAACAGAAAAGTTAATAACGAAGGCCTAGATCAAGAAGTTCTTTCATATACAAATGGTGCCTCCCTACAGAAAACAGATCTTTTTCCATTGGAGAAACCACTTATGTAAACAAAGCATCCCATTAACGATTTGGCTACAGGAGCCCACCTTTATAAAGCAACATTCAAATTACCTATTTAATAAATGTGCATTATGTTGATATTTCTATGAATCTATATCTACTAGCTTTAGTTTCATGTCAAAAACATCAGTTGTTTTGTCTTTTTTTTTTTTTTAAATCTGTTATTTCTTGCTATAAACATTCTTTATAATGGGTACATGTTTTTGAGTTGCTCTCTCTATAAACTAAAAACTTTAATATTTTTCTATATTTCTGAGATGAGGTATTGTAATTATTTACACTATTTACATTGTTCAAACAGTTGTCCCCATCTTTGTTGCCATATTCACAATTTTTTGGTTGTTGTAAACAACCTTTTCCAGTAAATGGAATTTCCAACAAAACCCTTTATTTTACAGATTATTCTAGTTTCTCTATTCATGCCTCTTCCAAATGTCTCAGTATCAATTTTCTTCCTTTTTAACTGAACTAAGTTTTAGTATATCTCTTTTGTAGCCAGGTATTTAACTCTCAACGCTTTGGTAAATTCACTGGATCCGACCAATCCACTGGACTGGTTTGATACTGAAACATCTGGAAGAGGCATGCCTGATGGAACTAAAACAATTTGCCTCTGTGAAGGAAATAAAGGGTTCAGTTCAAAATTTCAATCACCTGAAGAAAGAGCATACAATGGCTGAAATGTTATCAATATGCCAACAAAGATGAGGACAACTGTCCAAAACAATGCAAATAGTGTAAATAAAACTTTTTCATAGTATGATTTCCATATGTCATACTGTCATATTTTGCAGCGTTGTGGTTTCTAGATAAACCATGTCTATTTATCTTTAGAAACAATAGTTTCTTTAAAATGTCTCCTTGTATTCTAAACCAGAATTAACAATAGATGGATTTTTGCATTATTTATTTTTCGCAGTTCATCCATCCAATTACTCAGTGGAATTTAAGTGTCAACATTAAAATTTGCCAAGTTGAGGTTTGCCAATGTCATGTTAAAGAGGTTATTAAGTGCTAGAGTTGAAGTAGTCACCAATTTGAGGAGAACTAAGGTTACCAATTGGAAGTATTAAGGTTAACCAGGAAGAACTGAAGCAAAAATAATAATAATATGGTTCATGTAAAAAGATAATTAAATTAACAATAGGTTTATTGTTATTTATAGAAAGACTCTCTGGAGCTGTTGTATGACCTTAACCATGCTTGAATAGATTAATGTTTAAGTCCAGTCTAAATATGAAATTTGTGGATTAATAAAGCCGGGATGAAAGAAATTATGACTGAGATATCTGCAGTTGAGAAAAATGACTAGTGATTATAAATTTTTGACAAAAATAATTGATAACTCAAGTTTATCATTTTTGGTAATTGTAAAAGATAACCTAAAAGTTAAGCACAAATAAAACTGATTTGTAAGGATGTGCGTTGTGGTGCAGAGAATATCTACTTGGAACGACAAATCAGGTAGCCAAGTTTGAAATCCAGTTGAATTTCTTGCATTCACTTACGCACAGATACCCTTACGTAAGGTATTAATCCATCTCTTCCCTCCAGTTATGGGTTAAATAATAGGACAGATTGGGTTCTATAGCCTTGGCTGGCAACCAGTCTACCACAGAAAGCAATGACAACCTACTACAGGATAATCTTTTGCCCAGTCAATCATGTCATTTTCGAGACATGAGCAGTCAAAGTGTATATCACATATGGTACTTAACTGACTGACTGATAAGGGAAAAAACAATTCTGCTGTGTTTTATTTTGTTACATTAATAGTATGCTAAGATCTACTTAAAATAAAATTATTGGTGGTGGTCATTTAGTTTTGAATTTTGTGAAAACCTCTGAGTGTAATGAGACTGGCATTTTGGATATGTCAACAAAAAAAAGGCAAAGTGAAAGTGCTTAACTTAAAAATAAAGACAGCTCATTTGTTGAAGTTGCTTAGATCAGTAAAAATGAATCTTGAAACAAACAGGTGTATTATTGTGTATGAGTATACTTATGTTTTATTTGTCTGTCAAATCACACTGAAGACACTGGTCTTTATTAGATCACCAGTTAAGCAAAGTTGAGCTGGTTGTATTTAGATAGGGGGAAGGGGGTGCCGAGTACTGTAAGCAACCTTCTACAAAAAAAAAATATATTTAAGCTTTAACTCTTTTGCATTCACCCTGCCTCTAAATATTGACTTTCTCTTACTGCTACAACTTAACCCATGTATACCATGATATAACATCACAAATAATGTAGGAAACTGTGAGTCAATATTTATGGGGCTGGTTTGAGCATGTTGAATGCTAAAGGATTAAGTAACCCACAAAGGGCTGATAAGCCATAAAAAAAACAAATCAATTTGATTTCTTCTTAGTTAATCAGTTTTTGTGCCTAATTTAAAAATAAATATTTTATAAGTATGTATGCATAGTACCAAACTCTGGTTGAATCTTCTATCTGCAACTTCAGGAATCAGCTGAATGTCTTTCAATATATCTTCTGCAGATAAGGGACAACTGAATGTATAAAGCCATTATTTATGTAATCCTTACTAAGCCCAAAAATAAAAGTATTGGTCTAATTTAAAAACAAATTGTCTGCACTTGAATTTGTCTCCTGAAATTTAAAACCAGTCTCCCAATTGCTTGTTTCAAATGACAAAATGATCAAATTAGATTTTCAAAAATTGTTTCCATTCACTACTGTTTCATTTAAAATTGATTTTATTTTTTTTTATCTATAAAATTGATTTTATTCCCCCCCCCCCATAGAATTAAAATCTAAACTCACCACATTGACACAATTTGTTTAATTTATAATTTGATCAAAAAGCATTTTAATGACTTTAACATGTTTTATTTTGATACAGCAGAAGATATTGTAAGAATGTCTAAACAGCTAAGTTTTATTGGATGAAGCATTGTCAAATATTAATATTTGATAAGTATTTCTTTCATTGTATTTTTCTTGTTATTTATTGCAAATCTCTGGCCATCATACTATATTTGTTAATAAATGGTCCAGGTTAAAAATAAGTAATAATGATCATTAAAAAGTCAAAATACAAATTGAAAGAATGAAAGAAAGACTAATTAAAATATTTATCACAAAATTTTATTTTTAGTTTGATACAAAAATATTCTTAAAAATATATAACTTGCCTTGTTTTCTTTAAATTGCTAAAATTTAATAAAAGATTAGATGATTGAATGAGTTATTAAGATCATGAATATAAAAATAGTGATATTGTTGTTAAATCTATAAATCTTTAAAACTGTTAATACAGTTTTTACCTGAGTAGTTAAGTAGAATATATCAAAATTTATAAAATCAATTACAAATTTGGGTAGTGAGTCTTTTTCATATAGATACACAAAATTCATTATTGGTTTTCTTAATTATTTTTCTAGGAGATTTTTGTTTTTTAGTCATTTTTCTATTAAATTTTGGCCATTGTATTGTATGGTTGAGTATGTGTGTTGTGGTGCAGTGGATATCGACTTGGAACAACAAATCTGAGAACTGAGTTCGAATTCCAGTTGAATTCCTTGTATCCACTTATGCACAAATGCCCTTGGGAAAGGTTTTAATCCATCTCTTCCCTCCAGTTATGTGTTAAATAATAGGACAGATTAGGTTCTATAGTCTTGACTGGCAACCAGTCTATTGCAGAAAGCAATGGCAACCTACTGCAGGATAATATTCTGCCCAGTCAGTCGTGTCTCTTTCAAGACATGATTGCCCAAAGCGTGTATCATGTATGGCACTTGACTGATTTTTATGGTCTGTGAGTTTGAGAACATACTGGATTAAAACAAAGTAAAGGAAAACCAAAAGTACCTTAATTAACAAGTTTGAATAAATGGATGGTAGGAAAAGAACATTAAAGAAGTCGTAATGGCACAAAAAATTCTTTAGATGAGTAAAAGACAGGAAGTAGTGGAGAGCCATAATTGCCCAATCTTAAAAGGGCATTTCATATAAAAGATTTTGTGGCTTTCCTCAGATATCTGACAATAGTAGAACTTTATAAAAATAATAAAAAGATATTAACACATCACACAATAAAACCCGGGCCTGACATATAGGTGCTGCCAATAATAAAAAAAATCCATGTGATTTTTATGAAGTACTAACCTTCAAATGGCATGTGACAAAATTTGGGCCCAATCAAATTATCCGTTTACAATTTAGTTATTTAAGTGAAGCTACTGTTGCAAATTTTCAAAACAATGGAAAAATCTGAATTTCATGTGTTGATAAAGCGTTGCTAGAAAAAAATGTTCAAGCAAAGCAATAGCTTGATAAGTGTTATTTGGACTCTGCTCCGTCCGAAACAATGGTTAAGAAGTGGTATGCTGACTTTTAAACGTGGTTGTACAAACACAAACAATGCTAAACACTCAGTTTGCACAAAATAGGCAGTTGTCCTGAAAAACACCTCAAAAAGATCCAACTTGTTTTGGTCGATCATAAATTGAAGTTGTGTAAGATAGCAGAGGTGTTGAACATATCAAGACAGCATATTCACCATTTTGCATGAATATATGTCAATGAGAAAGCTGTGTTCAAGGTGAGTGCAGCGTTTGCTCGCAGTCAATCCAAAACCATGACACGTTGTGTGCAACTGTTTCAAAGCAACAAGGAGTTTTTGTGTAAGGATGAAACATGGATCCACCACTTCACTCCGGAATCAAATCCGCAGTCAACTGAGTGGACAGCAGCAGGTGAAAGCCACCAAAAGTGAGCAAAAACACAAACAGGCAAGTTTTTAGCCTCCATATTTTGGGATTTGCAAGGTATTTTGTTCATCGATTACCTTAAGAAAGAAAGAACTATTAATAGCAAATATTATTTAACATTATTAGTGCGTTTGAAGGAAGAAATTGCCAAAAAAACGCCCACAAATGAAGAAAAAAAGTGATCTTTCACCAAGACAATGCACTGTCACAAGTTGATTACAATGATGACAAAACTATACAAACTGCACCCGCATCCACCCTATTCTCTAGGTCTGACCCCCAGTAACTACTGGCTGTTTGCTGACCACAAAAGAATGCTCCAGGAAAAGAGATCTGGCTCCAATGAAGAAGTGATATTAGAAACAGAGGCATATTTTTAGGCCAAAGATAAATTGTTCTACAAAAAAGGCATTGAATTGTGAGAGAAGCATTGTAATCAGTGTTTCGCCCTAAAAGGAGACTATATTGATGAATAAAGTCGAATTTTGCCTAAAAGTTGTTTTATTAGTTAGGCCCAGGATTTATTGAGTGATATCTTAAGACATTTGAAAGATTTTCACTGGAAAAAATAAAAACTTCTTTTTTTTTTCCTGAACAGCTGCTGAAGTTTTTGTCCTGGCCAAGAAAAGATTCAAAAGAAAATTTTGATACTTTTGGAAATTAGCAGGCAAAAAAACTTTTCAGCACCCCCTCAAAAAACATTACTTTTAATATATATATATATACTTTGCTTTTTTTCCTCTCTTAATATAAAATCAATTTTACAATAAAACTGAAATTTTTCAAAGTTCACTTATGCAATTGAATTGCTGCAGAAACATTTTATAAAATCAATGTCTGACATCACGCATTTACAAAGTCTTGGTTTCTATAAAATAATTGCAGAAGAACATTATTAGAAAGAGACAAATCAATTTTGGGGTGTGAAAAATTGAGAAAAATATAGTATTAACAAGCATGACACATGACTCAATAGTTAGGCCTGGGATTTTATTAAAACAACTTTTTAGCAAAATTTGACATTCTTCAACAACAACAATGTATCACCCTAGGAGACTGATTCTAATACTTCTCTAACAATTTGATGCCATGTTTTTTTTTTTTTTTTTTTGTTTTTTTTGTTTTTTTTTTTGTTTTTTGTTTTTTTTTGGGGGGGGGGGGGGTAACAGTAAAAAACAAAATATAAAAATAGGGTTGAAATTCTATACTTTTTATGTGTCTTATCCATTCAGAATGTGGGCAATTATGATTATGACTCTTCTACCTTCTTTTATTGTTTCTGAATGTTTGACTTTTCACTTTTTCTTTGCATTTCTAGTGCATTTCCAAAGTTTTAAAAGAATGCACTTTAGTTACCAAAAAGATGAAAATACAAAAAATATAATTGACATTTAACTCCTACAGGCATTAATAACCATTTAAGCTTTATGAAGATGTGACAAAAATTCAAAATTTTCAACTTGCCCATTTTTTCAATAACATTTTCCACAAAAAAAAAACATTTATATTGTATGCCAGCTTACAGCCACATCACATTGAAACACTGGTTCTTGTACTAATATCAAGTCTGGACAATAGCTAGATGGGTGACCACTTTGGAATACCATCTAGTGTAAGTTTGGATGTGTTGGTAGTGCAATGGATAAGGTAGTACTTGGAGTTGTAAACTGAAGAACAGAGTTCAATTCCAGTTGGGTTCCTTATATTCACTTATGTGCAAATACCCTTGGAAAAGGTATGAATCCACCTCTTCTCCTTCAGCTATGGGTTAATTAGTAAGACTTGTATTACTAAACCATTATCTCCATAACCCCACATTTTTCCTACCAAAAAGATTTACAATCTAAACGAATTTAAAGTTTTGGTAGCAAATTAATCAATCATAAAAACATTACTTGTATACCAATTCTAATGTCTTTTAAGAAATTATCTTGGGAATTAAGAAAAAATGTCAAGGTAAATTATTTTGAAACATCTAATTTGTAATGAGTGTTTACTAATATTTTACACTTTTACGCATTAGAACATATGAAACTGGTTTTATGGGTAATTCAAGAAGTGCATTTGAAATTAATCTATGCATTTGGGTGGCGCATAAAATAAAGTGTCCCTACTGGTTGTCATAAGTGTCTTAGAGTAATTAATATTCATTGTAGAAATCTTTACACCTCGTTTATTAATGAGTATATGATGTAGTTATGTATATGTCTCTCAGATAGACAACTGCTTCCAGTACAAAAGAATTGAATTGAGGTCACTGACAGATCTGTCTATATCAAACTTGTCTGTCATCTGCCCTTGAGGACAAAATGTTTTTCATTGTCTTTGAGGGATTTTTGCTGATAGTTTGGATAACCTATATTATATAATGTCTGCTGATTTAAAAAAAAAAAAAAAAGTTATTTAATTTTTAATAAAGAAATAGCCTACCTAGGGTAATAGCATCCTATTACTTTTCAAATGATTCCCCTTGAAACCTCACACATACCAGCATCTATTCCATTTTTCAAAACAATCTACAACATCTTCATTCATGATCATTAACAATTGCTTTGTTGCATTCTTAAACCTTCATCTTATCCACTGTCTGAAATTTTGTTTTTTTGCAGTGATTTTAACTTTGGAAAAATAAACAAAAGTTGCAGGGCTGCTAAATCTGAACAAATAACAGACAAAGATGATGCAGTGCTTTTTCAAAAAGCTATGCACAGTAAACAAGCTCATTCAATGGCATATCCTTGCTGCATGAGTAACTCTACAGGAGAGTGTCTGTTCAAGTAAGCTCGCCTTTGATTGGTTGTTAAATTACTTCAACATAATACTTGTTCTCAAGATATTCAGTGTGACTTGATATTTTTAATTCTTATTTACATCTAAAAAATGTTCTTTTCTATCTAAATATGTAACAAATGAAAATTAAACTTTAGAAATGGTGCAATTTTACTCTTCTTCAGATTAAAATCATTTTCATGTCAAATCTTAAATCAAATATCAAAGCTGAAGATATAGAGAAGATACATTTATATGACAAGCAAAATGAATTACAATCTCAAGCCTGCTGTTCATCTTAACCCTGATGATCGGACTTGTCTGCAAATTTTGAATTCAGAAGTTATTTTCATTTACTTATATATGCTAGGAGACAAAATTGGAGTAGATAGACTAAACTATCGCCCGGTTCACACTCCACCCACGTCTATTGAACAGGTGAAGAGGCTCATCCCTTGTTTCCTGTTTAGGATGTGGTTTCCAGTTTTCTCTTTTCCAATCTTTTCACTCTTATGTAGCCCCCTGCGCATCAGTGGCATTTTCGCCTTGCTTGGGGTGATATGATAAAAAAAAAATAGTAATCAACCATAATATAAACCATAATATAAATGAAAACATTGCATCAAAAATAAAAATAAAAAACTCTGCCATACAAACAGTAGAATATTAATGAAAAAAATATTTTCTTACAGACTGTTTCAGAAACCAGCAATTCTTACGGACTCCCAAAGATACACAAATCAAACACAATTAAAGCAGATATCCAGGAGCAAAAATCAGAATATATTCATGCCCCAAACCCTAGTGATCTTAAATTCAAACCAATTGTAGCAGGGCCAGCCTGCCCAGCAAGCAGACTGAGCAACTTAATAGATAAAATATGACAACCATACACCACAAAAATAAAAATCTATATCAGAGACAGCATACATTTCCTAAGCTTCACACCACAAAAAGTAGACCCAGGTACACTCATAGTAACATTTGACATGAACTGCCTGTACAGCAGTATACCCCCATGAACTAGGTAAACAGGCCATTACATTTTGGATTGAGAAACACCCAGGAATACTTCCCACATGCTTCACAAAAGAATTTACTGTACAAAGTATAGAACTAATTTTAAACAGTTCATTCCAATTTAACAACCAAAATTATATTCAAACAGGTACTGTGATGGAGACAAAAATGGCACTGACATATGCAACACTCACACTAGCTTAACTAAAAGAAAGCCTTATATAACCAAATAGGACATAAATATGGGGAAGAAATAAAAACAGAATTCACTAAATCATGGAAGAGATATCTAGATGATTGTTTTAGCTTTTGGGGATCAACATGGGGGGACATAAACTACACAATCCACTCCAAAACTTGCACCCCAAAATTAAATTCATGCTAGAATATAGCTATAATGAATTACCATTCCTAGACATACTTATAAAAAACAATTACATCATCACAGACATCCAACCATACCTCCATTTCAAGAGTCACCAGCCTAAAAGCTGTTTAAAATCCATCCCCTACTTCCTAGCACAACAAATTTGCACCATAGTAGCTGAGGAAGCCCTTCATAAAATACGTTTAGAGGAACTACAAAAAACATTACAAATAAGAGGATACCCCACTCCACTAATAAACAAGGGTTTCCAACTGGCAAAAGAAATACCATTAGAATCTCTCCGGAATCCGAAAAAAATCATGAAAAAGAAGAAAACATTCTAGCATACATTTCCACACACAACAAAAGCAACCCAGAATTATTTACAAAGATCAAGACACATAGAATTACTCAACAAAAATGATAAAATAAAGGAAATCTTAAAGCCAACTAAAATAATTAAAAGGAAAACACAAACCCAAACATTTAAATAACATACTAACTACATCAAAATTTGAGCAACACAACACAGGATCACAAAATGCAACAAAAAAAAAATGTAGGGTATGCAACATAATAATAGAAGGAAAACACTTCAAGTTCAAAAACATATCTACATTCGAAATAACAAATCTGAGCTTCACTTCTAAAAACGTAATTTCTGCTCTAAAATGCAATGAATCTGCAAAAGTATACATGGGGGCGATACAAAACCTGAATAAAAGAGTAGCTCTGGCCAATAACAGGAAATTGTATGTTTTCCAACATTTGCACAAATGCAGTGGAGGTAAATTCAGAGTAATGCTTATCTACTAAAATGCAGATTGACACGCTTATGATGCAGGAAGTAATTAAAAAAAAATACATGTCTTCCCTCAACAAAACAACATGAAAACCTAAGACAGGCAGACACACACTCTCACTCTCAATTCAAATGCAATAAAAAAAAAAAACACTAAATTCAAATAGTATTTCAAAAACAATAAAAAGAACTACATGACCCCTAGAGTAAAATTGAATCAAATCGCTGTGTGTCTGTCTTAGGTTTTCATGTTGTTTTGTTAAAGGAAATATAAAAACAAAATCAAATTTTGCAAGTCGTGTAAAAAAAAAAAAAAAATTTATAGCTAATGAAAGGTGACTGGAGAGATTTAACGTGCGAGTGAAAAAAAACAAACATGCATGCATATAAATTTTTCTGACCTGCTCCCCACTCATCTATTTATGCACGATACTTTGGCCATCAAAAAAATACAAACGTGAAGTCACAAGTTTATTTGTGTGAAGAGTCAACTTTAAACTCAAAACACATGTAGCGACACAAATACCATTATGGACACTTAATATATCATACAAAAAGCAAGTGATATTAATAACAAATCTACAATTTAAACAAAATGTCCATGGCTTCTCACACAATTTTTTTCCTCATATATATATATATATATATATATATATATATATATATATATATCTCCACACACACTCACACACTTGTTTGGGTTTTTATGTAACCCTTGTTGCAAATACCTTGCCTGGCACATTTTGTGTTTCAATAATGTCCACAGGGCCAATCTATTGTTACACTGCAACTATGTTGGACAGACTTTAGTTATAAGTTCTGGGAGTCAATACATGATCAGCATTTGATCAAGGCCAGTACCGTGACCTTTGTTATAATAATAACGTTGTTTATAGTGGCGGTCATGCCAGTACACTCAAATATTCAGTTATAATAAATTGTGACTTTGTGCTAGGTCAACCAATAATGGCTTCTGAACAGTTTTCATACACAATGTTTGGATCAATCTATTGTGCATTTTTCAGCCACTTTTCAATTGTGCCCCATGCTGAGATGATCTCCCCTAGGCCAATAACATCAAGAAGTAACCAAGTAACCTCCAATATATATATATATATATATATATATATATATATATATATATATATATATATGCGCATTAGCATTATTTTAATGTTGAGACTTCAAATTTCACCATGAACAATTTAAGGTTACTTGGTTATATATATATATATATATATATATACACACACACACACACACACACACAAGTATAGGGATGGAATAATATTCTATATCCAAAGAAACACTATTCTTAAAAATACAAAGTAGAGATAATATTTATTCAGAAATTATAACATGAATATGTTATAATATCACTACAAAAGTAGCTATTTTTTTTCAACACTTCTTGTCTTATCAAATGATAAGGATTATTTAAAGTTGAAGGGTTTGAAAATGTTAAAAATAAGCAAAACCCCTTTAATCAGGGAGGCATTGTTGTATAGACAGTGTGGACCAGTCAGAATAAAGCAACTTCTAATTTAGAGAATATGTGAGCAGACTTAAAAATAATTTTTGAGGGCATTACTATTAATATTTGATTAAATTGAGATCAGCATTATTAATTGACTATTAGATTTACTTTGATTGCGAAATTTATAAAAACATTTTTCTAAGTTTAACAATTTATTAGATTTAGAAAGTTATTCATATATTAAACAAGGAAGAGAAAGAATGCATACATAAGTAAGCCTACAAACATCTGCACATGGACAAATAGACTAGTATATACACATACACTGGCAAACAGACACATACAGATTAATATACACACGCATATCTACATGCACAAATTTCAAAATTTTGTTTTTATCGACTTGTCAATTTGTCTGTTAAATTTTAAAGCTCTATTTGGACACAGACTGAATCGCCACAATACTGGATACAGTAAGACTGAATTCATAACATGACTAGCCTTGAATGGTCTTATTCATTCCAGGCTCGTTTTTTGCCTTCCAATTTATCTTGACTAGATCAGTCTTTGATTTTCCCATTCCATTATTTATTTTTACCCTTTCCCTCTCTGTTAGCGAGTGTGCTACTTGATCTCACCATTTGACTGGATACAACAGCTACTGATTTTTTTGTGGGATGGATGGGTCTTACTAACATTTGTTTATTTTTAGTTTGAATTTTTTTGCTACATTTTAGTTTGTTTTGGGCTATTCATCCCCTCCTCGTTTTCATATTATATTTTTTAATATATTTTTTTTATAAAATATTGTATCTAAAATAAAATTTTTATGTTATAGGTTTTGTTCCCCACTTTTTTTGGTACCCCTGCGGTATTATGGTATATGGAGGATTGGGGGGTGATTGATGACTTCCTGTGGTGAATGAACAACTTGTAATGAGGGATTGGGCAGTGAATCTGATTAGCTAGTTATAGGATAGAAAGTGATGGCCAGCCTCAACCTGCTTCCCCTTTGGCCGTATGCCACATTTATTATAAAAATATGATAATAAATATCCATATTTTTGTTCTTTTTTTCTCTTGAAGTCAGAGCATTGCAATCACTTGTCTGTATCCCTTTTTATCACCATTCTTTGGCTGTGATTTTTTGCATCACTACTGTTACTTTGCCTACATTTGTCTTGCATATATTTTTTTGCTTCATATCATTTTGTCTTGTTCTTTACTTTTTGTTATTATTTATTAGAACCTTTGTTGATTCTGTTTGTTGAGCATTTCTGCTAATTATTCTACACTATTTTCCTGAAACATTGTTTTACTACAAAGATTCTCTAAATTTCAAATATCACTGGCTGCTCTGTCAATGAATGCTAAATGTTTATTTATAAGAAAATGTATAATATTACCATTTGACTTCAGAAGACAAAATGGATCTTGCAGGCTATTACTACTGCAATGAGTTTGATACCCAATGGCTGCTCAAAATGCTTGCAGCCTTGTTAAACTTGGTAAATATCAATAAACATTACACTAGACTGAAAACCTGGATTAAAGCCAACAAAATGATTTAATAAGGAACAATTAGAAACTATTTAAAGTTGATTTATTTTGCTATTTATTTAGCTTCATCACAAATTTTCTTTATTTAATCAATTCTTATCTAATAAACACATTTTGTACCTGATTAGAATTACTGGAATATTATACTGTATTTAAAAAAGACTGATCCAATACATTAAAACATTTTAGTTAAAATCTGGTTATTATATTAAACTATAATTTCATCAAAAAGAAAACTACAGGGTGCAATGGATAAATTGTCATCTAAATTATGTAAAAATGAAAATAACACTCATTTTAAGATATATTTAACACTCATTTTAAGATATATTTACCAAAATTACACAAAAATATCTTGAAATAGTGAAAAGTAAATTTATTCAATAAAATTGTCATAGCTTCAACCACTGCCTTCAGATGATTCAGAATCTCCTTCAACTTTTCTGGGTGTCTCCTTGCTTAAGTTGGTGAATGCTGCCATAATCCTTGCCTTCAGTTCATCTTTGATATTATAAGGAGTTTTGTTGGTTTCTCACTCATTTGTGCTCCACACATAATCAAGGGGGTTGCAGTTAAGTGTTCTGATGTAAGGGATCATGTTGTCACAGAAATTGTCTGTCCAGTCATTAGTGGGTTCTCTTGCTTGTGTGGCATGGTGCAGTTTTGTTGCCAAACATAGGGTCTTCCAGCAGCCATTCTTTTCATTCAGGGCTCCACTACTTCCACAATGCAGGCCTCCATATTGAGTCTGAGTTCAAATTCAGGAGATCCTTTCTTATCAGAATGATCAGAGTGAACTTTCCAAGTTCCCATACCTTTGTAATCACCATTAGACTCATCCAACTCTTTTTAAATCCTCTGCACTGTTCTCAGATTGGCACCCAAGCACACTAAAATGTTGGAACTTCTGGCAACAATGCCAAGCAATGCACCATGCCATTTCCAAATTTCTGGAAGAGTGAATTGCGTCATGGTGCTCTTTGTCTCACAGTGCTCAACTGACCCTACTTATTGTGCAGTTGATAAATTCAAAAACAATGCACATGCATGAAATTGAGTGACAATTTACCCATTGTACCATGTATAACAAAACCTTAATTCAGGCATTTAGTAGTTTACTTAGCGTAGATGAAAATAGGCTGAGAGAAATGGAAAGTTGGAAGGACTGTATTGTACCTGTTTTCCAGATGAAGAGGATTTGCAGGAATCCCGCAGTTAATGTTTTTGATTAGTGTGCTAAAATTCTTATATACCAATATTTGATTAGTGCATCATACATAATACTCGATTAGTGCAGTAAAACATTCTTCAGTTTAACCATAGTAATTGAAAATTTATTTTTTTTATAGTTATTGATGTACACATTAGCCACACTAATCATGAAAATTCCTGTACTTGTCTTGTAAAACAGCATTTAAATCCTAGCTTTTTGAGCTTAAACACTCATCACAAATGCCTATTAAGGGAGAGAAAAATACAATTATTTTGTCCAGAAAGCAGACTTTTGACTCTATTAATTTGAAGAGTAATTTTACTTATGTGTGTTGTGGTGTAGTGGATATCAACTCGGAATGACAACTCGAGGAGCTGAGTTGGAATTCCAGTTGAATTCCTTGCATTCACTTACGCACAAATGCCATTGGGAAAGGTATTAATCCATCTCTTCTCTCTAGTTATGGGTCAAATAATAGGACAGATTGGGTTCTATAGCCTTGATCGGCAACCAGTCTACCGCAGAAAGCAATGGCAACCTACTGCGGGATAATCTTCTGCCCAGTCAGTCATGTCTCTTTCGAGACATGATCTCCTAAAGCGTTTATCACGTATGGCACTTAACTGACTGAATAATACTGAAATGTGAATTTTAAATTAAGTTTTTTTTATGCTAAGACAAAGATGAACTCCTGAAAAGAATAACTTCTATTTTGGCAGCAATAAATCATCAGAAATATTTACTTTTATCCTCAATTATACAACTTGTATACCATAATAATTGTTCTATTTGCATACAAATTTTATACATAGAAATATATCAACTATTTTGGAACTAGTAATATATGACAGAATAGTTGGGCAGACCTGTATGCCCAGTATGTCCCCCCTGTTCTTACAATGGCAACGTCTTCAGAAACCCTAAGAATGGCTTTATTCAGAAATTTCTGTAAGGATTCAGTTGTTGAATATGCTCAACAACTCGTCATAGTCTTTTACTCAACTCCAAAGTAAGTGTTTTGAATATGGGGGATCGACTTACTAGAACGTTGTATGAGAAACTGAGCACCCATTTTTCAAATTCTTTTTTTTGCTAATCTGAAACTTTACGGTCTAATCGATAAGAATGCACTAAAAAAAAAATAGAAAAGCAAAAAAAAAATTACAGGGGTGTGCCAGTCATACAGGTCTGCTGAATAGTTGTTCTGCAACAAAATATTTCCAAAAAACCAGCCCAGCTATATTCTTGGATTTGAATAAATGTAGATATTTAAGACTTTTCTCTTGTGGGTTAACATGATTTTGACCAATTTTCTTTTATTACAGTTTTATATTGCAAGGGAATCTGTTTATGATAAAATAATTTGATTTAACTTTCTTATATTAGACTCTGTGGCTTTATTTCTAGCATAAGTATGTTCGCAAATGTGTTTGTTTTGGTTTATATTTGTATCGAGACAGCATAAAGTGATCAACCATAATATTGTGACATGTGGCAAGAATGACAGTTACTATTTCAAAGCATCTGCACTTCTCAGGGTTAGTGATATACAAGTAGGTAAGTTGACCTCAAATATTTCATTTTGATTTATCAAAAGCTGCAGTTAAGGGCAACCAATAAAACATACAAGAGATGATTGTTATGACCAAAAGACTAGATCAGAGCATTTCTGAAATGTAATGATCATGTTGTGATAAGTAATTATCAACAGTGGTTCGAGGTGGGATGGTCACCAACTGTCACTAAGACATTGGGTGTTCAAGACTGTTTCATAAGAGGTGCTGTGGCAAGTACAAGCCAATAGAAATGCTACTGTGACACAAATGTAAGATAATTTTAATCAACATGAAGGATTTTAATATGTTGATTCTTGTTGTGCCTATTAGTGACCATGCTAACTAATGTCAATCAAAAAGTGTCTTCAACAGGCACACAATCATCGGAACAGGACTTTGTTAAAAGAATACCTGAATCTCAATTTCTCATTAAGGTAAACATCAGGATAGGTGTACTGTTGTCCTGGTAGAGGCAATGGTAACATAGGAAAGCAAAAAACCAATGGAATCAAAGCAAGTTTGGGGCAATGTTCTGCAGGAATGCACTGAAACTTTTCTTTCAAGGTATTTTGTATAACTCAAAATCATTGAAGGCCATATATGCTAAAGTGTCAGTCTTTCACAATGTGCCCTGACACACATGTTGCACACAAGCATAAAGATTTTGCTAGCTTGCACTGACCACCAAGCTCCCAAGATCTTGATAATATTAAGCACATATGAGATATGTTGAACCAATGAGTTTATTATGCAGAACCTCCACTACATAATTTTCAGTAATTAAAGGAACTAATTTACAAGCTTTGTATATTACATGACTGATTAGATAAGTTGTTTTACAGATACATAATTTTATTAGTCAAGTGGTCATATTTTGGTGTATTAATTTATTTTTATATATGTAGTAAATGTCTCTTGCTAAAAGCTTTCCCTATTTACACATTGGGATAATTTGTATGCTTAATACATTAAGATTTGGTCTTCAGCACTTTCCCTCTGCATTTTATTTTCCATTTAGCTTTTTAAGGACACATACAGAGACCAGTTTGAAAGAAAAACAAACAAAATAAAGCAACCAGATAAAAACAGACATGTTGTTAGGGAGGGAAAGTGACTTAATAGTCATGAAGAATTGATATTATATAAGTTATTTCCTTATTTCAAAGTAGTTTCTTGAACATATGCTAAACTTTGCCAAAAACATAATTTAAGTTTTTAGCTGGCTTTTATACAGCTGTGATACCCATAGCATTCTAATTGATTGAATTGCTTTTTTTTTCTTTTTTTTTTTGTAGAGGGAAAAATTAGGCTAGTATTGATGTTAGTATTAACCCTTTGATTTTGTTTTGAAATTAACCTCGCTTGTCTTCTAACAGCTTGAGAGTGGAAAAGAGGCCCTAGAATAGATTAGAACTTCACAACTATGAATGAAAAATTATTCCGTTTAATTTTCTGAAGTAACATTTTATACCCAAACTCATTCCTAAGTAATGTATAAGATGGTGGTGAAGTATGAAAATGAAGGTACTGCTTGAGTTTGTTCCCCTCCTCCTCAGAAAAATTTCAGACCCACTTTCAGAGTTCCACAATTGCCACTGCTTTTAAATATTTATCATCAAGCTGAAAAATGCCAATGAGTAGCAAGAATGTTGATCATTGAGTGTTAAAATAAATGTACAATTTTATGGAAGCTTCTGACATCAGCAGACAAATGTGCTATTTTTATAGACTTGAAGAAGCCAGTAGTGAAATTGTATGATAAGGTTACCAAAATATTTAAAGATCATGATTTCAAAAATGGTGCTGATATTGGTTAAAATCACTGCACAACTATCTGCATTAGACAGAAGTGCATGGGTTTTTCCATCAATTTCTTCTGACATCAAAAAGGCTCAAAATTTGAATAATCAGTGCCAAAAATTCATATTTGAGTCTGTGGGAGATAATTTCTAAATACTTTCGATGCTTTCTAGACTGCCCTGAAAATAAAAATAAAAATAAAATGTTAGAATTTTCTCTTTTAAGACCATATCAATTCTTAATAAATATTAAAACTAGTTTATATCAAAAACATCTTTGTTCTGAACTCTTAAAAGGTCACAAATCTCATTTATAATGAAATTTAGAAGTTTACTAATTTAACTTGTTGAGTATAATCAGGTTTGTTTTTAATATCATTTAGGTATAGTCTTTTCAATGACTAGAATTTAATTCCAGAGAAAATATATCCTCTGGATATTGAATGATGAAAGAAATATACTGATAGAAAAAAAACAACATCCTGAAAATTTGTTTCAGTTTACTCAAAACTAAACGTTTTTTTAAATCATTTAATTCCAAGCAAAGCAGGACCACTACTAGGGCATAGGGGTTACAGAGGATATTGAAGAAAAAAACTGGGTACAGAGGATATTGAAGGATAAAAGATAAACGGGATTCAAGAAGAGAGATGATGTTAATTAACATCACATTTAAATTTTGGAAATTGTAGTTATAAGGGAAGCAAGTAAATGGAAAGGAGTTCCACAGGTAGAAAATGTGAGAATAGAAACTAATTGAGTAGAAATGGCAGTTACATTTAACTATTTCAATGGTAAAAGGGTGGGACCTAGATGCCAATCTAGTAGCATACTTAAATTCATCTAGACAGGGTACGAGGTGGGGAAAAAGTTCATCAGAGCAGTTTTCATGAAAATATTTGTAGAAAAGACAGAAGCCATATAACTGGATTATAGTAAATGATCAAATATACCAATCAGTATGCACACAGATTTCGGCAACCTTTTTGCGTGTGTGTGTGCACACAGATGAAAGAGCAAGGATTTTTATTTTCCTTAAACAAAATTTGTTTGCACAAATACTAATGATAATACAGTTCATTTTCATCTTTATCTAAACTTATTTATAAATGGAACTTTGTCTGTGTGTGTCCGTTACCTATAGACTCCAAAACGGCTGAACCGATCTTCTTGAAAATTTACATAGTTGTACTATAAGCATATGCGAGAGTTCTTAGCTAGGTTTTGTGTCGAGGTACCCCCAATAAATATCAAATTTTAATCAAATTTCATACACTCATAGACAAAGACATAAGAAGCTATATTCAGAAGTTTCAAAGTTGCAGTTCTTACAATAGTGCAGAAAATCGATTTTATATATATATATATATATATATATATATATATATATATATATATATAAAAGGCAAGATGTTTGTGTGTGTGTGTCTGTTTATCTGCCTGTATGTCTGTATTTTTTCAGCCCTTTTATTTTAGTTTTTGCTTCGGGTTTGGCTCTAAGTAGATATAATTGTAGTTCTTAGTCTCAGCCATGATACCATTTACTCAGAGGACTTATTTAGCATTCAAAATTCAGTTTACAACAAAAAAAACTATTTGATATCGATACCAGGAAATCAAAATTTGACTTACATCCATTCATTTTTCTTTCAGTCGACGGTTTCGCTTTAACTGGAAACAACTGTTGCTTTTTAGTCTTTCATGCCAACGTCCAAAGAGTCTGAGCTCCAGGACCATGGATTAGTTTTAAAGCTTTCATTATACCCGAGCAATGCCGGGCTATACTGCTAGTATATTACAAATGATAATCATTTCCAATGTTGTGCCAGGAAAAAGCATAGACTTTAATTTTCTATATTGAATGTATTGAAACATTTAAAAAATGGTGTCTTAACATTAAATTATAACTTGATGGTAGATCAACCTCACAAATCTACTGTCAATTTGTAATTTAATTAATTTTTAAAATGTTTCAATACATTCAATATAGTAAATTAAGTCTACGCTCTTTCCTGACACTTGTAATATATAAACATGAAAACGAATTGTATCATCATTAACATTTGTGCAAAAAACTTACAAGTCATTTGATGCTGAAATTAAATTTTCTTAAGAACTTTGAAGTAATAAAAATGTTATTCTGCTTTCACAATTGAATACATGGTAGATAATGCTCAACTTTTGTATATATACATGTTTATGTGAATATAATTACTACAGGCAATGATATGTTTTATGTTTTGAAGTTGTTTTGAAATACAATTTGATTTCTGAAAGAAATTGATATTATATGGATTAATGTCATAAAGAGTTCTCTCACGTTGGTTGTTTGGTTTGTTGATTTTATTAAGCAGCATATCAACATCTGTGGTTATTTAATGCCAAAATCTAAATATTTTTAACACCATTATATGCTTTCAACTACAAATAAGATGTATTGTTGATCATCTATATCTATAAAAGTGACAAGGATGGACGTTGTGTAAGTATTTGTTTGATAGATTCGACTTATGTAGATCAAAATTTTAGAACACTAACAACACCTTGAAATTTTTCAGAAAGCTAAAATTAGAGGTAGAAAAATATATATTATCACCCCACAAAGTCAGGGATCAGTTTATGTATTGATTATAATATATTATCTATATATGTTGCAAGTTCAATAGAGACATTCTACATTGTTATCTATAAAAGTGACGAGGGTGGACATTGTAAGTATTTGTGATGTAAATTCATCATATGCTTATTATTCCTTAAACTACTCATGTGAAACTGGGCCAAACTGCTAGTTTTGATATAAACATGAATTTTTATGCTTTTATAGTGTTTTGTTCTTGTTTGAGGGGTGAACTATTTACCCATAGCTGGGAACCTAACAGATGCCTATACCCCATATCCGGGTGGACCTTGGAACAACAGAAATTAAGAGGTAGTTGCATACTCCTCAAAACCTCCAATCACCAGATCAAAGGTTTTGCTGCCAGATATAGTTTATCATCAAACCCAGGACTATGCAAATAAAATAAAGACATAAAGAATTGGAAGAAAAAAGAACAAATATTAGCTTCAGTTTTGAGTATCTGCCATTTATTTGTTTATTAATTTACTACAACAAAGATTTTCACTTCTGTTTCATCAAATAATCGTATAAGTAGAGATTCCTACTTCATTATCAGAAATAACAGAAGCTACAACTGCTATGAATAGTAAAAGTACATTAATGTCACCAGTCAAGAAGTAGTTTGAAAAACATTAATAATAACAGTAGCAGAGGCCGTGGCATTTCTTTTTATTAATACCAACAATAGTAATTGTTAAGTCAAACTGTAATGGTGGTAGAGTATATGGTAATCAACAACAATACACATTTCTTTTTCAGCAAAATGAAGAGAAAAGGATTTTTGAAATATTTCCATCTTTTCTTTTTAATTAATGGCAGATAACATTAAGAAAAATAGTAAATAAAGGGATCACATAAACAAGAATGCAATGCCAACCAATGTAAACACAGTTTATAATTTGATATCAACATAAGTTATAGATGGCTATACTATATGTTACCCTAAGGAAATGGCCTTTAAGGCTGACAAGAGATGTAACAGTTTTATTTGGAAGGTATTTATGGGAAAAGGATTTGCCACAATGATGATATATCTACTCTTTAGTCAACCATTGTGATATGCTAACAACAGGACATTTTTTTTTCTGAAAGTGCTTTGGTTGTATATTGGTTGTTTACTTTTTTATGTGGTTCTTGTTTTTATTTATTTTTTTATTCACACTTTACAAAATCAGCTTCTGGTAAAATTTGAACAGTGTGTTAGTAACTTATGCTACCTTGGGTCACCATGCAAATATGTTAAGTAGCATATCAAAGGGTTTAATAATTTAGATTTAATGAGTTCAAGAATTTCCCAATATTTTTATTGAAAATCGAGATCTTCTAATTGCTGGTAAGACATCATAGATGGTATAGTCAGTCATCATGGAAGATAATGGGAAAGGCCTTTATCCAGCAGTGCATACCTTTTCTTTTTTTCTCTGTAGCTGTTGGGATTTGTAACTAATCTAGCCACTATAATAAAAAAAAAAATCTTAATATTTCGATATCTTATAGTGAAATATGTCTTTTATTGAATGAGACTAAACTGTTACAATAAACACCTACAACCTCCCAAGATAGGTTTGGTGCAACACTTGAAATTTTTTTTTTCTGCAATTGTTTATAAAGTGTTTATATGGAATTAACTTCATTCAAAAAGTTTTCTTTGTATCATTTTATTGTTATATTAAATTAAGTGCATGCAAGATAAAATTAGCAGAGAAATCTCTTGTAAGAACATAGTGATTAAAAATAATTTTAAAATCTTTCAAGTTTGCAATTATTTCATTCAGAATGTGGCTTGTGTTCACTTGAGCAATATTGAATCTTCCTAAGTCAATTTCCAAGAATGACAGTTGTAGCCAAAAGAAAGTCTTAAAACTACCACCAGTCTGTTAAGACAACAAAGAAAAGGTGTTAAAAAAAGAAGACATCTCTGGTATTCTCTATTTCCAAAACAGAACTGGGACAGGCTTATGGCCATATCTTGTTGACATACTGGTTGCCATACAATCATTGAAGTAAAGCAACATTGAGCCTGGTCAGTGCCTAAATGGGTGACCACTTGGTAATACCAGATACTGTAATTTTAGATGTGTGGGTGATGTAATGGATAATGGTTCGAAATTGTTAATTGAAAAGCCAAGTTCCAATTCCCATTGGGTTTATTATATTCACTTATGTACAAATACTATTGGGAAAGATATGAATTCGCCTTTTCTCCTCCCATTATCGCAAAAGAATTCTTACAATCTAAAAATATTTCCTGGCTTTAAATAGGTCAGAAGATATCTAATATTAGTTAATCGATCCTTGTGATATTACTTCTGTCTTCTACTTAACCAATGACTTTTGCACTACCTGATCCAGTGGTTGAACATAGGATTGTTAATTAATTTGTTTAGCCAAGACTTATCCACAAGGCCATATGGTATGAATTTGGGACCTTAAATTTAATATCACTTGTCTGCCCCTTAACTGAAGTATAACTTTTACTCTATAGTGTAGTTAGAAATGGATATTTTAGTCTCGGCAAATTGATAATGATGATTCCTAATTTCAAAATATCTTTTTATATAGGTCATTTTTGGCTGTTACTCTCTGTACTATCTTTTATTTTTGTGTATAATATAAATATACATGCAACTATTGATTTGTAACTATACAAGCTTTAAAAAATTCAATGTTCATTTAGCAATGCAATGAGATTGTCAGATAATAGATTTAAGTGACGAGATTAGCTTAGTCTGGCACAAGGTCACAGCACACACACACATGGCCACACATTGAAGATTATTAATAACTTGTAAGAATAGTCTACCATTACTGTGTCAAGTAGTTTTTGAGAATGAAAACCTTCTCTGACTGACAATATTTTCTTAAGTCTTAGATTTAATTTAAAATAAAAAAACAAAAAACATTGTCAAAATGTCAGTGTGTAAATATCTGGTTGGAGCAAATGTATTGAAATCTTATCAAACAGTAAGCCTTATTTACTGTTACTAAGACATTTTCCTCTTAACTGAATTATTAACAGATCCAGGGGTAATAAAATGACTAGTGTCTATGTATTTAAAGCAAGTATTAGAAGTGTGACACACATCATTATTTCTTTGAAAAAGAAAAATGATAACTATTGATTCCAAGTAGTGTCCAAACTGATTGAATTTCTCTCTCTCTTGTTTTTGATGTTGCCACAGCATTTCAACTGATCAGTTCTACTGCCTCCTTCATGTTAAGTCTGCATGAAAATTTGGGTGGGGCTTATTTTCTCCTCTACCGTTTTTGTTTGCACCACTGATTGTGCATCTCAAGAAGGTCAGAGAAGGAAATGGCTGAAACATTGTAGGAACAACAAAAGCAACAAAAAGTTCAATAATTCCAATAACTCTTGGAATGATAATGACTCATTAAAATTACAAGTAAGATAGTATTTACATTATTTGGACTATTGTCTTCATCTTTGTTGCCATTTTTATGATGTTTCAGCCATTGTATGCTCTGGCCTTCTTCAGGTGCTAGGAATTTTGAATCGAACACTTTATTATGATTACTGGGGCATATCATTTTCAGTGATCGTAATAAAGGGTTTGGTTTGAAATTTTTAGCACCTGAAGAAGGCCACAGCATACAACAGCTGAAACATTGTAAAAATGGCAACAAAGATGAGGACAGTAGTCCAAATAATGTAAATAGTGTAAATACTGCCTCATTTCAGAAATACAGACAACTATAGATAAGATGCTTTTCAATTTTGTGACCTCTTGGTTACTCTTGGTTTGGTGTAATATGTGTTCTTACTAATTAATATAATTTATTAATTATTGAGTTGTTTTCATCTAATTGTTTTATTGTAATGCTCAAGTTGTTTTTTACATCCTACAATTGTTAAGAAAAGCAACATGGATTAGAAATGAAAAATAAGCTTCCGAACTTGTATACATCAGCTTTAGGAGACTGTCAGACAGAAATCAGCTTACTGATTAAGCTACAAAAGCTGACTGGTAGAGGTTGTTCACATTTCTACATATAAATACATTCTTCCATATCCATACCATATCGTTTGTTTACATTTAGGCCTTAAGTTAGGCAAAATATTGTCATTATTAATCTTTGACTATTATAATAACAAATTATTTTGTTTTCTATTATGATTAAATGTTTAATCTCAGAAATTTGAACAACTAGATATAAATTATATGATCTTAATTGAACAACGCAGTGCCAGTCAATGAATTTACATAGTATATTATAGCATTTGAGTTGAGCTTGAAAAATATTTTCTTAAATTTCAACATTTCTACTTTTTTGAAACTTAGTGCAAGTGACATTTTGAAATGTGTCAATGTTTATCCATAAACTTAGATTTTAATTCTCAGTATCATTGTTGGACATTTAAGAGATTTCAATTTGGTGTTCTTTTTTTTTTTTTTTTTTTTTTTTTTTTTTTGACATAAAAATAAAAAACTTAGAAAATAAAATAATGAACTTGTCAACTATTTCATAGATTATTTACACATTATTTTCCTAATCTTTATTTTATACAATATTGGATTTTTTACCAAATATATATTGTGCAAACCAGAATCTTTTTAAAAATTATTACATAGCAAAATTATATATATATATATATATATATTTTAAGTGTTACTGTGCATGTAGATAGCTTTAACCTTTTAATATTCCATAGTATAAGGGTCAGCTGAAAAGTTCATAGACTGGCCAAGATATAAGTAGAGATATCAGTTGTTAAACTAAAAGAATACAATTGTTGGTAGACTACCAGAATACAACAGCTGGTCAGCTGGCTATTGTAATCTGGTACATGTGCATGTCTTTTAGTCTAATAACTGGTGTGTCTACTTAGATTTATATCTTGGTCAGTCTGTCAGATAAGTGCCATACGTGATACACGCTTTGGGCAATCATGTCTTGAAAGAGACATGACTGACTGGGCTGAAGATTATCCCGCAGTAGGTTGCCATTGCTTTCTGCAGTAGAAACTTTTGCCAGCCAAAGTTATAGAACCCAATCTGTCCTATTATTTGACCCATAACTCAAGGGAAGAGATAGATTAATACCTTTCCAAAGGATATTTGTGTATAAGTGAATGCAAGGAATTCAACTGGAATTCAAACTCGGTTCCCAACTTTCATTCCAAATTGATATCCACTGCACCACAACGCACAGTCTAATAACTGATGTGTTTACTTAGATTTATATCTTGGTCAGCCTATGAACATTTCAGCTGAATCTCATATATTTTTTAAAGTGTATATTTTAATGCAAATACTTCCCCCCCCCCAATGCTCTTCTGGACATAGACGATCACAACATTCCATGGCTTCATTTTCATTCAATGTCTTCATGATGTAGGTGTTTATGACTCTCCACAGATTTTTAATTATCTATGAATTGACATGTACTCTTGAAAAAGATAGTGCTGTGGTTTACCACAGCTTTCTTTCTAGTTTTTGTTTTCCTTCTCTTATACTGGTTGGCATCCAAGGCCAGAAAGCCCAGCCTACCTGCTGTTTAACCAATAGGGAGAGGAGTAAATAAAAAGATCCATACCTTTTTCAAGGGCATTCATGTGAAAGGGAATGTAACAGGCTGGAATTAAAAATCTGCTCACTAACTTCACTTACAGTACTAACATCCATCATACCACCTGCAGATCTCATTGCTTAAAACGCGGTTGTTTAACCTTTTTTTAATATTATTTAATTTTCACCTTTAGTTTTCTCTTTCTCTATCTCTCTCTCTCTTTTTTAAATCATAATGCACTACAATTTAACCTCTTCAAGTCTAGTGTTAACTGTTATCTTCCCTTCATATTCACATAGACAGGTTTAGAACCACAGTTTATCTCAAGTGACTCTTGGGCCTTGTACAGAGTAAACATCACTACAAAAATATTAATCTTTCTTCCAAAAATCCATAATTCAGAATCACTTCCATCTCAAGTTTGCCAGATAAATGATCCACTATTTGTATTCATCTGAAAATTAATCCTAACTCTTTACAAAAACTAAATTTAAAATCCACTAATGATAATAAAATACTTTAAAAGTTTATGAAGTTTTATAAAGACAGGTCAAAAATGTTTAACCTTACCCACAAAAAAAAAAAAAACTGTCAAAAGAACAGCTATTTCCTTGACACTGCTTTTATTGTATACACATTTAACTCCCTTGGCAAAGAGAAGAATAGAATTTTACTAAAACCTAAACATGAAAATGGATTTATGCGTATTTTTTATTTTTGAAAATTGGCAGCAAAGATATGAAACAATTTATATGATTGATTGAAATTTTTTTTTTTTCATAGTTATTTATAAAATGCTGGTTTACATATTTTGATAATTTCATAATTTTTGTAAAAATTTCTTTTCCAATTTCCTTTTTTTATAAAATGGTAAATATATCTTTAGAAAAGGTAAATAATAAATTTTGCATTGTACTCAGTTCATCTATTTTTATAATCTTACAAATAAACATTGTTGTAGGAGTCAAAATCATATATTATAATAACACATAATTCAATAAATTCAGGGCCTAATAAAAAAAAAAAAACTTTTAGACAAAATTCGATTTTATTCATCAACATAGTCTCCCTCTAGAGTGATACTGATTCCAACGCTCCTCTAATATTCCGGTGCCTTTTTTGTAGAGCGATTTCTCTTTGGCCTTAAAATATGCCTCAGTTTCCAATATCACTTCTTCATTGGAGCCAAATCTCTTTCCTTGGAGAATTCTTTTGAGGTCTGCAAACAGCCTGTAGTCAATGGGGGCCAGATCTGGAGAATAGGGTGGATGCAGAAGCAATTCAAAGTGCAATTTATGTAGTTTTGCCAGCATTGCAATTGACTTGTGACACGGTGCATTGTCTTGGTGAAAGGTCACTTTTTTTCTTAATTTGTGGCCATTTTTTTCTTAATTTGTGGAGATTTTTTGATGATTTCTTCCTTCAAACACACCAATAATGCTATATAATATTTGCTTTTGATGGTTCTTCCTTTCTCAAGGTAATTGATGAATAAGCTACCTTGCACATCCAAAAATATAGAGGCCAAAACCTTGCCAACTGATGTTTGCGTCTTTGGTCTCTTTGGACGTCTTTCACCTGATGCTGTTCACTCAGCTGACTGGATTTGACTTTGAAGTAAAATGTTGGATCCATTGTCACATATTTACACAAAAACTCTTTCTTGTTGTGTTGAAGCAGTTGCAAAAATGCTCTGAATCGTCAACACGTTTTCATTTTGTTCTTTTTATCAATTTTGAGCAAATGCTGTACCCACTTTGAACACAGCTTTCTTAATGCCAAACGTTCATGCAAAATGGTGACTATCTTGCCTTCTGATATGTTCAACTTCTGTGCTATCTCATGCAACTTCAGTTTACAATCAACCAAAACGAGTTTGTGTATTTTTTTTTTTTTTTTTTTTTTTTTTTTTTTTTTTTTTTGTGTGTGTGTTTTCTGGAACAATGCTGATTTGGGATGACCTGATTGTTCAGCATCATTTGCATCTGTACGACTACATTTAAAGTCAGTTGTAGTTACCACCTCTTAACCATTGTTTCTGACAGAGCACAGTTCGAATAACACTTATCAAGCTATTGCTTTGCTTGAACAGTATTTTTTTTTTTTTTTTCATCAGAAAACAATTTTATTATTTTCCGTTGTTTTGAAAATTTGCAATGGTAACTTCACTTAACTGTAATTTGTAAACTAACTAATCCAATTGGGCCTAAATTTTGTCACATGCCATTTGAAGGTTAGTACTTAATAAAAATCATGGAATTTTTTATTTGTGGCACCATCTATATGTCAGGCCCGGGACTTGTTGAGTGATGTGTCAAGGGAATAACTTACTTTTTGATGCTGGGTGGGGAGGGGTTGCACAAACGTTAATTATGCTGGCAAGTTTATATAATAGGTAATGTAATTTTTTATTTCTTTGCTTTAGTAGGACAAAAGTAAATAAACCAGTAAATAAAATTAACCCGTCAATCTTGTCTTGATTTAAGTGTCTCAGCTGGAGATACAGAGGCAAGTCACATATCCACTACCCCAGTGTTTTGCAACTCAACTACAAGTACCATCCAGAATAGTCATGCTGATAGGAACTTTTCAACTTAAAAAAAAATGCAGAAGATCATTGATTCCTAGAAGAAAATAATCATGTCACAGATTCACACTCCACCCACGTCTATTGAACAGGTTAAGAGGCTCATCCCTTGTTCCCTGTTTAGAATGTGGTTTCCAGCTTTCTCTTTTCCAATCTTTTCACTATTACGTAGCCCCCTGCACACCAGTGGCGTTACCGCCTTGCCCAGGGCGATACGATTTAAAAAAAAAAAAAAAAAAAAAAAAGACAAGCATACATACCGGGTGCGATGAATAAATTGTCGCTGTTATATATTTTTAATTTTGTGCAGATACATTTAATTATTATTTTGTTGGCTACACAATGTAGTAGGGTCAGTTGGGCACCATCTGTGAGACAAAGCACCATGATAAAATTCACTTTGCCAGAAATTTAAAAAATAGCATGCTGTACTGCATTCCCACCATAACCCCCAATACATACATTTCAGAGTGTTTTGGTGTCAATCTGAGGACAGTACAGAGGATTTGGAATGAGTTGGATGAGCCTAATGGTGATTATGACCTCAGACTCCTACATTGCCTTCAGGAGGTGGTGCTGCCCTGGGTCAAGAGGGTGGCTGCTGGAAGACCCTATGTCTGAAAACAGCATCATGCCACACAAGTCATGGCTGTCAGACAATTTCTGTGACACAACAATCAAGGGGATTTCAGCCTTGAAAATTATGTGGCCAGATGTAAGTGGTGATGTGAATGTTGCCTTAATTCTTGCCTTAAGTTCATTAAAATGAGATTTGCTGGGCTCTTGTTCAACTGTGCCACTGACACAGCTTAAACAAGAAGGCTGTCTAAAAGAGTTGCAAGAGATTTTAAAGCCATCTGTATCATGGTTGCAGCCAATGGCAATTTTATTGAATAACTTTACTCTTTAGTATCTAAAGATTTTTTTTTGTTTTTTTGATAAACATATACTGTTCATGTATTTACTATTTGTAAAGAATATTTTGTGCATGTATTTTCTGTTTCCAGGGTACTTTAGTTACTCCTTATTTTCTTTAGCGGCTGGTGTTACAGTAACTTTGTATATTACATCTTGTTAGCAATTATTGTTTAAGGAATATTTACATATGCTCTATTCATCGTAACTGCACTTTAATCCATAAATATGACATACCTTGAAAGTAATATATATAATGAGAGAGAGAGAGAGACATATCTACTATAAAAAGCTCATTGACAGGTTTTGTTTTTCATCTTGAAACTTATATGAAAATGCCTAAGCATGCTATACCAAACTAGAACTGCAGGTTAAAGTAAAAATTTAATCATCTTAGCTTTTATATTTGGTACACAATAATACATTAACAGTAATGGGAGTAAGATTAACTTGCAAATATTGTCAGGAAATGTATAAAGATACTATGCTAATTTATGGCAGAGGGTACGATGTGACACTCTGATCATAGATGTTTTTATTCTCTTTCACCCTCTGTAAACCCTTGCGTCTTAGTGGCATTATCATCTTGCTTGGCATGAAACAATTAAAAAGAAAACAAAAGGCACAACACACTTAAAGCAGAAGTGTTAATCCATATGAAAATAATTTCACTTCTGACATTTCAGATTCAACAGAGCCCCAAAAAATATCAGTTGGAGTTTACAATAACTTCAGTGGAGTCTTTCATTCTGAAACAGACATTTGTAATATTGAGAACACTTACAGCAAGAAAACTACTTTTAGTTTACTAAGTGGGGAAGAGAATGTGCAATAGAAGCCAGACAAATCATGTAAAGTGATTGTAATGCTAATTTCTTGAGTAACAAGTTGACCTTTTTCAAAAGGTCAATTACTGCAGGGAAATCTGCATGGTTTTATATCTCATGTTGAAGATAACAGCTATTTATTTATTTATTTATTTGTATTTCTCTCACTGATACACCAACATTGATGAGAACTGTTAAGCAACATTTGCAGCCTTTTTGAGAAATTACTGTTATTAACAATTTTTGAAAAATGAGAATAACAATTTTCTCATTTCATACTGTTCTGGGTTTTTAAATTTTTCAGTTATTAACAAGAGAAAATCATACCAATATTTGTTTGAACATTTAAAATCATTCATTTTGTAGACTTTATTATTGTCACAATGTTTTGGCCTATCTATTCTACAGTTCTGTATTAAAACCATATAGTCTCTTCATCTTAGTGCAAAGCAAATTTCTATTCCTTAAGGTTTTAAAAAGGATTGGTTGAAATGTTAGTGAAGGCAATCCTTAACTCAAACTTTTACACTGAGTTTAGGTCAGTGATGGGGGAAAACAATTAAAATGTGAAAGTTTATTATTGGATTAAGAAATTTGTTTTGTTTTCAAAGAAATTTTTACCTTTGGATTAACTTAATTTTATTATTTCAAATACTGAAGTATGTATGTTTACTTTATTTGAACTTTGCATACTTTATCTTTAAACAAACATTTCTGGTGTGAAATTCACAGGTGTCATTAATTTTATTATATAAAATTATTGCAAGAATTAAATTCAATAATAGATTTAATATTTAAACTATTCTTTAAAATATATGACAATGTAAAAGAGACAATGGTATTGTCTTGTCAATATCATCTTTCTTTTACTTTTTAAATAACGAAATTTACAAAAAAATATTAAGAATTTTGTCTTTGAAAGCTAATTTAAATTTTTCTTTTTGCTATTATTCTTCATAATATTTTGATTATAAAATTAATTTTTTAATGATTTTTTTTTTTTAGAACACATAAAGTATGTTGATATAAGAGAACAAAAAATAAATGTAACTTTTTTGTACTGCTAATTTTCCTATTTTATTCTACAGAAATTTGCCCATTTGAAAAATTTGAATAAAAATTCAATTTAATATTTTGTCTGATATTATTTTTCATAACATATATTGACTTAAAAATTTAAAAAAAAAACTATGGGTATTTAAAAATGTATGTTGAATTTTACTAGCTTGGTTGTTAAAAATATAGAACAAAATTAACCAGTTTAATATTTTTTTTACAGTAAATTCTAAAAACATTCTGTAAAAGTATTAAATTTCTGTTTAGATAATTATATTTTATGGAGTAGGAGCTGATAGATCTGTCTCTGGATTATCTATCAAAGAAATATATAGTAATACTAAGAAAAGTGATCTGCTAAAAAAGGTGATATCTGATTTACATAATGAACAACTGTTATTTCTTTCTAATTATGGGAAAATGACAATGGGAGGAAATCTATGAAAAAGAATGAAATCTTTAACAAGAGATACTAGTTTAACCATTGAATATACATGCAATGGCTTAATTGATGTTTGTAAAGTAGTGGGTTTAATTTTGTTATGCTTGGTGAATTTACCACAGATTTAGTAAATGAATTTAAAAAATCACGACAGTTCTGGAGGTGAATATTTTATAACAATTCAAAATTTCATTGAAAGATTTCAATATTGAAAAAAAACTAAAACTACTACTTAAATTGTTGAAATCAAAGAATACAACTTACAGCCATAATTGTTCAAAACGTGGACATTTGCTGGATAAAATAAAATGCCAAACATTTGATAACTTACCAGACCTTGAAACTAGGATCTCTAAAATATTGTCTCTTTTGTATATACCAGGCTATGTTACATGCAAAGATTGTCCTACAGAAGAGGAAATATTTAATAATAGTTTTCATTTAAAGAATATGAACATTTTTGAAAGAAATATATTGTAGTGATAAAAAAAAAGTATTCTACTAGATACCATAGGGATACTAGATATTTACTTTCTCTCTCTCTCATATATACATACACACATACCCTAGCAGTATAGCCCGGCATTGCTCAGGTGTAATGAAAGTTTTAAAACTAATCCATGATCCTGGAACTCAGACTCTTTGGACATTGGCACGAAAGACTAAAAAGCAATAGTTGTTTCCAGTTAAAGTGAAACCGTAGACTGAAAGAAAAATGAATGGATGTAAGTCAAATTTTGATTTCCTAGTTTCGATATCAAATTTTCTGCACTATTGTAAGAACTGAAACTTCTGAATATCGTTTCTTATGTCTTTGTCTATGAGTGTATCAAATTTGATTAAAATCGAACCACTCCTTCTATAAACCGATTTTTTTTCAATATTTATCGGGGGTACCTAGACACAAAACCTAGCTAAGAACACTCACAGACGCTTATAGTACAACTGTGTAAATTTTCAAGAAAATTGGTTCAGCCGTTTTGGAGTCTATAGGTAACGGACACACACAGACAAAGTTCCATTTATAAATAAGTTTAGATATAATCTTTTCATAAAGATTATCAAAATTATTGTTTCTATGAAATTCACATTTTTGTAAAGTATTTTCAGACTTTGTTCTTACATGATTTTGTAGAATGCTGAAATTGCTTTCTTTTTGTATCATACAATTTTCTGTAATCAATTAGCATAAACAAATTAACTCATTATTTTTGCAATATTATCTAAAAATGTTTATGGTCAATAAAGGTATTCTTGTGCACTTAGGTATTTTATAGTATATTTTTCTTTCTTTGTATACTTGCATTTATGGAAATAAGTCAATAATTGTAAGATGCTTCATAGTAATATATATATATATATATATATATATATATATATATAGTTGCTAATTACTGGATATTACAAGTTCCTTGCTAAAAATGTTCTCAATAATTATTTAGTAGTAATTTAGGTGTCCACATGTCCATCCTCAGCCATGGACTTTAGTCACATGGTTGCTAGGACTGGTATAAGGATCTCCATTTGTCAGTGTTCATATTTTTTTAAATTTATCTGTGATACAAACGGCTACTGGCAGTAAGAGAATGAAGTCTTTAGAAAGAACCAGAAACCCAATCCTGCTCCTGTTCAAAATACTGGGAAGTAGTGTGAACCAGACATTAGTAATCTATTCCTATTACTTTCATATAATTGTAAGACTGTGTGGGTTTTTTGTAATCCTAATTTTACACTAATGATGGCAATATCCATATATGACAGAACTCAGTTGATATTTGTACAGATACAGAAATGTCTTAAAATATCTTCAGAAATATGGAAAGAAAGGGGGTGGGGATAAGATTTGTCCTTTTCCTCAGGATACTCAGTACTATTATATAACACTGAATCCAATGTTTCAAGGTTATTTTATGGGCTCTAAAATTGAGGTACATGTTTACCAGTAGCATTGCAATTATTTCTCAAAACATAAAACTCGTAAACCAGTTCTGCATTTTCAATAAGTTATAGATGGTTTTTGAAAGCTGAGACAAAATTCATTTCATCCATAATTGTTACTTTCATTCAGATCACCCATTTACTTTAACAATTCAAATTTTGTACTTATATTGACTGAAACCTTTTTTTTTTTTAACATCTCATCAATTGCTATCAGTATGCATTCTTATTTCAGATGACTTAGTTAAAATTAGTAATATCTTGAATTTTTATTATTCAATGAAGCACTGTAACCTTTACCAATTTTTAATTTGTACTGCTTAATTTGTTTTTCATCACAACTACTTAATCTGTCACAACAGTACAAATAGGGAAAAAAAATAGGAATTCAAGATCAGATTGCTAATATTAATACTGTTTATAAAAACAATAACATTACAAATAGCAGTGAACTGGGGAAAATGAAATGTGAGTTAATGTGACAAATTTTGTTCTACCAATCACTAAGATACAAGGGGCTAGAAAGTGAATGAAGTAAGACGTTAGAAGGAACTGGAAACCTCCATCCTAAATAGGAAATGAGGAATAAACATCTTATCCTGTTCAAAAAAACTGAAAAGGAGTGGTTCACCCATGATCTGGTTCACACTCCTCTCCTGTTTTTGGAACAGGAGTAAAGGTTTATCTTGGGTTTCTGGTTCATAAAGTCTTTTCCTTAAAACAAAAAAACGTGAGGTGAATTCTGTTGGAGTTTGTGGGATGAGAAATTATCATAATTTACACTACTTATATTCAAATTATTTTGATAACAACCAAGATGAGGCTCATAGTATGAATATAGTGTAAATAAAATTGTTGGTATTAAAAGCGTTTCTTGTGCATAAAGGGTAAGGAGAAGTAGCATTATTGCATTCATTGAAAAGAACAGATTGTTGAATAAAAAAATCCAAAGGTGGGGATGGAACTAAGCATCTGTTATGCAATGAACTCTTTAATTCTTTTTTCTTTTTTACAATACAATGTTCACCCTGTATAAGGCCAAACTTGAGGTAGGTTACAGAGATTAATAAAATGAACAGTAAGGCTAACTTTATTCTAACATCTGTTATTTTTGAAGAAGTAATTTAGTAATTTGTGTGTTACTGCACTAGGTCAATCCTGCTCTCTAAGAAGAACCAGTTGACATCACTGGATGTTGTGAAGCTGCAGATGTTATATAAGAGTTTGCTGTCTCTAAGTCAGATATCTTAAAGGCCTACTGCATGCCTGGACGTGTCACTAACTCTTGTACTTTTACATCTCTGTATTTGACCTGTGATAGATGGCTATTGATGAAAAATTAATCTACCCTTTAACAGGTTTTGTTTTTAATCCTACTCAATGTCTTGGCACTCTCCTCACCAGGAAAGTGTAGTGGAGGAACCAGTTTAGTCATTGATAACTGATCCTGTGACCTATAGTATTAGGTTACATAGTACCAATACCATTCATAGTTACTTGACTATATATATATATATATATATATATATATATATATATATATATATATATATATATTTGTAGGATATATATTATTGGAAACAAAAGTGTAGATTAGACAAACTGAAAAGTCCTAAACATCTTTTTAGGATTTTTTTTTTTTTGTTAAAATAAAATTTTCTGACATGAAGATGAAACCAACAGATGTTCAGTGAAATGCATCATTTATAGTTTTCCACTTGGTTTCAAATATATATATATATATATATATATATATATATATATATTCACTATCATTACAGTATGGTATAAATATTAGAACATAGTGTGATTTTTGTGAGAGTGGTCTTGTTTGTGATTGGTTTATTTTTCTTATTGAGCAGTTTATTTTTTTTTTTAGTATGTGTTCAATTCTTTTATATTGAGTTGGGCTTCTTTTTTTTTTTTTTCTTTTTTTTTTTTTTTGTATTCAAATTATTTTGATAATAACCAAGATGAGGCTCATAGTATGAATATAGTGTAAATAAAATTGTTGGTATTAAAAACGTTTCTTGTGTATAAAGGGTATGGAGAAGTAGCATTATTGCAAAGAACAGATTGTTGAATAAAAAAATCCAAAGGTGGGGATAGAACTAAGCATTTTTTTTTTTTTATTGACCATATATATATATTAAACAGTTATTGGGTAGGGTAAAGTTAGAAAGTACATTTTGGGTTCATACAAACTCAGATAAAAGTATGTATAATCTATTTGCTTTCCCTCCTATACTATTTTGCTACTCTTGACTTACTCTTAAATGTTTATTTTAAATATCCAGTTGTGCATTCAAAAACAAAGCATTAAGAAGTCAGTTAGTCTGTGATGCCTGTTAATACAGAAAGGTTAAAACCATGATGGAGTAATTGGCTGACCTTCCTTATATAAAATCTCTGATAAAAAATTAAATACTCTATAAAGTGATGAGTTAAAAATTTAGCTGTTTATTTAATTTTTTTTAAAGATTTTCCTTCATATATTTATAAATTTCTAGCATAATCTTAATGGAAATGGAAGAGACAGGATGATGAGTGCCTATTGTTATCAGCTGACCTTATAAATATGCGTTACAGAGACTTTTATGGTTGGTCCATCCACATCCTATTTACAGAGACCCGACAAATTCATATTTTAGCTGATGTGTGTAACCTTTGAGAAACTGACATTTTTTTAATTCCCTATATACATAGAAAATGGATCAATTCTGTTTTTGACCCTTACTACTTCATAAAAAGAAATATTATAGAAATAATATCTATATTGTATCATTCCTTGAATAATGAAACAATAGTGATTTTGGTTTTCATTTGGTCATCAAATGAAGAAGACATCAATATGCCAGCTACAGGTCAGAGAAACTAAAATAAACCAAGAGATTTGAATGCCTGAGAAGCGTGCTGACAGAGGATGGAAAGTTCAATGTTTATATCAAAAGACGCATAGGCATGGCCAAGGATGCATTTCAAAAGCTAACCAGAGTACTGACAAACAGGAAAATTTCATTGGAAACAAGAGAGTGCTGGATTCCTATGTGATATATGTCCTTCTGTATGGCAGTGAATGTTGGACAATCTCTTCAAGGGTGAAGGAGAGGCTTGAGGCAGCAGAAATGTGGTTTTTCAGAAGGATACTGAGGATACCATGGTCTGTGCATGTGACTAACAACAAGGTGTTGGAGAGAATTAAATCTAGGAGAAAACTCATACTTAATATGAAGACAGATGAGGTTTCTAGGATATGTAATGAGGAAGGAGGGCCTGGAGAAGTTAATACTCACAGGATGGATAGAAGGAAAGTGAGACAAGGAAAAGCAACATGAGACCTACTTGATAGGCCTGAGTGAATGGATGGTGGAGCAGGGTTTGGGAGAGATACTAAGAGAAAGAATTTTGATAGCATCAAGAACAGAGCAAAGTGGATGTCCATAATTGCCTACATCCTGAAGGGACATGGCATATAAAGAAGATACTGTATTCCTGATATTAACCACTTTTACCCATACTTATCAGTCAGTTAAGTGTCATACTCGCGCGCGTGCGTGTGTGTGTGTGTGCTGGAAATTTATTAGCTAAATTAAAGAATTTATTTTTTTCAGAAAATTTTAATGTTTGATCATTGGTCAGATTTTTCAATGTTGATTGGGACAAAAACTTTTCACCTACCACTTGCAACATGTATTATATATTTTTTTTTTTTTTTACATGATAACAACCCTCAACTTGTATCATAAAATCTGATATCAAGTCCTTGAAAATATTTCTAATAAAAACATAAATGGAATTTCACATGATATGTAACTAAGATAAACACATGAAGTTTCCCAACATCAATTGGTTAATACCAATTTTATTGTGAAAGCATCGATTTGCATTGCAAAGTCAGATATAGTGATTCTCTGCAAATCATGTAACTTTAAATCAATCAAATTCGTAATGAAATAATTTTATCTTGTCATCATTGTTTAAGCTATTCTTTCAATTTGTAGCTGTACTGTTAATCAGAAATTGATTCAATTAACATTCTTTTAAATATTTTTCATTTCAGAAAGATCTAATTGAATTGAAAGAAGTTTTTGTTTATCTCTTCTTATCTCGTTTTATGTAATATTTTATAAACTTTACATTCTAAAATTATCATTGATGTTTTCTCTTCGCTGTATACTGCAAATTAGAAACTATTTTTAATATAAACATTTAGTAGTCAAAAGGCTTTAATATTTACTTGTAAATTGTTGGAGAATCAGGACTTTTGAGGATTCTTGGATAAAATGTGACAATCCTGGAAGCCTAGAGTTTAGGCTAATGTGAAATGAGCAAATCTGTTGAATATAAAGTACAATTTGCTTTTATGTATTTGTTGATCATGCAACTTGATTTCTCTTTTTTTAGTAAGTAAATGTTCCATTATAATTAAAGGAGGTATTCGGTCAGTTAAGTGCCATACGTGATACACGCTTGGGCGATCATGTCTCAAAAGAGACATGACTGACTGAGCAGAAGATTATCCTGCAGTAGGTTGCCATTGCTTTTTGCGGTAGACTGGTTGCTGACCAAGGCTATAGAACCCAATCTGTCCTGTTATTTAACCCATAACTGGAAGGAATAGACGGATTAATACCTTTCCCAAGAGCATTTGCGCGTAAGTGAATACAATGAATTCAGCTGGAATTTGAACTCGGCTCCCCGATTTCTCGTTCCAAGCCGATATCCACTGCACCACAACACACATATATGAACATGCTACATGTTATAAAAACAAAGAAATATCTGATTAATAAGTAGGGGAGATTCAGTTGATAATTGCTTTTCATTTATTTTGTTGTGTGTTAGCTTTCTTTTTCTCTTAACTTTTACATGTTAATGATTTTAAAAATCAGAATTTTTTCTTGTATCTAATTAAATAAATAAAAATTTTAGATTAGTCATCCCCAAAAAAGAAAATTGATGCAATTGCAAAATGAATTAAATTTTGCAATTCATTGATTGATGAATAAACCAGTGATACTTATAGTCTGTTCTGTCAATCATATTTGCATTAACCCCCCCCCCCTTTTTTTTTTACAAAACAAACAGATTAAGTAATGAAATTTCATCATTGAAATTTATATAGAAAATTGGATTGAGTGATTGATTGTATTTTGTGTTTTGACTTATCAACCCTTTGTAGCTAATTTAAAGCCAAACATATTTTGGATTGTTAAAATAATTTTTGTGGAAGGAGGTGAATATTGAATTAACAGTTTCTTGAGAATAATAATGATTTTTCTAGACACAACTTCTATTTAATCCATATCTTGGTAGGGAGCTGGATTCATGCCTTTTCCAAGGATATTTACATGTAGATGACTGTAACAAACATGACTGAAATTTGAACTCCACTCTCTGATTTCTCATTCCCAGACACTATCAATTACACCATCTACACCTTCTAGACAATTGTAAGTTTTGTTCTTAAGTCATCACTTTTAGATGCTAAAGTGTTAGGATTTTCATTCACATTACATTGCATTTAGACAAATGGTTCTGTTAACATTTTGGTCTCTCACGGAGTGTGATGTCATAGAACCATGTTACTAATTTATGACCTGCATCTCTTATTTGGTGACTGTTATTGTCACATTACAATGTTTTATGTCAGCACAAGATCATATTGTCTTTGATAGTGGATGTCTTTGTTAACGTCTCTGTGACCACTCTGAGGATGTCTCATGTGAGCTGAAAGCTTAGAATCAGCGTAATAAAAAAATATCCAAATGTTGAACGATTTTTGTCTTTATTTTCATCTGAAATTAACACCAAAATACTATGTTTAGAACAGTTCGTGATTAAACAAGACATTCATTGTTAATATTTAACGATATATTTTTAGATAATTATCTATTGCTTTGATACACTATATATTATAACAATTTGTTTAAAAATTAGTTTTGTTGGATATTTATATTTGAGTAGATACTTTGTTTTGTTTTTTATAATTAAACAGTATATTCATTTATATCTACTAGTCTGAATAATCAAAAAATCTTGTTAGGAAAATGTGTCCTCTAGCAGGATTCAAACCTGCGTTCCTTCAACAAAAATCAGTTGATCTGACGTGTCTTAGACCACTCAACCATGAAGGACTTAGTCAAACAAAGCCCGAAACAAGCTCAATTGACGGTTTTCAATAGGGGATGCAGATTTGAATCCTACTAGAGGAGGCATATTTTCATAATAAGATTTCTCGATTATTCAGACTAGTAGATATAAATGTACTGTTTAATTATGAAGACAGTATCTACTCAAATACAAATATCCATTTAATCTAATGTTTGAACAAATAAATTAAAAATATGTTGGAGTTAATACATTTCGTAAGGGATTTTGTAAAATTTTGTAAATGTGGTTTGAATGTTTGCTTTCAAATCATGAAACCCAAATTTGAACCTCATTCTGGCAAATTCATCAAGGTCATCTTGATATTGCCAGCCTTTGGATGCCATCCCAATATGCAGCACTGTTAGAAAGTGCTTGAAAATTATCATAGATTGACCCAAACCTTGTGATTGAAACTATATTGGTAGAAATGTTTGGACATCATTCAAGGTTTGTGCTGACATAAAGTCCCAAATGTTTTTGTTCAAACTGGTCATCATGCCAGATTATAGGCTCTCTCTCCCAGAAACTGTATTGCTCACTTAACATTATAAACTACAGGTAGGATTTTTGGGTGTTGAACAAAGACAAATATATGCCTGAGTAGATTTCTGTAAAAGAGATGAGCTAAACATTCTAACAGGTGAGTAAGCATGGAAATAAGTAGCTGGTCATTTTATATGGGGTGGGAGTATAACAAATGAATTGACTGAAGAAGTTTGAGATCATACTTTTAAGAATTTTATATTAATGTTATTGATTAGCATTTTCCCTCTATCAAATCTCACTTCTTTTCCACAACCATAACTTCTACTCCAACAGTTTCTTTCCTCGCACTTCCCGACTGTGAAATTCTCTTCCAAACGATTGCTTCCCCGGCGGCTACAATCTCCAGGAGTTTAAATGTAAGGTCAATAGACACCTCCTAACACACTAACTTGCTCCCATTCTATCAAACACTCTTCCCATCTGCCCGACACTCATCCTCGCTATCCTTACTCATCTATCACCTTTCTCCTGACATTCCCTATGTCTATCCACTCCCTTCTCTTTACCTTCCCCTATGTAGCCCCATGCGCAATAGTGGCAGTGGAATGCCTTGCTTGGGGTGAGATGATTAAAAAAAAAAAAAAAAAAACAACATATTCTTAACTAATACACAATATTTTTTTGACCAGAACTCAGGTTGTTTAATACTGCTTAATTTTTCTTTTATGTTTGGGTCTATTAAAGAATAAAAAAGACATTTCCATACAACAAAACTTGCAGAATTCTTGAATACAGTATAAAATAGTGTATTTATTAACTCTTTTAGTTTTACTTGTTGCAGTTGCTTCAGTCACATGGATGTCAGAAGTAGAATGGCTTAAGTTTGTCAAATTTGAGTACAGATGCTTATAAACAACTTCTTTTTTTTTAAATGCACATATGCTATTGACCAGTTAGTGTGTTATTGTTATTCTGTATCTGTTCAACATAGCTGTCAATTAATACAATAGCAACTTCATTTATTTCCTAGTGTTTTTGTTTTTATTGCTGCCAGCTGTTTTTTTAAATACTAGTTAAACAGGGGAAGCAATAGAGTTTAATATCTGATTTATAATGTTGACTTTTCTCTTCCAGAATATTAACTGGTGATGCATCTTGAATTAAGCAATTTGTATATTTTTTCTAGTAACATGCTGCAATTTTCAGGATTGTTCATGATTCAATTAAGTACAATAATTGATCAATGAAGTTTCCAGTCCTATCAAAAAATTTTAAATCAAATGAAATAATGAATCTGATATAGAAATTAGTTTCTAAATATTTTATCTACATTTTTTTCATTCAGTTTATGAAAAATGTTTTTGCTTTGCTTTTGATCCATTTGTGCGCAACAACTTTTTATCAACAGATGAAAAATGTTGGTCTTTCAATATGGCTTTTGATTTCAGGAACAAGCAGAAGTTTGATGATGCCAAATCCGAGCTATATAAAATGGGAGGGGTGATACAGCATTTATAAACTGCAATCTTCTCACTATTTGCACTGTTTCTTGAGGGCAATATGACCTTACATTGCTGTGATATAAAAATCTTTCCCTTTTAATACTCTGTAGATGCTCTATTTGAATGCTTCTATAGTTTCATTGCCTTTATACACTTGAATTTCAATTGGTATTCAACCATCAAAAGCCTACAAATTGTCATTGATCACTGCTTTATGTGTAACTTGAATATCGTTCCATGACTAACATTTACATAGTGAAATCATCTGGTGGACTGACACTAAGCAAATTTGAAGAAAACTTTTTTTTTTAATCATTTCACCCCTAGAAAGGCAGAACCACTAATAGTGTGCAGGTGGCTACAATGGGAGAAAGAAGAAAAAGACAGTATAGCAGGTGATGGAGAAAGAATAAAAGATGAATGTAATTCAAGAGGATAGAAGACAGCAATTGTTGCTGCATTTAAACTCTTGGAGGTTCTAGCTATCAGAGAAGCAAGTAAATTGGAGTTTCACAAGTGTGAAGTGTGAGAAAAGAAACTGTTAGAGGAGAAGAGATGGTTACATTTAACTATTTTGATGGTAAGAGTGGGATCTAGATGCCAATCTAGTAGCACATTTAAATTAACGTGGATGGGGCACCAGGAAAAAAATTTGTAGAAAAGCTAGAGGGAAGCCACATCACATCTGGAAGAAAGTGACTGAAATCATGATGCCAAGTTCAGATTGATGACATTGCAGATCCTTCTTTGGATTTTGTTGAGAACATCAAGATGACTAGCAGGAGCACCAGAACAGTTATGGCAACAATATTTTATATATAGACGAATGGTATTTATTTATAAATGTGCAAGATGGATCCTGAGAAGAAAAACTTTCTGGCCCGACACAGTAACCCAAGCTTCCTGGCAGCAGATGCAGCTATGGATCTGATATATTCCTTCCACTTCAGGTCCTTTGAAAAAGTAAGGCCAAGGAGATGCTGTGTTGTTTTCTAGGAGACTAATTGGCAGGAGTCATGGAACTCCTGTACTGACAATAAACTACACCAAGTGACACAAACTATCGGAAAAAAAGAAACCAATAAAAGGATGTCAAGAAGAGAACAAGTGGTAATGGCTAGACTCCGAATAGGACACACCTATATCACCCACTCATACATACTGAAAGGAAAAGTACCAATCTGCTTACTATGCCAAGAACCCTACACAGTACACCATATACTGACAAATTGCATAAACCTTGAACAGATTCAACTAAAACACTATCAAGAAAATAATCTAAGGGATATTTTCAACAAGGTTGACCCTAAAAATATTCTCAGATTCCTAAGAGACAAAACTATACAAGATATAGTCAAAAAGTTCCTCTGAATCATAAGTAACATTTAACTTCCACCCATCATACTACAACTAATGTTTCAGCATTAAATGATCCATGTTGATTCACTGTAAAACAAACCAATCAATCAATCATCTAGGAGACTAGCATCATCCATACTCATGAAAAGTAGAAGTTTCTATTTGGTCATTAAAGAAGAGCAGCTTTGTTTTTGGAAGCATTAAAATTTATGAGCTATTTCCTGCCCCATTCCAACACAGATTAGAGGTTCTATTCAAAAATAGCAGCAACGTTTACTTTGTCAGGTTAGGCAGATTTCTTATGGAGACTATAGTATGTAGAAATCAAATACAGTTCTCATGACTAACATTTATACAGAGATGACATCTGTTGAACTGACACTAAGCATATTTGAAGAAGACTTTGTATATTATTGAATACATACTTGAACATGTTTTTATCTTCACTATTAGCATTGTCATACTATAGGAAACCTTACATATGAACTGTGAAATATATAATTCTTTCTGGTCATAAATAATTATTAATAATCTTTAAATGTAAATCTCCACCATTCTAAATTTCTTCACTAAAAATATGAAAACCAATAAAGAAAATGGGTATGGTTTCACTAAAAGTTACCAACTAAAAAAAATCTTAAAACAAACAGTTATAGCATGAGTGAAGGGACAGTTAAGGAAGCAATTTTTAATTTAGGATTCTCAATCTTTGCTGATTTTGCTACATGTGCAATTAAACATACACTTTTTTTTTCTTTGTTAGGATATAGCATTTAATTTTTACATATATGTCTGAAAAGGTGAAAATAAATTTATACAGTTAACTGACATTCTTTCTCAATATCCGTAAGGTTTGCCTATTGTCTAGTTTACTCTCCTCCTCAATAAACAGGAATAGAGGTTTATCCTTTATTTCTTGTTTAGGTTTTTAGTCCCTTTTTTAAGTCTGAAATTTTATTTACTATTTTTTTCTCCCCAATAGGAGCAAATAGGCTCATCTATCATCTGGTGAAAACTCCTAGTTTTTTGAACAGAAGTAGAAGTTTGCAGCAAAGACTGAATAAGACTGCAGCAAAACAAAAAGGATCCAATAAATACTTAAAGTATTTTTATGCTATTGGTATCATCAACTGTAAAACAAAAACAACTAAAAATATTGCAAGCATTAAGTATAAAAAAAATTAAACAACTCAACGTCAATAAATTGTTATTGAATTTAGTCACAAACATAGTAAATATATTTTATTAAACCAAAAAAATACACAATGGCACCATAACAATGATTGCAGAAAAGCAAAACTGATAAAATGTTGTGAAAGCAGGAATCACTCAAATTTTGAACAATTTATATTTAAATATTCAATTGAAGCCTGAAAATGACCAGAATTACTGATAAAAATAAATGAAAAATCTTCAAAATATAACTTTTGTTGATCTTTTAACCAAATTTGTGTGAACATGTGTAAATTTAAAAATATTCTTTGCATAGTCATTTTTATGTTTGTGAAAATTTCAAAATATCTTTACAAAATAGAAAGCAACTTCCAAAAAGTAAAATTTGAATAAATTCTGTAAACTTTCAAGATTTTTTTTATTTATATATTTATTTATTAATAAATGCACGGAGTTATGTTTTGAAGTGTAGTTTGAGAGGATTATTGCTTTAGCTTATTGTGGTAAAAGGATTCTCTACTGATGTCCTCTTTGCTTCTGTTATATCAGAAAAGTTTTATGACCTTTTGGCAAGAAAAAATATTTTCATCTAATAAAATATTTTATATTTAATTTAGAATAATGAAATAATATCTAATAAATTAAATGTTGAGGATTAGTCTTATTTAGTTAATATTTTAATAAACATTCCTTCTCTCTTCGATTCATGATTACTTTGGTAGAGGAATTTCAGCAGTAGGCTGCTATTGCTTTCTGTGGTAGACAGGTGGCCAACTAAGTTTGTAAGATTTAGTATGTTCTATTGTTTAATCCAAAGCTGAAAAGGCATTCCATGGATTTACTTTAGCCTTGAGAGTGAAATATTTAAGTCTTATATCAGTGGTCAATGCAGAAAGTTTGCTTAAGCAAAACCAGATCAAAATTTTATTAATTAAAATTTTTTAGCTAAATTAGATTTGCTTATGGACATTGTTCCATCACAAATGCTTCAGTGAAGTCATAAGGCATAATATTCTGTATAAAGTTTAAAACATTTTTAAAAACAGAACTGAATAAATCCACCCATTTCAAAAGATTATTTATACTGTTCATAATATTTGCATTTCTCTTGTTAAAACTGAACAATGTGAAAACCTTGAATAAAACAATTTTGCATGATCGATGTTTTCTTCAGTATATTTGCATGTGAATCCCTTGAAAAAGTAAAGCTGCACATGCACTCTACAGATGTTTATCTTGTATGATTTTAGTTGTGACCACTGAAGTTAAGCAACATCAAGTTTTGTCTGTACCTAAATGGGTGACCATTTGGGAATGGATGTTGTATTAGGTAATTAATAGCTCTAATTATTAATTCAAAAGCTCAGTTCCAATTCCAACTGGGTTTGTTATATTCAGTTACACACAAATGCCTTTGGGAAAGGTCTAAAATCATCTCTTCTCCCCCGGTTAGGGGTTAATTAGTAAAATTTGTATCATTAAACAATTATTCTCTTAAGAACTTTTTACAATCTAAAAATATTTTCTCGCTTTAAATAACCTGTTAAGACTTTGAAACCAAATCAAACAATAAAAATAAAACAATTAGTTGTTTCTAATGACTAAATCTCATTAAAATACTAATTTTAAGTGAACATATTTTCCTGATAATCTTTTCAACCTATAAGCTAAAGGTGAGATTATTTTCTACAAGACAGAACTTACTTTCTGGCTTTTCTTCATGGATGTGTGGGTGGTGTAATGGATAGCTGCTTGGAATGGAAAATTGGAGAGCTAAGTTCAAATTCCAGTTGGGTACATTGCATTGACTTACACACAATAACCTTTGGAACAATATGTATCCATCTCCAACCAGCTATGGGTTAAATATTCCTCCCAGTCTCTGTTCTGTCTTCCATTTTTACAAACTATTTAGACAAGTTACTCATTATTTCCTTCTACCCCTCTTACCTCGTATATCATGTGTCTGATTCTGTTAGCCCGCTTTTCTCATTAAACACCTCAGAAATTTCAATTGTCTCTTTCCGATTCTAAGTAAGTTTTCTTCCCCCAACCTCCATTTTCTTTAAAACTTTTAAATTACTAATGTTCAATTCATAATATTTCCAGAACCATACCTCTGTTTTTCTGCATCTGCAAAAATGTACAGGTAGTATCATAGATGGCAGCTTGGAATGAGAAATTAGAGAGAAGAGTTTTAATTCCAGCCAAGTTTATTACATTTGCTTACATGCAGATATCTTTGGGAAATGTAAGAATCCATATCCTTCTCCCAATTATGGGTTAAATAGTAGGGTTTGTATCTAGAAAATCTTTGTTCATTTTTTTTTTTTTAAATCTTTTAATGCAATATTCATTTGCAAAAAAATATTTTTAAAATTCAAAATGTCTTGGCTTTAAATAACCTACAAAAAGTTAAGTTATAATTAATAAATAAATCCATTTTCTTTTTATATTTTTTCCTAATCCCTAACACAATTATGACTCTTTCCTACAACTCAATTCTGAAATCTGAAAGTGCATTAGAATAGTGGAATACACTTTTTAAAAAAATAAGTATAGTGTTAAACTGTTACATAATATCGGTCCTATTATATGGCAGTGAATGTTAGGTAATCTCTTTACAGATGAAGACTTGAAGCAATAGAAATGTAGTTTTATATAAGGATGCTGAGGATACCATGGACTGTACATGTGAGTTAGAATGATGTTTTAAAGAAAATGGAAACAAAAATGACACTTATACCTAACATCAAAAAGAAATAGTTTAAATTTCTAGGGTTCATAATGAAGAAAGAGTACTAAGAAAATTCGACACTCATAGTCCATATTGAAGGCAAGAGGAAAGCAGTGTATAAACTACCTAATAAGATTGTTAAATGGTTGGCAGAACAAGAATCAGTAGTGACAGTAAAAAGACAAAATTTAATAAAAGCTACAAAGGACAAGAAATTGTAAAAAGCTATGATGACCAATATCTTGAAGTGACATGGCCTATAGAAGAAGGTTAAGGTACAAAGGGATTGAAAAGTAGCATTAGAAACCAAGAAAAGCTTGTTGGCCTGCTATATAATGTCTATCCCTCTATGTGGCAATAAAACCTTAACAATTTTGACTACAAATTAGACAATCATATCTTACCTCAAATATATCACGGGATGCTAAGAATACCATGATTGCTCACGTCCTGAAGGGACATGGCATGTTAACAAGAAGAATGGAATTTAAAAAAAAAAACAATCAAGAAAGGTCATGGAAATTAAATGTTAGCAATGAATTGAAAATGTTTTTGAAAGCTGATGATATATAGATCAGCAAATTAAACTGAATAGCCTCAAGAATAGATAAAAGCTGAGTAATAAATCAGTTTGTCCAACTGGATGAAAAAATGAAGGATAATGATTTTTAAAACAATCATCAAAAAACAAGTGACAATATTCCACCCACATCACTCGGCTTGTTTGATGGAAGAATGTCAAGCTGAGTAATGTTAATTTACTTTGTTTATTTAATGCTATATATTTAAACATGGATTTTTGTTGTTTGTGGTGATGGGAAAAAATAGTTGCAGAAAAAAAGTGATAAGACATAGTTTTTTTAGAGTAGAAAGCAAGAGAAAAAATATTTTAAGTAATGTAATGAAAGAAATTTAAACTATTGCTTTAATAAATATAAATTAAAAAAGACTTATCGACATTTAGTTATATAGCAACACTAACAAAGATTTTTTGCCAAACAAAAACAGTCAACCAGTATTTCTGGAAGATAACATTTTCAAGGCAAGCAGGCTTTGCAATTAGTGCTTGAAATCAAATGATAAAGCATTAATAGTAACAAATAAAATTAAATGTTCACTTACCTGCTTCTATTCTGAGTTTTGCAGTGATTGTATCCACTTGTCAAAGGGTTTAATAGCTTGGCTTTATTTACAGAAGCTCTGTTCTAAAAGGCATTAGAGACAGATAAGTGAACATTTATTTATTTTACATACACACACACTTCCCCCTGGGTGAGGGGCTTTATATATATTTCTTGCAAATGAACTTGATCTTTTAATGCTTGTTGTTCAGCATTATTACCTTAGATAAAATTACTTTATCAACCCTACTAGAGCCAGTCTTGACAAATCACTTTTTTGTAAGAAAGACATGGCAAGAGATACCCCCTTACCAGGTGGTACATTTGTTCTATACTTTTTTTATTGTTGTTAATCTTCTTTTCAAAGATGCCAAAAGCTACTTTCTCACCTGCCCTTTCACACACATACCTTTCTGAAAGCTGACCTATGTTTAATGAAATGCTTACATAGCCACTGTACTCTTCCCAAGAAGGTTAGCTACCTTACCTTGACCTTGAGGTCACTAGGCCAGTAGATCACTAGATCCCCATTGAACCATATCAACTTGCATTGCATCCTATGACTACTTATATATATATATATATATATATATAGTACAGATGCTCTCTATTGTAAAAATGTTATTATATTCAGTAGAGTGAGGAGAGCAACATTCTAACTTGGAGAGATATGTTTAAGAAAAGACTGTTTCATGCATGGAAAGAAAAAGATATCTTGAATGACATGAAAGATGTTAACATCAAGCTAACAAAAAAAAAGAAAAAAAGAAGTATCAAAATGGTATTGCAATGAGTAAGAAGGTTTAGTAAACATGCCTGCATATTCACCTGAGCTTAAACACTCGAAATTACAAATACGTCAGGTCAGGCTTCTTTTTTTTTTTTTAGTTCATGATTAACGCTGTCTCTCTCAAAGATTCTTCAAACCGATAATTTGCTTATTCCGTTTGCTTACTACTTAACAAGATATTTAATTTATACAGATGCAATTACTGTTATCTTTCTCTACAAACTGTATTGATTCCACTCTCTCATTCATATATATATATATATATATATATATATAAGTTCTTATTACTATATAGTTATTATATTTAGTCAGTACACATGTTTGAATTGACATCTCTTTATTTACAATTAAGTGAATGACACATTCAGAGGGAACTTTTTTTACATTGAACATCAATTTCACTTTTCTTTCTTATATATATATATATATATATATATATATATATCAACTCAAACACAAATGCTCACTAAATATAACATAGTAATAAGAAATATTGTTGGATTAAAGAGACATTAACTGCTTATATCCACATTCTTAAATAAGGAGCAAATAGAACATGTATGAATTTAATGTGTTTCACTTTTTTATCGTTTCACCCCCAAGCAAGGAAGTACTGCCACTGGTATGCAAGGGGTTATATAAGAAGAGCCATCAGAATTTTAATTTCTGATATATATAAAATAAAAGCAAAAACTTTTTATTTGTATTTTTTTTTTAAACAATGATGTTCCCTTTGTACAAGGCCCAAGGGCCACTCAAGGTAAAGGCTTATAGAGTAAGAGGCACAGCATATGCAGATATGGGGGGAAAATAAGTTAACTTGAACAGGTTTAGTGATCAGGGAAGCATAGTCCCACAAGGTAGTTGTCCAATTTATAAATGTTTTTCTATTTGTCCCTGTTTAAGATTGGGTTTCCAGTTCCTTCTAAAGTCTTCTCTTTTTTTTTTTTTTTTTTTTTTTTTTTTGTCAATTTCAGTAACCTCTTGCATCTTAGTGGCATTATCATTGGAGTGAATTAAGTATATACACACACACACACACAAGCAACAAGTTTGTCTTATATCATTACTACTGTGATTCTGAATCTTCAGAGTTGTGGCCTTATGCCAGACTTAGTAAATGATTGGGCACCACACCTGAAATAATGGTTAAGTCTCTCAATCAATCTTTATTATATTCAACCTACAATGGGTTTTGCCTAGACAAAGCTCGATTTTGTAAATTAATATACATACCTATTACATGCTAACATCAAAACTCCCATTGTCAACCTTGACCAGAACCAGTCAGCTGTTATGATTACCTGAGGAATAAAAAAAGATGCCGTTATCAATAAGTTTTTGCTTGTAACTACTTATCTTGTGAAGACCTTTTCTTTTTTTTTTAAGAAAAAAAAACTCCCTAATTAGTTCAGTTTGTCAAATAAATAGCAGCAGGAAGATTCCTCAGTATATTTACTTTTCTTTTTTTTAACAAAACCTGAGCAGAATCAGCTAAAAAGAAAATGAATGCACATATTTAGCTGATTAAATACAAATTTCACCAAATCTCACAAACATCTCTGTAAAGGATCACCAAACTGTAAAACTTAAAAATACATGGGATTCATCCAAAAACCACAGATGATGTTATTCAGATTATTATCCTATGCAGCTTATGTGTTGTCATATTCTCACCCCACAAAAAAGTACATACAATGACTAAATATTATTGAATTTATCTTTTAAAATTTTTTTTAAATAATTTTATATTTTACTGTTTAAAACCCATTATTTTTTTTAAGTGGTTGCTTTTTAAATGTTAAAACATAAGGAATGCTAAAAAGTTTGTCAGTCTGTTTTTTTGTTTTTTTTTTTAATGGAAGTAATGTTACATTAACAAAATGATTTTGAATAGTTTTTACCTACCTCACTATTTGTCTTCCTCTCTAAGCATTCAGCTAAGTATCCTACCCATCTCTTCTATATAAGTTACTTTCTGAAGTTTTTAAACTAACCCCACTGTCAAAGACATGAGCTAAGAAAAAAATTTTTTTATTTTTTATTTTTTTCCTAATAGCAAAAAAGACATGATGACAAATATAATGATGCTCATACCATAGAGCCTTATTTTTTCCTACATTTAAGAGACAAGCATCATGAACAATATAAATAGTTTGATTATCATTCAATTGACAGGCATATTGATTATTTAACTGATTTAAATCTGACCACTTGTGAATACACTATGGGATATTTCAAGTAATTTAACTATTTTAAGAAATTCAATTATAATGAAACAAATCAGCATTGAAAAGCAGAAAATGGCCAATACAAAACTGCTCATATGAACAGCACATCCTTATTCTGCTTATTCGAAATATGAAATTTAATTTATTAGCTTGAAATTAATACTAAAATAAAAGCTTCAACACAGATTTTTCACTTAAAAATAAACTTTAAAGCCTGAGATAGTGTTTTCTATGGTGATACTAAGATATGAAGAGTTAGTGGGAGTAAAAAAAAAAAATAGAATGAAAAGCCTTTAGAAGCAATCAGAAACTCAATCCTAAAAAGTATAAACCTCTACTCCTGTTCAAAAGACTAGTAATGTTAACCAGATGATAGGTGAACCTTTGGATCTTTCAATTTGCATTGGTTTAATGCTGAGAGAGTTCAGCTTATTAAATTAATCCTACCTTGATAGTCTTGGATATAAGTATAAGCATCCACTAAGTGGTAGTGAAGCAATCCATTTGCCTCCCACCCTGGATTAACAAGTATAAAATTATCATTCTATATCTAAATGATTTAGTATTATTGTTTTTGTGTAGCCCCAACTTTATTCTCTTTATATACAAACACTTTGTGATAACAAATGATCATAGATTTCAGCCAATAGGTCAAACGGTTTATATATAACCTTTGCTTGAAATTGTGTATATTTCTTTGACTTTTCTACTAACTGCAAATTTGTCTTGATGTGTTTTAATAAAATTGCACTAGTTTATTTTTAATACTGTTTACCATGAGCCACTTAAGGTTAAGGGATACTGAATGAGATTGCTGTAAGGGTGTAAAGAGAAGTAAAGTGTATGTTATAAGTGTGTGTGTGTGTGTATATATATATATATATATATATATATATATATATCGAGGCAGCAAGTAATTTTCTAGACATATGCTATTAAATATAAGAGACAATGAATGTCTATTATGTTTAATCATGAGCCGTTCTCTGAAGATGGCTCATGTGAGCCAAAAGCTTAGAAGAAAACCAATAAATAATTATCCAAATATATATATGTGTATATATATATATATATATATATATACCAGAAGCAAATAAATGTCTAGCCACACTGATCAGCTGTGAGACAGCGAAACAGGCTTGTATGTGGATGACTATAATATATACACACACACACAGGATATACTTTTTTTATCGTTTCATCCCAAGCACAACAGTACCGCCACTGATGCGCAAGGATCAAACTTCAAACATTTGAAAAAACTATTTTGCAATCCATTGTATAACAATTGCATGTCCTTCATAACACCAACTAATAGTCAGCAAGATGAGCTTTCTTCTACTACATAACAGCAGATGCACATAAAATAATTATTATAGTGATTTAACTAAGCATAGCTTAGATGTAGCACAAGGCTGCTAGTATGAAGCATACAGTGGGGATCGAACTCACTACTTGATCATAATTAATTTAGTGAGACAAGTTTCTGAACCATTATACCAATGTCAGAATGCTCAAATTTATTATACCAAGTCTGGCACAAAACCACAAGTACAGGATTAAGCTTGTTGCACACCTTGCTAAACTAACTTCTTAATTATTACTTTACAGAATCTTCGTCAATATTTATAGAGCATCAGTGGTACAGCTATAGTTAGTGAATTAGTGTTGCTTGTTCATTCTCTTTCTCATGTTCATTCATTGATCTCCACAGCTTCTATTTTGTTACTCTCGGTAATACTATCTACTTTGATTCAACTTTCACTTTGGAGTTCTTGCTTGGGTATTTATTTGTTTGGAATTATTTACTGCTAGTCTTTGATGTGTTTTGTGAGCGTTTAATTATCCAATATTTTCTTATATGTCCAAAGAATTAGAACTCTTTCTAATTGTTAGCAGAAGATTCTCTTTAAAACTTCATTTATGACATGCTCTTTCCATGATAATCTCAAAATTGGTTGAGCAAACCACATTTTGATTGTTTCAATTCTTTTCTTACCAATCATGGTTATTAGCTTCATAAATGTTACTACTAGAGTATTGAATTGAAACTTTACAAAGTACTCACTTAATGGCACCCTGTCGAGTGCCAAATGACTGAGCAATACGTAGTAAACTAGTGGATGATATAAAGAGACCAATCCTTACTTGGTACAATATGAAGCCCAGTACACATTTATTTACACATGCAGTCTTAGTAATAATTGGATAAAATAATAACTAGAAATTTTGCTTGTTGTTAGATGTCCAAATTATTTTCTTATAAGGTTTTTAAATTGAAAAAAATCGCTTCACTCCTGTCTGCCTCGTGGCAAAAAGAAGTAACTTACACTCTTGTGCAAATTAATTGAAAACAAAATGAATAATGTCTTCCGAGGATCTTTCACGCTTTCTCTGACCACATATATGTTGTCTCTTGGTGTTTTTTGTTTTTTTTCTTCTTCTGGCTGCATTTTCCTTGATGTTTTGAACTGATGGATCTAGTTTTTCTTCACCTTAATGACATGACTGACAGTTGAAAAGCTGACACCAACAATATCCGCAACCTCTCTGTATGGTTTACCAGTGTGTCTGTGCACCGTTAGAATTTTCATACATCTCCTTGGAGTAATGTCCATTGCAAACAATGGCTGTAGGACAACTAATTGATAGTCAAAACAATAGTGTCTAGGCATCATGAAAATCTGATGCTATTGCAGGTGATACAATATTTTTCTAGGCCAAATTTCATCATACACCCTGAAAATACTTTTATATTGCTGCACACCATTGCAAATGGCCTAATCTGAGGAAAAAAATAGAAATCAATTACACCCTGTCACTCCAGTGAGTCTAAAACTGGCCATATGGTGAAAGAAAGGAACTTAAAGCAGTTGTTTCAATTAATTTGCACAAGGATCTACTAGCATTACAATGTTTTGCGTAACATTCTGTACATGAATATTGTTTCGTATCTAAATTTGTTTTTATCTTGGGAAGACTTTTGTCTTTGGTATATAATTATCAATTTGATAAAGCAAAACTCGTCTCATCAAATTTCATAAGATTTTAAACATTCCAGACTTTGTTGTATCCAAATCCATCTGGTTATAACTCTTACTTCTTTTTTTTTCTTCTTCAGTCTATTAGAACAATAAAAAAAGATTGAAGTTTTCATTAAAAATAGGTGTAAGACAATACTTTGTTTATGTTTATAACAGCTATTCTTTACTTTTCAATTCTTATAAGAGCCATTTTTAATTGTTTTATTTCTCCTCTGTGTTTTTTATTTTTCTATTTTAAGTAGTTTAAATATTTCTATTGAAATTTAGTGATCTACAATAAATTACAAAATGAACTGTTTTATTTTCTCTTCAACTGCTTGATAAAGCCTCTTCCACAAGATCTTTGCCTGAGAGGTTCAGATATTTTTGCTATTGTCATTATTTTTTCCTCAACAGTCTAAACACTCTTTTGACTTATGTGTGTGATGCAGAATCTTGCTATTTGTGTATTTTCAGTTTGTTGGTTCTGCCATTTTTTTTTTTTTTTCATAGTTTGTTTCATTAACTTGTTCAATTCCACCAACCAGTATATTGTAGTAGTGACACTAGCTTTATCCAAAAACAAATGCAAGCTATTTGTTTGACCATACCAGATCCACAACACAATTGGATAAATCAGTGAAAATCACCATAGTTGAATAAGATTCTGTACTGGAAAATGGCTCGGCTCAAATGAAAATAGATTCTGTGCTGGAAAATGGCTCGGCTCAAATGAAAATAGATTCTGTGCTGGAAAATGGCTCGGCTCAAATGAAAATAGATTCTGTGGTGGAAAATGGCTCGGCTCAAATGAAAATAGATTCTGTGCTGGAAAATGGCTCGGCTCAAATGAAAATAGATTCTGTGCTGGAAAATGGCTCGGCTCAAATGAAAATAGATTCTGTGCTGGAAAATGGCTCGGCTCAAATGAAAATAGATTCTGTGCTGGAAAATGGCTCGGCTCAAATGAAAATAGATTCTGTGCTGGAAAATGGCTCGGCTCAAATGAAAATAGATTCTGTGCTGGAAAATGGCTCGGCTCAAATGAAAATAGATTCTGTGCTGGAAAATGGCTCGGCTCAAATGAAAATAGATTCTGTGCTGGAAAATGGCTCGGCTCAAATGAAAATAGATTCTGTGCTGGAAAATGGCTCGGCTCAAATGAAAATAGATTCTGTGCTGGAAAATGGCTCGGCTCAAATGAAAATAGATTCTGTGCTGGAAAATGGCTCGGCTCAAATGAAAATAGATTCTGTGCTGGAAAATGGCTCGGCTCAAATGAAAATAGATTCTGTGCTGGAAAATGGCTCGGCTCAAATGAAAATAGATTCTGTGCTGGAAAATGGCTCGGCTCAAATGAAAATAGATTCTGTGCTGGAAAATGGCTCGGCTCAAATGAAAATAGATTCTGTGCTGGAAAATGGCTCGGCTCAAATGAAAATAGATTCTGTGCTGGAAAATGGCTCGGCTCAAATGAAAATAGATTCTGTGCTGGAAAATGGCTCGGCTCAAATGAAAATAGATTCTGTGCTGGAAAATGGCTCGGCTCAAATGAAAATAGATTCTGTGCTGGAAAATGGCTCGGCTCAAATGAAAATAGATTCTGTGCTGGAAAATGGCTCGGCTCAAATGAAAATAGATTCTGTGCTGGAAAATGGCTCGGCTCAAATGAAAATAGATTCTGTGCTGGAAAATGGCTCGGCTCAAATGAAAATAGATTCTGTGCTGGAAAATGGCTCGGCTCAAATGAAAATAGATTCTGTGCTGGAAAATGGCTCGGCTCAAATGAAAATAGATTCTGTGCTGGAAAATGGCTCGGCTCAAATGAAAATAGATTCTGTGCTGGAAAATGGCTCGGCTCAAATGAAAATAGATTCTGTGCTGGAAAATGGCTCGGCTCAAATGAAAATAGATTCTGTGCTGGAAAATGGCTCGGCTCAAATGAAAATAGGTTCTGTGCTGGAAAATGGCTCGGCTCAAATGAAAATAAAGTTGGTTTAAAACAGAAATTGAAAATTGAAGCTAGTTTTCAAATAAAATATTTTCTGTGTCTTTTTCTTGCTATTCTGCTTATATATATATATATATATATATATATATATGTACGTCTTTTATAGCAGTTCATTACTTTGTACTTTATAAGAATCATAAAATAAACTTGATGATTCACTTTAGGACAACTCACTTAAAATTCATCCTGGGGTGGCCATTAAGCATTATGTTAAGCCACTTTCTATTCATATAATTTATATTATAACTTTATAAATAAGGGATACTATTCTGTAGTTAGCTAAACTCTGACTACACTTAGCATTACTTGTATCTCTTCTAATGCCTAATCAGTAAGAGTCTAGTGTAAAATGAGTTTTGAACATGTACTCTTACAATTTACAAAAATCGTTTGTATAATTATGTGAAAATATACAGGGTGATTAAAAAAGTAACTCCTATTTTATATATGAGTAGCATGTCAGGTGTCTTGACTTAACACCCTGTGACTTTTTTATTTGGGTTTGATTAAAGGAGCAAGTTTACTATACCAAACCAAGATTTTGGAAGAACTTGAGAAGTAAAAAAAAGACGTTATGTCTTCCATACCACAGGGGTTCTTGGTGAAATCAGTTGAAACAATTCCTGGATGGCTCAAGAAGCTGGTAGCAAAATCTGGTGCTCATATTGAATTTTAAATAAAACCTCATGCTAAACGCTTTCCTCTCATATTTATTTCTTGTAAAAAATATACTTAATAAATAAGTATTTTAAAATTTACTTTTCAATCACCCAGTGTATAATGGGAGAGGAAAGGTAAAGATTAAATTTATAATTTTTGCATTGAACAATGATTATTTGTTTTTGTAGAAAAAAATTAAACTGATTTTTAACTCTTGGGGCAATTAGTAATCTTTTTATTTTAATTTTATTTTCAGCTTTTGTAAGAAATATGCAAAAGTCATAGCATTATTATCAGGGTGTAATAAAACCGTATGCTACTAAGTTGCATCTTGTACTGGAAATTTTTATTCTTCAAATTAGAGCATTTTAACAATACTGCTCTGATGCATATCTTACTACAGTGTGTTATTTTTGCTGTGTTATGCAACCAAAAAGAAAACAATTCACAAGTCAAAATCTGATTATAGATGAATTTGGCAAATTATTTTTTAATCATAAAAATGATTGCGAAAGAGTTAAATCCAGTTACTCTTTTACTTAAACAAATACTAAAATTAGTTTTTATATGTGTTCTTGTAGATATTTCAATATATATCTTTTGGTATTTGTTCAGATAAGATTTGCAATAAAGTTTAAATTGTGTTGGCTACTTATAACACAAAAAAATAGACATGGTTGCAAGTATATATAAAAATTCCAAGTTTTAAGTTTAAAATAATATAAGCATAAATTCTGTTTTAATCAGTAAGCAATGAAGAACTTGGAATTTTGTAAAGTTACCTGTTTTAAATTGGGAAAGTTGCCACTATAAATAAAGATTTATTAGAAAGTTGAGGCTTTTGTTTGTTTAATACAAGTGCATCTGTAATCTAATAAATTTTAAAAGACCAGCACTCCATTTTTCCATTTTCTACAAGTTTCCTCTTTATCCATTTAAAAAAAAAAATCATACCCTGCTTTTATCAACTGTTCTATTTATATCCAAATTAAAAATAAAGAAAACAGATACCTGCACCTTTTTTTAACGAGAAAGGAGCCAAGAATAATTGTAATGCTCTTTTCTTAAACATTCCTTTCAGGTATTTCAAGTGTAAACTTCTACAGAAATGAATTTCATGTGATTTGACAGTTTTCTCTCTTTTTACCAAATGCTGACAGCCAAATTAGTTTTTGAAATCAGATCCATTGGTTGATGATAGAATTTCCGCAGATTTTTTTATTTCATTCTATTTCTGAATGCAATCAGTCAGTACCGTAAATAACAAGAGTACCTCTCTGATAGCCTCATTCTACTTAAATAGTATATAGTGATGTACTAGACATCAACCTGAAAAATATTGAAGTTTGTTTTATTTTGAATTTAGCATATTTTTTTTCTTTTCTTGTTCTCTTTCTAAAATACAGTTTCTGTATTTTACTTTTTATCTTACACAATATTGGAAACTCTTTTTTGTATTAAAATTCATCCAGTACAAAGTTCAAGAGCAACTCAAGGTAGAGTATAACTGTTTAAATGGTTTTGATGAATGAGGTGTGCAGTATGAATAAAAGAGGTAATAGGAAGTGAGAATGATTAACCCTTGACATGAAAAGGTTATGGTTGTAGTGTTCCAAGGAAGCATAGGTTCCACAAAGTAACAATTCTTAGGAGGAAAAACTGTCCAAGTAAAACTTTCTTGTTATATTTGGAATACAGAGGAAATGAGGGTGATTTAACTCTGTGGAAGTAACATAGTGTCCTAGCACTTATGTCTAAACTAGTATAACTAAAGAATGGGCCTAATTGAAATATTTTCTTCTGGAAATAGCAATTGCAACATTTCAGCTGTTAGAGACTGCAGAATAGGGAATAAGTCTTCCTCTATTTTGTAAAATACATAATTTCAGTGTACTAGTACATAGTGACGTTGTATGCCGTAAGTCAATAGGTGTTTCAGATCTCGCGAAGCTACCTTTCTCTCTACAAGATCACATAAATAGTTTTAGACTATCAAGGCTGGAAAGTAAATATTGAGCAGCTTCAATCCAGATAAGTCAAAAAGAGGATTGCTGCCATAACATGAATTCAAGATTTACCATGGAAATAATGAAGATATTAATCTGAATAAGCAAAGAATTTCATTATTGAAATTCCCAACTATGACCACAAAATGTCTGTCAAATAAACTGTAGTAACATGAGAATAGGAATGACAGTATAAATGTTAATGCTGTGTTATTTTAAATGTGTCAAACTTTTTGTTTCTGACAGCTTTTAACAGTTGTAATTTTATCTAATATTAGTCATCAGTTTTTGTTTTGTCTTTAATGTCCCTCACAATAATGAATCTTGGGTGGGGTTTATTTGGAAGCATTAAGTTCTTTTTGTCAACTTGATATCATTTAAAAGAACAATGTTTCTATTACTTTATCCAATGTAGATTGTGAATGGATAAAACATTTAAAACTGTTTTCTGAAATTTATTATCATTGTATCTATATTGATTGATATTATCAGTCTATTTCTGTCTTTGGTTCATGTAGTTTTACTTTACATCTTTTCAAAAAATGTTGTTTTTGTTTTTTCACTGCCCACATTTAAAGAAGATGGTGTCTAAAGATAACTGCTTTTCAAAAATGTGATGAAAACAATAAAATATATATGGTTCAATCATTTCTAAGCTTTGCTTACTACAGAACTAAATAATCCAAGGACTTGTCTGTATAGAAAATTGAGATTTTGCTTATTTTGTTGTGCTGAAAAGTTCTCAGTGAGGGGAGATTCTAAACATAGATGCTATTCCATGTATCCACTCTGCATTTCCATACAGTTGACACGGTTTCTAAATTTTCTTCAAACCTTTGAAAAAGGTTATTGATATGTTTGTTTTTTAGAAGATAAGTCAGGCCAAGAACTTTTCAGCACCCATCACTCTCCCAGATTTACCAAGTCCAGATAGGTGGGGAATATATATAAGTGAGTGTAATTGTTATACATTAATTTATTTGAACTGGTGTCTTCATCTTGGTGCTTATTATATTAACACAAGCAAACCCCTGTTGTCAAAAATGACAGCAAAATATTTGAAAGGATTATTAGCTGTTTTCTCACAGGTTATTCCCACTGAGCGTAACAGGAGAAGATATATACATACATACATACAACAGTCTTTATTATAATAGAGAAGATATATATGTATTCTTGACAACATAATTATTGCAAAAATAAAATAAGGCACTGTTAAAGAGTAATCATGCAATAAGGGCTTTCATAACTGGTAGTAAAGAGAATGAACTGAGCCGACACTGCTTCACTATTGTCCTGCTATCCATGAACATGACAGGAGGGAGATATATACAACGGTCTTTATTATGATAGAGAGGATTGTTTGGTAGTTGTGTTGCAAAAAGGTTTGTCTGTTTAGAGTACCAGTTGTACACTTTCTCTCTCATTTCCCCCATCACAATAGGTGAGACTACAGCAAAACTCTGCACTCAAAGCAAACTACCCAACTTGTCAGCTTCTGCAGTAAGAATTGGTAGCCTATTGCAGGAAAATTGGTTATTCACCTTATAGCTGGGAAGTAGGCTCGAGCCTTGGTTTGCCGTTTTCTTTAAGATGACGTTTTGTATATAAAAACGCCCAGATGTAGGGCTAGCGATCAACTTTTGTATCAGCCATTGAAAGAATTCCATGACTTCTCACAGCACCAAGATCTGAGTACAGTAATACTTGAGCATGTTGAGTGGGGTGGGATTGTTGATTGATTTCTGACCAACCAATGGTTGGTCAAAGGATGATAATGATAGAGTAGCTGAAGCCTGGAGATTTGCATAAACCACGGATTCATCTCACAAATTTTCAAAGCTACCTGATCAGGTTTTTCTTAATTTTTAGCTTTTGGATTGACCTTGTTTTCTTTTGAGTATCTTGCCTGCCTGACATGTATGAGCATGTTTTGTTCCAGGAGATATGCCATTTTCACGTCTACAAGTTGTACCTTTTAAGAGGGGAGGGCTGCTATGTTTGGCAACATGTTCTGAACTTTAAACAGGACTCTTTGTTTTCTCCATTAGAGCAGAGAACAGACTTTCTTCTAAACTCCACTAACTAAATATCACTTGCAATAAAACTGAATGCATAGTTTTTTTAGCAGCAGAAGGAAGACTCAACATGCAAACAGATTGGAGATACAGAAATCAAACAGGTGTAACAAGTTAAATATCTGAGAAATGTATTAACAAAGCGGAAAGTGTGACTTCAAAATCCAGAGGTGCACTGGGATAGCAAAAGATTCCTTCCAAAAGCTGAACTAAGTATTAACAGAACAAAAAAAATCATTAGAAACAAAGAGTACTGAACTGTTACTTTGTATCTGTCCTCATATGGCAATGACTGTGAGACAATCTCCTCACAGAAGAAGAGCTTTGAAGCAACAGAAATATTCTACAGAAGGATGCTGGGAATATCATGAACCAAACATAAGCAACAACAAAATTCTAGAGACAATGTTGACAAAAAGGACACTTAACCTCAGCTGTCTCTTCTTGAGGTTATCTGAAATACAATGAGGAAGGAGTCTTGGAAAACTTGATACTCAGAGTTCAGATTGATGGTAAGAGAGACAGGAAAGCAATGCACAACCTACCTGATAAGCTTGAGTGAATGACCAGTGAAGCAGATAAAAGTTACTAAGAGCTACAAAGGACAGAATTGTAAAGAGCCATGATCACCAAAGTTCTGAGGGATATGGTACATAGAAGTAGAATTCATGCTGAAGGATATTTCATTGTAGTTACATGTTTTTACTAAATCAATCCTTGTGCTACCATTTCTGTCCATTCCACTGAATCGGTGATTAAGGATTTTACTGCTTGACTTTGGAATTGGTATCATGACCACCAAGGGAAGTATATATACTTGACCAATACTTACATTCACAAGGCCATTGTTCTGTGGCAGCAGGGATATAAGAGAAATCTTAATATAATCTCACTTTTGTGATTACAAAAATCAAGATAAAGTTATTGGTTTGAAGAAGAATGGGAATTCTATTAAAAGAAGGAAACATACTCTGATCAAATTCCTGGAATCCTTAAAATATGAATTTAAAAAATCCTATTCATGCATACTTCTCACATTTTGTGTAGATTTTTCTTCATGCAGTTACTACAGTTATATTTATTTTTCTCCCTGATTTCATTGTATATCATCTGTTTACTTCATCTGGTACAAAAAAAAAAAAAAACTTGTCTCTAAAGTCTTTGAGATTTGTGAGGGGGCCAACTCGTGCTACACAAAGCAAAGAATAATAATAATTCCTCATTTCAAAAATGGGGAAAGCTTTGCCTGCTTTAAAGAATCTCTATTCAGAGCAGATTAAATCATTGTTTGCAAAGATAATTGATCTGCTTGAATGGAAGAAAAAAATAAAAATTCAACTGGAAGAAAGGAAAATATCTAAAACTTTAACATTTAAGTCTGATCAATTTTTAATAAGATACTGCAAATAACCTTGATCTGAATTGTATATCTTTGTGTTTTTTATTTGTCTTCTTTAAAGAGTTCCCAATAAGTGATCAATAATTTGTTAAACTTCTAATATTATTATCATAAGACAAAATATTAATACAAAAATAAAATCTTTTCTGTCCAAGAAATTTCCTTAGGTATTTTTTTCAATTTACCAAAATAGATTAAAGAAACATTTATTATTGCTATTGTTTTTTTTTTGTTTTTTTGTTTTTTTAATAATTTAATGAAAGAATCATTTATCAATTATTTGAATACTGAATATATAGTTTCATTCAAGTTTATTATATAATAAAATGCTAATTAAAAACTAATCAAGTTCTTACTATTAATAATACATCTTCATCTGATATCTAAAGCTCATTTTGTATATCCACTCAAAATACTGAAAATCAAAATTGGTATAAAATAAAAATGGGTTTTTGTTATTTACATTTCTCAGTGTGTGTCTTATATTTGACCCACTTAATGGTTCTTGTTTGATAGAGATATCTAATTTGCATATAATGCAAGACTGATATCAAATAAATGCAGCTATATCATTTATATCCATTAGCATGTGTCTTATATCATGTCCCACTAAGTGTTTCTTGTTTAATGGAGATAACTAATTTGGACATTCTGCTTGAAAAATTAGCTTATTTTAAACAACTGTTTTCTTAAACACTTTCTAATTATTTTCTTAAAAACAATTCTGTAACCTTTTCACCACTATGCTTTTATAATTACATCCTGGCTCCAATCTATTGTAAATAAATTAAATGACTACCAAAAGATTTAGATACATCAAAATTCCTTAACTGCTACTATTTCTCTAATACCATTTCAGGACATACATAAATCTCTTAAAGAAATTACTGCAACAGAACAAAGTTAGTATTTCACCCATAAAATACTGGGTATTATTACTCATCATAAACAAATTTAGAATAAAATGAAAGACAGTCTAATATTGCAAATAGTAACTATTTTTTGTCTGTCTAGAAAGTATCCATCAATTTTAATATTAAAAAATAGCTTGCTGAAAGCAATGATGCCTTTGTTCTATAAAATGACCCTCCTTGAAACATCAAACATACTCAGCTTAAATTTATTTTTATTCTTTATCGGTTTGCAAAATTTTCTTTCAAGGATTATCATTTGTTATCTGGTTACATTCTGCTTAATCTCATCTATGTTGTTTCAGTGATGACTTTAACTTTGATAAAAGTCAGAAGTTATAGGAATTCAAATCTAGACAATAATGGTACAGACATGAGTGATGTGACATCTTACCAAAAATCTTGTCTGATTGGCAGTTATGTCTAGTAATTTCAGTTTAAATTACTAGTTGTAACTAAGTTCTATGGTAATAGTTTCTTGTCTTGCACTTCTTGCTTATGAAAGTTTTCCTGCTTTCTTTAACAATTCTTTAACATTCTTTAACAATGATCTTCAAAAATGTTAATGTAATGTCAATCATTGTCACCTCTCTCTAGGAATCCTGTTCTTTCATTGTCCGTTGTTTCTTTTGCTCTCAGTAACATCTTGTATAATCGTGGCTTTTATGGTCTCGCTCGAAGTCGGATGATTAAAAATGAATTTGGTCACGTGAATGAAATGATCAACATAGTACACAAGCTAAAATAAATGATTGAAGCTGTGATAGATTTAAAACTTAAAACTTTAAAACTCCACAGCTGTTTTATAAAAATAATTAAAATATTTTAAAAAATTTAATTTTAGTTTTCACACTTTTAAATGAGTGCATCCCTATTAAAAAAAATCAAACAAAATATAAAGGACTAATACAAGTAATTCTTTTATATGAATTGCTCCTTCAGTACCTAGGTGATCATAGCTCTCCACAACATCTTGTCTCTTGTAGCTTTAAGCAATGTTTGTCTCATTATTATTCTTCCATGTCACTGTTTTGCCATTCATTTATGCAAGTTCATTAGCTAATTTACTTGGTCTCTTTCTAATTTCACTGAGAGTGTCAAATTTTCTAAACCATTATGTACTCTAGGAATTTCAACTTTCACTTAATACTGCTCTGTTTATTAAAAAAAAACTATTTTTGTATTTCAGCATTCAAAATACCTTACTCTATTGATAACATTGGTCATTATCAAAAAAATTATGTATTATTTTTCTAATCATTTTAGTTCATAATAAAAATTTCTTAAAGTTATCTGTACTCATTTTTATATACAATTGTCAAGTCTCAGGATATACAGTGCTAAGGATAAATTGTCATCTAAATTATTCAAAAATGAAAATAGCACTGACATCTTTTGACATATGTATTTACCAAAATTACACAAACATATCTTGAATACTAAAGATTAAATTTATTCAATAAAATTGTCATTGGCTTCAACCACAGCCTCTATACAACTTTAGATTCTCTTGCAACACTTCTGGACAGTCTCCTTGCTTAAGTTGGTGAATGCTGCCATAATCCTTGCCTTTAGTTCATCTTTGGTATTACAAGGATTTTTATTGATCTCACTCAAATGCACCCCACACACAAAAATCAAGGTAGTTACAGTCTGGGTAGTTAGGTTGCTAAATGTAAGTAGTGATGTGATCGCAGAAATTGTCTAACAGCCATGACTAGGTTCTCCTTCTTGTGTGGCTTAAAGTAGAGGCCTTTTGTCAGATATAGGGTTTCCCAGCAGTCACCTTCTTGACCCAGGAATTAAGAGTTTCATCCTAAAACTCTTACTTTAGGCCTCCATGTTGAGTTTAAGGCACTGTGGAGAGATTAATGGAAGCATTATGTCATCACTAGTGATCATTAGACTCCTCCAACTCATTCCGAATCCTCTGTACTTTCTTCAGACGTGCATGTGCAAAATAAAAAATATAAGATGGCGACAATTTACACATCGCAACCTGTACATTGCTGAAGAGCATCTCCAGGTCAAAGATTACTGAAGGAGATTGTTTTAAGGGGTGAAAAGTTTTCAGATATGTGGTAAAGATAATGGTTAACCCTAGGCTTCTGGAGGTTAAAATCATACTATTTAGGAAAGCATCCTCACAGGAATTGGTTCATGATTAGAAGCTGTTCAAGTAGAACTTTCTCCTTACTAATGGAATATGTAGGGAATGAAGGTGATTTAGATCAGTGTGCATGGCATGGTGGAACTAACGAATGTAGCTGGTCATAACATTTTCCATGGAAATAACAATAAAAAATTTACAATGTTTCATCTGAGGTAAAAGAAGTTGTAGGATGGAAAATAATTCATCACCATTCAGGTCGAATATTTAAGTCAGAAGTCAGTTTTATAAATGTTTGTTTTTAACATGACCACTAGCAAAAAGATGGAGGCCAGAAAAATTAAATCAGCTTTTATTTACTAACATGGAACAAAACTGAGGATCTTCAATAATCTTTGCAATATTACTGATATTAGATTTTTTTTTTTTTCATTTTTAATTATTTTTTAATGCTGAATTTTCTTTTAATAATATAATAAATGATATGCTAATATAAGGCTACCATAGCCAATCAGGACTTGCCTTTAAAACTGCTGAGCAACAGCTAACCTTCATATTTCTATGACAACTTTATACCAAGAATTTGATAGAAAAAAAATCAAATATTACAACTTTAAGTAGGAAGTAGGTATAAAATATTAGGTACCTCCTATCCGCTCCAACATACACATTTTCTTTTCACATTTTAGCTTTCAGAAAAAAATCAATCAACCAATTAGATAATCTCAAAACTTTTTTTTTTTTTTTTTAACTTTTAAAAATATGAAAATTTATTAGAAATTGCTTCACAAAGTATTATTGCAAAAGTTAGTGCCCGATTAAAAAATGAAAATTGGGTACAAACTTTTGTAGTGAATTTGATATTATTTCTAAAAAAAAGTATTTGAATTCAACATTGTAATATTGAAGTAAATACATTTTTGCATTGATATTTAGGGATTTAGTAAATTGTTTGTTTTGTTTTTTGTTAAGTTAACAATTTTCTGTGTGAATGTGCTTTTTTAAATTTGATATAAAATTGTTTGTAAACATGTGCAATACATTTCCTTTTAATTTTGAGATATCTAAAGATAATGTTTGCAGTATATATTTTATTCAAATTATATCTGACAGCTGTCTTAAGAACCTAATTTGCAGTAAGGTAGGTTAAAGAAAAAACAATGACCAAAATAAGTTTTGATTTGATTTAAATTGATGTTTTTGTCATCTCAGATCCTCTAAATGAAATTAATGCTGTCGAAAAATGTTAGTGTATGTGTGTCTTTATTGATCCATTTTTTTTTTTTTTCTTAAATTCTGTTGCTAAAGCTGTATTTTCTCAGAGGTATACACTGTTTTTAAAAAATCTTTTCCAATATTTGTAATGCTACAAACAAGAACATAACTGTCAATTTATCTACAGCAGATAAATAGAAAGATGAAACAGAATTAATCAATTAGATAATCAACATAAACATTTTTTATTTTTTTAAAGATATGAACTGGTAAATTTATCACATATAAAAAAATAAATTTATTATATATTAAAAAAAGATGGTATGAGCAGGTAAATTTATTACATATCAAAAAAGATTGTGTGAACAAGTAAGTTTATTACATATCAAAAATACAAAGAAGAAAATTGCTTTAAATTTTATCACAAAATAAAGAATTGATTAGCATTTTCTGTATTCACTTCTTCATTCAATTTTAAGTACTAATTTCTCCGAATGTAATTTTATATTTGTGTTCATAAAAATAATTACCAAAATACTGAGAAATGAGGTTTTCATACCAACAGGAATAAATTCAAACTTTTCTATGTTATGGAAATCAGAAAATTATTAACATTGACAAGATTTTTTATTGGAGTAGATAGGTTCACCTCTCATACAGTTTTACACTCCTGCCTAGTCTTTTAGACAGGAGTAGAAGTTTATCCCTTGTTCCTTCTAAAGTTTTCTCATTCTTTTTCATTCCCAATAACCCCTTGCATCTTTGTGGCATTATTGCCTTGCTTGAGGTGAATTGTTTTTTTAATAAAATTTAAGTCCTCCTTTGAAAGGTAACCTAAATTGTACAGTCTGGACATGCACGTCCTGTTTCCAGCAAGACTACTTTCAGGTGCATTTTTTCTCTTTTTATGATTTCACCCCAAACAAGTCAATAAGGCCACTAAGATGCAAGGGATAACTAAAAGTGAGGAAACTGAGTAAACGTCCCTGAGGAGAAAAGGACACTACAAAAAGGATTCAAGGAGACAGATGATGATCAATTGACACTGCATTTAAATTTTTGAAGACCATAGTTGACAAGAAATCACGAAACTGAGAGTTCCACAGGTGAAAAGTGCAAGAAAAGAAGCTTTTGGTTACACTTAGCAATTTCAACTGTAATCTGATGACACCTAAACACCAATCTAGTACTACATTTAAGGGGAAAGCTTATCTGAACAATTGTCGTGAACATATAGAAAAGGTACAAAGACGTTAAGGCAGTCGAAAAGTGATTAAAATCAAGATCTTCTTGGGATTTTCTGAAGAATCTTTGGCATATGATCGCATTTATCATTCATCTGTTGAGACTATATAACGTGAGACTAACAAATTGGTTTATAAGATAGTCACTCACCATTGTATTATGAGATATATATATATATATATATATATATATATATATATATGCAGTCACATTTTAACCATTATCAAGGATAAATTTTATTTTACATTTAACTGAATATATATATATATATATATATATATATATATATATATATCGCCATATGACGACAAAACAACAAACACGCATATATAAAAATATAAGGTTATATTTTTATTAATGACGACGAACTGTGTGGAATAGAGAACGGGAGGGTGAGGGCGCATATAGAATGGCTGACGGGAGTGTAGTCTGCCTGTGTTGTCTCTCTCTGCTTCCACCGGCCGCTCTCTGCTACTGGCGAATCCGTGTGTTGAGGTTTTTATATAGTCCTCTAGAACCGGGACTTTCCTTCCAGATTTTGCCTCGCCCACGCACGCTCACGTAATTCTAAGAGGCACCTGATCTGTTTGCCTCTGTAGCCATTTCCGCTGCTGTCGGAAATAAGGTCAAAATGACATCCGCTCCGGCTTCGACTGGATGTATTTCACAAACACCTGTCTTGTCGCTTCGCCGCCCCCTTCACCGACGGAAAACACCATCGCTTGCATCACTTCCTCAGGTGGGGCCAGATTGTTATATTACACATATATATATATATATATATTCGTGACTCATCAGAAATGAATTGAGTTCTCTCGGTGACTGGCGTCTGTATACACTGCTTATATACAAGACATTAAAATTTCCCTTCTCCGATGACATGCGCCGATGGCTTAGGGAGTAGAGGCTCCGACTGACACCAAATCGGTCGAGTTTCAATCCCGGCCAGAAGTAAGTGGATATGTCTAGCCACACTGATGAGCTGTGATACAGCGAAACAGGCTTGTATATATATATATATATATATATATATAATGTGTGTGTATGTTTCAATCTAAAGAATTGATTTATATATAGCAACAAGGAGATATATAAGGTTGGCTAGAAATATATATATTCCTGATTTATATATAAAGTCCTCACTTAGGAAGTACAAAGAAAAAAAAGAAAAAAACTTAACCTCTCTGGTGATATTTCCAAGGAGTGATACATTTTGAGATTGTTCCACATGGTCACACCATCAACACTAAAGTGTATTCCCAGCATTTAGACAATGTGTACAACAAACTAAAAGAGTATCCTGCCAGTTCTCATTCAATCACTGAAATTGAGTGAGTCAGTACTTAGCTGGGGACCACTTGGGAATACCAAGTACTGTAATGTTATACAATCCGAGATGTGTTGTGGTTTTAAATGACCCACATAGGGTTGATAAGCCATAAGTAAATTGTTCATTTTTTTTTTTTTTTTTTTTTTTTAAGGGAACTGTTTTCTTTGGTTAAAATGAGGACAGAAGTCTAGATTCTTTCAACAAAGTGCCATACTTCTAAAGTGCTAATAGACAGTTGGACATGGTATGGTCAGGCTTTGTTTGAACAAGACAATGTGAGGCCACACACTGGCAGGTTGATTAAGAAGTTCAAACAAATAGACGATGTTAAAATTTTTCCACATCCACCGCTCAGTCCTGATGCTGGTCTATGTGACTATGGCTTATTCCACTCAATGTCACACTTCCTCCACAATCAGTGAATCATCACTTTTGATGAAGTGAAGGAATTTTGTTTACATTTTTTTTTTCTTTTTCTTATTCAAAGCCAATGAACTGGTATCTGGGACACATTCAGATGCTGGCTGATTGCTGGCAGCTGATTATCAAGAACAATAGACTTTGTTTCGAAGAATAACTGATGTTTTTTGGCCAACCATATATATATATATATGTGTGTGTGTGTGTATGGAACAATATCTAAAGTTTTTACACCCATAATCACCTTAATAGGTGTCAGTCATTAGTAGTATTGAGCTTTCAAGTCTTTATTGATTTACATTTTCTCGTTTTTACAAGATGGAGGATTTTAATCAGAATCTAAAGTTTTATAACCTTTTTCTTATTTGTAAATTATTTCTCTGATTCTTTGAATGGGCAACGTGTTTTTTTTTTGTTTTTTTTTTGTTTTTTTTGCCTAAGAAGAAATAGATTTGTTGTCGTTGAATATTCCCAAGATTGAGAAGAAATTCTGTCAACTTGCCAGCAAAGCAGCTTACAATTCATGCGCTTTAGTTCTGAGTTTTTCAGGAACTGTTTGAAGATTTATATCCTTAATTTGTTTCTTGACTAATGTTTGCCAAAAATGAAGGAATTTGAATTCGGCATAAAGACTGGAAAACAAAGCATAAACAACTTTAAATACTGTTCCCAATATGTGTGTGGTAAAAAGTTCTCAACCAAATTCATGTCCTGAAATCTGAACAAACATTAGATTTTTTTTTAAAATCCCTTTTTGGTTAGGCCAAACATGTTTTTTTTTCTCTGTCTCTCTCTCTCTCTCTCTCATTCAATATCATGTCATTGTTTTGGGATTTACAATCAATTCATGCTGAAAATGCCAGTTCTCATTCAATCACTGAAATTGTGGTAGTCAGTACTTAGCTGGGAACTGTAATGTTATACAAATTGAGATGTGTTGTTGTTTTAAATGACTCACAAAGGGTTGATAAGCCATAAAAAAAGCAAATCATTTTTTTTTTTTTTTTTTTGTTAAAAGAATCTAGACTTCTGTCCTCATTCTAACCAAAGTGCCATACTTCTAAAGTGCTAATAGACAGTGGGACATGGTATTGTCACTCTTAAAATAAACCAAAACCATCTTTAAGAAAAAGTGCATTTATACAAAAATATACCCTTATTTGATCAACAAAGTGTCCTTCATTCTACAAAATGACTTTTTAAATTTATGCTCAGTACACAAAATTCTGAAGAAAAATGAAATTATGAGGTTCAGATATTTACTCACTTTGTTACTCAACCTTAATATTTCCTTTTAATCAGATTCATATGCATAGCAAAACTTTTACAAATAGGAAAAAAACAATTCAGAATTATCAATTCTTTTTCTCCAGAATTCAAGCTTCAGAATTTCTTTTGTAGTGTTTTATTTTTTTAATTACTACTAATTATTGTGTCTTCAACAAACTTGCCATTTTGTGACATTTTTTCTTCTTTTTTTTTTTTTTTTTTTTTTTTAAATGCTACATTGTGAAAAATTTTAGTCAAATTGCTGAAGGTTGAAAGAAAACAGTTAAGCTGTAATTAAAAAAAAATTTGAACTGATTGTTTGTCTGAGAGGTTTGTTGTTAGAATAGCATCAAGAATAACTTCTTCCTTGGGAGATGAGAATGGTATAAGAATTAGCAGTATAGAAATCAATCAGTAAATAGTTCTAAATCTCATGTTGATGCTCTTGAGAAAGGCTTGGGATTAGTTTTCTCTCTGTTTTGTGCTATTGTCAGAATGTGTTGTAACCAGCATATTTTGATTTTCCAAAAATCAAGTATATGATTAGCACTTGGGTAAAATATTCTTTCATAATTACCTTATCTACCCAACCAGTAACATCAAAAAGCTTTTATCACCATATTGACTTTAACAGGGATTATTAGTTAATTACAATAAATGTTAAGTACTGTGTTTTTTGTATTTGTTTTGTTTTTTTGTTTGTTTGTTTTATTTTTTGTTTTTTTTTTTTGGGGGGGGGGGGTCCAAATTTGTTTTTATTTTAATCTCTGAATACACCAAAATTTCATTGTTGATGCCAATAAAGTTTATTCAAAAGAATGGAATTCATTTTTCAGATATTTTTTATTTTATATTTACTATGTTTAATACAACATAGAACCAAATAAAAGGAGATAATGTTAAGAACCAACCCTTAAAAATTAGCATTAAAATCCTGTTTCTGGTTTGTGCTTGTCTAGTCCCCAAAATATACAAATATTTTGAGTCACAATGTGAGTCTCTTGGTTTTGTCTGTAGCTAAATATCTACAATGTTCAGACGAGGATTTGATAAATTGTTGAAAATGTTTTCCACTCCCTCTACCTCACTTCATCTCCTCTCACACCTCCCACTCTTACTCCTCTACTCTATCCTCTCTCTCTCATATATATATATATATATATATATAATGTGTGTGTGTGTGTGTCAAAATTGTGATCACAAAGAAGTAGAAAGTCAGCATCACTTATTAAACATTGGCAATCTTTCTTTTCTTTTTTCTTTTGGTTTCTTTTTAATCATCTTTATTTTGCATTATTAATTCTTTTTAAAAAAGTTAACTAATGTATTACTGATTTATTTTTTATCAACAGAATATAGATAAGAAACACCGAACGTCAGTGTTTGCCTTTATAGTTACAGAGCTCTTAGAAGAATGGGAAGAAAAAAGGAATTTAGGTAAGTCACTAAATTTTTAGACTTTTTTTTTTTTTTTTTCACCTGCCTAAAGCAGTTTTTAATTACTAAGAATTGTTTTGTAATATTCAAAATGTGCTGTTTGTCTCAGGTTGAAAATATGCCTTAAATTCCCTACAAGCTTTTGTTTGCAGACTCAGACAAAAGGACATTTTTTTTTGTTTTTTTATTTTTTACAAATTCATTAGGTTATCTTGGCAAAAGGTCAATTTTGTGTTTTGTAATGCAACTCAGAAAAAGATAAATGAATCTAGATGAGTGGAATATAACACAAACTCAAACTTTTACTCACTGCCACAGAAACTGCTAATCATAGACACATGTTTAAACAAGATGCATATCTTAGTTCTACCAGTTGAGATTTTCAAAGTTAGGCCCTACCATTCTAAATACACGGTATCAAATCACCTTCATTTCTTTCAGTAAGAACAAAGTTGCAATCATAGCTTCTCCCAAGAACTGCTACTTTGTGGAACGCGCCCCTGGGAAGATGTTTCTCTGACCATTACCATCTTAACCACTTCAAGTAGGGTCAACCAATATTTATCAGACATAATGTTCACCTCCTTATGTCCTTACAGTAATCTCATTCAGTAACTTTTTATTTTGAGTAGCTATTTGATGAACTAAAGTAAAAAAATAATAATATAAAAACATTGTGGTGGGGGGAGTTCTCTTACTTAGTTTTTCAGCTGCACTAGAAAAAAAGATTCAACTCAAGTACACAGAAATGGATTCACTCCTGATTTTCTAGAAGTTAATAATCAGAAAAATTAAACTTCATTTGATGTATACGGTTTTTAATTGACAATCTTTCCAAACAGTGGCTACTCTGGCATGTACGCATCACTCATTCAGTAATGGATTAGAGCACTCTGGCTATTGGGCGGATATAATGACAATATACACGCAAAAAAGTCTGCCTTCTTCTACCAAACGCCCATAGCCCAGAGGTAGAATCGCCGGCTGATGCCAATTCAGTCGGGTTTCATTCCTGGGTTAAAAGCAATCAGTTTAACCATACTGATGAGCTGTGATACAGCGAAACAGATCTGTCTGCGGATGACTAATCTTTATATATATATATATATATAGTGTGTGTGCGCACAGGGATACCTCATTAGTGCAGTAACCATAAAAAATCAATTTTCAATTACGATGTTTAGGCTGACAAGTGTTTTACTGCACTAAATTAGTTCTATGCATGTACTAAGTGAATTTTGATATATAAAATAAAAATATCACCGTAATAAAAACACACACACATACATATATATATATATATATATATATATAGCCTTTGAAATTTAAAAAAAGAAATCACTCAACCGGCGGTCAAGAGAGAGGGAAAATTTACTCGCCCCCAAATCATTTTACTCGACCAACTCCATTTTCTTAATAGTCGCCTTACGTAAACATAGCGTGAATCGCTGACAGAAAACAAAATGAAATTTTAATTAAAATTTTGAACATGTTAGAAAGGATTTAAAAAAATTTTTTAAATAACAAAATTTGATCTTTCCTCTTAAAAAAGAGCATAGCATAAACATTTTGATGATAAAACTTTGTTTTTATTAAGTTTGAGCCCTTTTAACATCATGATGTGCTGTTTTTTGTTTTTTTTGTTGTTTTTTTTTTGTGTGTTTTTTCTGGCAATTGAGTGGAGGTACCTAAATTCATAGTTACTTTCATATGTTTGACTACAACCTCCATCTGATAAAAAAATAACAAATCTGATTTTCTCAATGATTTTCTATAAAAAAAAAATTAGTTACTTGTATAATTTGTTTTTCAATGCGTGATTGAAAGAAATATGCATATTTTTTTTTCTTTCTTTCAAATGTTTTTTACTTTTCGTAAGCTGGGAGTCAAGGATAATATTTTTTGAAATGAGTTTCTTAAAATCTGTAAGCGTCTTTAATCTGGGTGACAGAAACATTTTGGCTCCACTCTGGAAGCATTAATTAAACAAATGTTTACACTGACAGGGATGATAAAAGGTAATTGTAGGTCATTCTAAGTAACTTGAGAATCTTCAATGGCATACTTTTGGGTTGTAAAAAAAATCAGATATTTCCTTCCTTTTTTTTTTTATTTATTACGAGATTTTTTAATCGACCACAGGCCAGTAAAGCAATAAACTTTAATCACCCAATTAAGTTTTTAATCGACTGAGTCAATCAGGCAAGTGAAATCTCAAAGATTGTGTGTGTGTGTATATATATATATATATATATATATATATATTATCCTACATCTATGGCACAACTCAAAGTTTCATGTGTTATGCAATCAGGTGCATATTTCAAACTGACAATTTAATAGATTTGAATTTAAGTTCACTTGATGTTCATGTGAATTAAATCTTATAAGGTTAAGTTACTGCTTTTTTAATAACAAGATAAAAAATTTAAAATTAAAATAAAAAAAATATTAAAAATAAGATGCAGAGAGAAGAAATCAAAGGGTCATAAATCATAAAATGTAAAAATTTAAATCTTCAAATATTATATTAAAATTAAAATTTTAAATAAAATTAAATTAAAATTAATTAAAAAGTAAAATTTAGAATTAAAGTTAAGAATTCTTCCTTAACTTAATTCACAAACATTTCTACCATTCACCCGCACTAAAAAAAACCTTCAACTAAAACAATGTTAAAATCAGTTATAGTTGCATTAAAAACATAAATAAATATATTTCACAATATAATACTATGATATTAAATATATATTTGGCCCACATAAATAAACATTTGTCACCCAACTAACAACAAAAATGACCCTTTTAAAAATAATTGAAACTGCCGAAAAAAAACCTGCCCGTTGAATAGCAACTGTATGTCTGAAAGCATTGTTTATGGAACTCAAATTCATTCAAATGATAATGTTAAATTTTACTTTGGAAGTACTTCTAACAGGTGGAAGTTAAGATTTAGCAACCACATGTTATCTTTAAACAATGATAAATACAGCAAAAGTACTTCTTTATTCATACATTATTGGAAATTAAAAAACAACAATTTTATTACATGGAATAAAATCCAAACATTACAAAAGAAAAGGAGATAAATCTAATATATACCTTTTTAGAAAAACTTGTCGTCTTAAACCATATCAACAATCTTAATTTGCCTAATAAAAAAGTGATTTAATAACCACGTGCTGTCAGAGAAAAAAATACTTAAATTCTTAAACACAAATTAATATAGATTCCTTTATATGTTTGCCCCCTTTCTTTCTCTCTTTCTTCATTATTTCCTTTTTTTTCTTTTTCTTCTCCCCCCCTGCAATATTACTTTTGAAAATTATGAATTAAACTCCTTTTATTTTTGCTCCCTACATTAATTTTTAATTTTAATTATTATTTTCATTTTATATTTAAATTTTTATCTACATGTAATATTTGAATATTTAAATTTTTATATTTTATGATTTAGCCCCTTGATTTCTCTTTGCATTTTATTATTTTTAATAACTTTCATTTTAATTCTAAATGTTAATTTTTTTATCTATATGTAACCTTAGAATATTTAGATTTTAATCTTATTATTTAAAAAAGCAGCAACTTTATAAGATTTAATTCCTATGAACATTGAGTGAATTTAAATTCAAATCTATTATACTGTCAGTTGAAATATGCACTTGATGATTGCATAATGCATGAAATTCAGAGTTGTGCCATAGATGTAGGATAATATAAATACATACACACACAATCTTTGAGATTTCACTCGCCTGATTGACTCAGTCGATTAAAAACTCAATTGGGTGATTAAAGTTTATTGCTTTACTCGCCTGTGGTCAATTAAAAAATCTCACAATAAAAAAAATAAAAATGAAAATCTGATTCCTTCTACAACCCAAAAATATGCCATTGAAATTCCGAGTCATGACATAGAAAATATGTATATCTATTAATATACTAGCAGTATAGCCCAGCGTTGCTCGGGTGTAATGAAAGCTTTAAAACTAATCCATGGTCCTGGAGCTCAGACTCTTTAGACATTGGCACAAAAGACAAAAAAGCAATAATTGTTTTCAGTTAAAGCGAAACCGTAGACTGAAAGAAAAATGAATGGATGTAAGTCAAATTTTGATTTCCTGGTATCAATATCAAATAATTTTTTTTTTCATCGTAAACTGAATTTTGAAGGCTAAATAAGTCCTAAGAACTACAATTATACCTACTTGGAGCCAAACTCGAAGTAAAAACTAAAATAAAAGGGCTGAAAAAATAGACATACAGGCAGATAAACAGACACACACACACAAACATCTTGCTATATATATATATATATATATATATTATCGATTTTCTGCACTATTGTAAGAACTGCAACTTTGAAACTTCTGAATATCATTTCTTATGTCTTTGTCTATGAGTGTATCAAATTTGATTAAAATCGGACCACTCCTTCTATAACCCGATTTTTTCGATTATCAATTTTCAATATTTATCCGGAGATACCTCGACACAAAACCTAGCTAAGAACACTCACAGGCGCTTATAGTACAACTGTGTAAAATTTCAAGAAAATCAGTTCAGCCGTTTCGGAGTCTATAGGCAACTGACACACACACACACACACACACACACACACACACACACACAAAGTTCCATTTATAAATAAGTTTAGATATAATACTATGCCTATGTGCACCCTCATATTAATATGTATTAATTTTCATCACTATATATATATATATATATATATATATATATATATATATAACACGCACACGTTTTTTCTTTGTGGGGGGAGGTCTTTTCAGAACATAGACTAACTAAAAATTGTCCGAATGTTTTATTTCTTCAAGCACTTTCAGCGATACTTTTAGCCATTATCAAGGATGAATTTTATTTTAATTTTTAACTGAGTATATGTATTGTTTTATATATGTATTTAAACAATCAATTTATATATCTAATAATATACCACTCTCTCCCCCCCTCTCTCTCACTATATATATATATATATATATATATATATATATATAGTTACATGTTGGGAGTTGTAACAAAAGAAAATGATTTACCAAAATACAGCTAAATCACAAACAAATATTTCATTTGCTAAAACACAAAATAAAATATATACAATTGTAGCATTCAAACAAAACATAGTTTACTGACAAAGTATTATAAGAGAGAAGGAAGGGCGTGGGAGTCAAGTATCTTTACCATGTTAGGGCTAGCAAAGTAATCTAAGTGCTATTATGGGAAATCCTCAGATATATGCATATAGAGAATAATTTTCAGTTTGGTCAATGAAAATTGTCAAAATTTCTATTTACCAGATTTGTTCCATGAGGTTCTCTTTTGGGTTTTTGTTGGTCGGTAACTTTTCATAGAGATTCTTTCGGCTGGATATACTAATCCGCGAATCAAAGCCAGAGTTGATAATACCAGAAATTCCCTTTTAGCAACTGACAACTCTCTTCCAAAAACCTATTTTATAGGGGCTAGCACCAAATTAGCATTTTTCTCGAATCATCTAGATTTTTCTCAAATATACTGGAATGATCTAGAATCTTCCAAACATTCTATTTTTAATTTTTCTATTTTACAACTACTACATAAATGAAAACTTTTGTATTAACAAGTAGGACTCAGTAGAATCTCTTACTATAAATTTTAACCTTTTTGTAGATTTTATTGATATTTTTTATAAAGAAATGCACCCTTGTAACATATATATATATATATATATATATATATATATATATATAATTCAGAAGCTAGACAATTACACTACTTTGGTTTCAGCCTTTTAGTATCTTCCGGCATTTTATATCAATTGATCATCCAATGCTTTTATACACAAATTAAGAAAACTTTATAATGATCCATGTTTGAAATTAGATGAAGCAGAAATTCAAGTTGTGGAACTGCTCAAATTTCTAGGTATGATTTTTGACAAGAAACTTCTATCCCTTATATGAAGCATTTGAAAACAAAATGTAGCAAAGTCCTACAACTTCTGCAGATAGTGGCTCATACCGAATGGGGAGCAGATTGGTATACTCTAATCAAACTATATAGATCACTACTCCGTTCCAACTGGATTATGCTAGTTTTATAAATGGGGCAGCCAGAAAGTCATACATAAAACTCCTTAACACAACTCATCATCAAGGGCTCAGATTAGCGCTCAGGGCTTTTAAAACATCTCCGGTGGAAAGCTTATTTACAGAAACTGGTAAAACCCCTCAACATCAACTACATATTAAACTGGCATTGCAGTATTATGTAAAAATTAAATCATGCCCAACTAATCCAGTTTATATAACTACATTTGACCAAAGTTATTGTGATCAATTCCATCATGGAGTAGATGTCATACAACCATATGGTCTTAGGATGAAACCCATTGCTGAAGAATTAGGTACTTCACTATCAAATATACAAATAACAATGGTATCCAGTATTCCACCATTGATGATTTAAACATCTTTAAGTCATCCTTGAAATGCGTAATTTTCCAAAGAAAAACACACACACAATTTCTGGACACATTCTAGAAAATATGATGCAAACAGGTCAAAAGTGGGGACAAAATAGAACATGCATCAGTACGTAAAAAAATTACCAAAAAGAAACGCCTCCCAAAGGGAAGTTTGATATTCACTGCAGAGTCTTATGCCACTGAGTAAACGAAAGAACTTCCTAATTTTTTTTCAGACTCACTCTCAGTCGTATCAGCTTTGGAGAGAAACAAATCCAATGATCATTAAAATATTGCAAAAAAAACAATGCATGGAACAAAAAAAGAAATATATTATGTTTGATCCTTAGCCACATTGAAATAAAAGATAATTGTAGCAGTCAAATCAGCCTAGGATATGAGTGTGGATACAGGGATCAAGATCCCATATACAAACTTTGAGAAGATAAAAATATTCTTTAAAAAATGGCAAGAATACTGAGAGTTTATTCACATAATAAACTCTCTGCAATCCAGCCCAAGCTGAGAGTAATTAATTAATCCTTCAGGAAGTCTCAAAAAGACGTGGTCATTATGGCCTGCTGGTGTATCAGCCATGAATGACACTTTCTTTCTTACTAAGAAAGTTCAACAGGTGTGCCAAGCACTTAAAAAAGTATTATCTGTTAAATATATTTTGACAGTGTGTTCAGAACTAGCTATCTCTAGACAACAATTTTACAATACTGATAGCATGTTTGAGTTGTTTGAGAATGTAAATATGGATGACTAGCAGTATAGCCTGGCGTTGCTCGGGTGTAATGAAAGCTTTAAAACTAATCCATGGTCCTGGAGCTCAGACTCTTTGGACGTTGGCACGAAAGACTAAAAAGCAATAGTTGTTTCCAGTTAAAGCGAAACTGTAGACTGAAAGAAAAATGAATGGATGTAAGTCAAATTTTGATTTCCTGGTATCGATATCAAATTTTCTGCACTATTGTAAGAACTGCAACTTTGAAACTTCTGAATATCGTTTCTTATGTCTTTGTCTATGAGCATATCAAATTTGATTAAAATTGGACCTCTCCTTCTATAACCCGATTTTTTTCGATTTTCGATATTTATCGAGGGTACCTCGACACAAAACCTAGCTAAGAACACTCGCAGATGCTTATAGTACAACTGTGTAAATTTTCAAGAAAATTGGTTCAGCTGTTTCGGAGTCTATAGGTAGCAGATACACAAAGAGACACACACACACACACACACACACACACACACACACACAAAGTTCCATTTATAAATAAGTTTAGATATGCTATCATATCTAAATTAGCCTCTACAAAAAAATCTGAAGCACAATAAAAGAAATTTACCAGCAATAGTTTTTTTTTTTTTTTTTTTTTTTTTTTTTTAATAAAAAATATATTACCATCAAAACATTTTTGAGGAAAAAAATTAGCAAAACTTTTTTTTTTTTTAAGAAAACCGATTATTACCAGCAATGCATTCAACTCTTGACAAAGCATTCTTTATAAAATACATCTATGAAACAAGATCTATACACTGATTTCTTACAAAGAATACATATTCTATTCATATAGACCAATCCTAAAAACTTTGTCAGCGTTAAATAACCCATTGAGGTTGATATGTCATATAACACACTAAACCAAACAGCTTCAACTCAAATTCTCTTAAGTTTCATTCTTTATTTTATTTTATTTTTTTTTATATATACTATTGTTCATCCAATACAAGACCCAAGAGCTACTCAAGATAGGATGGGGGTTACTGAACGAGGTTGTTGCAATGGTGTACAAGAAGAGAGTAAGAGGTGTAGGATAGATAACTGTTGATCCTGGAATTAAGAATGTTGAGATTGTGGTGATCAGGAAAGCATCCTCATGGGAGTTTTTCACAAAAAATGATTCTGGGGAAAAAGGCTGTCTGAATGAAACTTTCCCTTAACCAAAGGGATACAGGGAATGAGGATGAATCAACTATATGTGGCATGGTGGATCTTAGGTGTGAAGTTCTGAACTGGTAGAACTAAGGAATATAGTACATTTGAACATCTGCTATGAAAATAGCCATGAGTAGCAAGAAGCTAGCAATGTTTCATCTGCTGGAAAGGGGTTTAGGATGGAAAATAATTACACCCCTCTCACTAACACAAAGCTGTGTGAATGTTTTTAAACTCTCAAGGCTGGAGAATGAGGATTGGGCAAATAATGGCAACAATAATCTTGCAGTGGGCAAACGAACTCAGCCCTAGATGAAAAGTTTGATGTTATACCAAATGAACTAAGCACCCCAATACATTGCATATACTCACCAGCTACCTTTATTGCAACATCTTATCTATGTATTTTGTAATATGTACTTATACATTGTTAGCCAACAATCTATAAGTAGACTACTACTGGTCACCTGATGACTTTACACCATAGCATACAACTAGCAGTTGTGGCCGGTCAGATGAACACTTGACTTTACCATCTAAAATATAATGCTCTACCATTTTAGCATAAATCACCTTGTCTTGGCATGTCATTTTATAACCCCTTTGGGAGTTATTTTTGTTTGTTTTACATAAACTTAACAGCTTTGCAGAAAATAAAAATGTAACTCTTCTGCAATTAGCAAGCTTCCCTGAAGCATAAAGGAATGTAAATCAAATTTCACCAAGAGCTTAGATTGACAACCTGAGTACAGTTGCAATAAAAAGTAACTAGAAAATTAAGATGCAAGTTTGTTTTTTTAATCATATCACCCCAAGCAAGGCGGTAACGCCACTGATACGCAGGGGGCTACGTAAGGGTAAAAAGAATGGAAAAGAGAAAACCAGAAACCGCATCCTAAGCAGGAAACAAGGGATGAGCCACTTCACCTGTTCAATAGGTGTGGGTGGAGTGTGAACTGGGCAATAGTTTAGTCTATCTACTCCAATTGAAAAAAATAAAAATAAAAAAAAAATAACAGTGAAAAGATTGGAAAAGAGAAAACCAGAATCCACATCCTAAACTGGAAGCAAGGAATGAGCCTCTTCACCTGTTCAATAGATGTGGGTGGAGTGTGAACCGAGCGATAGTTTAGTCTATCTACTCCAATTAAATACTAGTAAAAAATTCCTGTTTTTAAGAATCACTTTTTGTCTATCCACAAAAAATGTAAAGTAGATAATTAAAAAAAAAAATCACAACATATAATTATTTTCCAAAAGTTAAAAGTATGCATTAATGTTAGCTTTTAGATGAATCATAATGACAATGTTCATTAGTTTTGTTTTCATTATATATAATGCCATTGATTCAAATACATCTAACATCTTCAAAGTGGAATGGACTTTTTTTGTCTGAATTTGCTTTTGATTTGATTATAATAAACTCTCCAGTTATGAAGTCCATAAATTCAAAGAATCAATTTTTTTTTCTTTTTCACTATTCACTTATTATTCAAATTGCAAAATTTATAATTAACAATTCCAAAATGGTGAACTGACAGTGAAACAATCAAAATATTAAGTGTCTCTCTCATATTGTAGAGTAAGGGACTCTTGTTAAATGTAAATGACAGAACTGCTCGGTAAACAATAACACAAAAAAGAAAAGAACCAAGCAAAGATAATATATGCAAGGCAAATTAACAGTAATATGGCAAAAATTTCACAAACTAAGAATTGATGATGACACACGAGCAAATTCGGATGAACAAACATAGCATACTGACAAGACAAACCAGAACTGAGTTAGATTAGCCTGAGAAGTGATCTTATTGGCTAAGAAGAAATCTCAGCATGCATTTGTGTGGTTCTGCCCATAAATTGCTTATGGGAAAGTGTTTTGTTATCATTCCCAATAGAAGATAGGAACTGGCACTTCGTGAGCAATAAACATTTTGCAGAATTCTGCTCCTTATACTTGCAAGGAATTCAACTGGAATTCGAACTCGGCACCCCAATTTGTCATTCGGAGTCAGTGGATATTGACTCTGAATGACAAATCAAGGTGCCGAGTTCGAATTCCAGTTGAATTCACTTATGCACAAATACCCTTGGGAAAGGTATTAATCCGTCACTTCCCTCCAGTTATGGGTTAAATAATAGGACAGATTGGGTTCTATAGCTTTGGCTGGCAACCAGTCTACTGCAGAAAGCAATAGCAACCTACTGCAGGATAATCTTCTGCCCAATCAGTCATGTCTCTTTTGAGACATGATCGCCCAAAGCGTGTATCACGTATAGCACTTAACTGACTGATACTTGCTACATTGCTGGTGATGCTAATTACCAGTAATGCCTTCAGGACATTGACAATCATGGCTCTCCACAACTTTCTATCCTTTGTTGCTTTTAGTGGATTTTGTCTTTTTGCAATCCTAAACCCTGTTTTGCCATCAATTTACACAAGCTCATTAGGTTAGGCACTGTTTTTTTCTATCCCTCTTGCCTTTATGTACCCTGAAAATTTCAATCTATTTCTATCTAGTGTTAAATATAAGTGTCTTTTTTGTTTCCATTTTCTCTAGAACTTTTTCATTGCTCATATGTTCAGTCCATGGTATTCTCAGCATCCTTCTGTAGAACAATTACTATGTGGCATTTATATATTATTAACTATTGCTTGAAACATTATTATAGTGAATATTTTGCATTTGAAATACACTCCATTTTTATTTATTAACCAGTGTGTATTACGTCTGTTAGCCTGCACTTTTGAGAAACTCTAATTCTTTATGATAGAGTGGTAAAATGAATTAAATGGTAGTTTCCCCCTACAAAGGAGGATTGCATGTTTGATCCCTGCAGGGAACACAAGATTTCTCAAATGTACAGGCTAATAGATGTAATTCACGCTGTTAAATAAATAAAAATGTGGCATCTATTTCAAATAAGTGTCCACTATAATAACATTTGAATTAATAAAAATGTCAGATCAAAAATAAGTTAATTCTTTAGAAATGTTATAAATTATGAAAGGTTTAAAATTTTGCTAAATTTAGATCTTATTGTTACTTTTAATTCTACTAGAACTTCTTTTTTTTTTTTTTTTTTTTTTTTTTTTTTCAACATTCAAAGCAAAAACTTGAAAAAAGAAAATAATTAGAATTTGCAATTTCTACATAATTCTCTTAGATTTTGATAAACAAACTATCTTAGAACAGGATTTAGCTAAAGTACCACCTGCTTCCCTTCAGCTAAAAATTATAGTCCAGAGAGATGTATAATTTCAGCACCTGAAAAACTGAAATTTCAAAATCTAAAGATTTTTCAGGTGCTGACATGAAATATAAAATTTCAGAATGTGCTAGGAAGATTTCTAGGTAATGTCCAGCTAGATATCCTATGTTGGTGCCAGTCTTTTGTTAACAGTAACACATTCCTTCATGGATTATTTACCAGGTAATTTCATGCTCAGTAAAGGTACTATAAAAAAAATCTGAAAACAGAAGCAGTTCCAGATATTTCAGATAAAGGATTCTCAACCTCTCTCTCATATATATATATATATATATATATATATATATATATATATATATATGAGAGTAATAGTTACTGATAGAAGTATATTCCACAGTTATATATTTACTTTAAAAAGTGCTCAATACAAAAGTAGAACATAAATATATGGTAATTATAATAATGACATATTGCAACTTGATAGCTATAAAGCTTCGGTGTTAAAACACCATCAGACAGTAAAATGTGGTTAATTTATAGATAGGATATTTAAAAAAAAAAAAAAAAAAAATTAAATAAAATGTAGGTCAGCAAATGAGAAGAATTAAGTGGATTAGGAGGTAATAAAACCACAATTAATGGTGGCGATTGTGAAACTCTGAAAGTGGGGGGTGGGGCACTTAGGGACCAAGATTTTTCTGAGGAGGAGTGGGGCAAACTCAGACAGGATCTTCATTTTTATACTACACTATCATATGCACAATTTGGGAATGAGTTTAAGAATAAGTATGTTGTTAGTTGCTCATTCGAAGTAATTCTACAAATGACTGTCTGTCTCTAGATACGTCATTATATAGGAGTATGGCTATGCTCATTATTATTAGCTAACCAATCCCACTACACATCCTGGAACCTTTTAGGTGTAACTTCCCGAGTTGACCTATTGCTTCTCCTACATCCCCTTCCCATTTCAGTGGTTTCAAGAGGATTTCTCTTTATAGGAGATCTCGATCTTTCTTGATTTGTATCTATTGTTTCATTTTCCGATTTCTCAGAAAACTCTTGTGTACCCATTGTCTCTTCTGAGCTATTATCGTGTTCTTGTTTATTCTCATTTAATTCTTCAGTATCTTCCGTCTCAGAGTCTTCATTGTTTTGGCACCACCTTAATTGGTCAGCATGCACCAAAAACCCTCTGCCATTCTTGAAAACCATGGCTGTAATTTGTCCTTTCTGCATTATAAATCTTACTATTTCTCACCTCATTTCCATTATACCATATCTTCTCATTTGTTGAGTAAGACATTGTTAATGATGTTCTTATCTGTCTTCCCATTAACACGGACAAACATTGTAATCTTCCAGCATGGGGTATTGTCCTATAACTCGATAGTAATCTTGGCAGAAAATTTTCAGTCTTTTCATGCTGTGGCGGGAATGCTTTTAAGCCCGTTTTTATGGTTTGCACCATTCTCTCTGCTATTCCATTTGATTGTGGGTGATAAGGAGGGGTTTTATATGGTCTGCATCCAATATTTCTTAACCACATACACAGGTTCTCATCACAAAACTCTGAAGCATTATCGGTTACCTTTATTTCAGCACACTTTGGACATTTATTAACATATGTTTCCACATCGCAAGTGTTACCAGACCACCAGGTTTCCAATTTTACACATTTTGGTGTAGCAGCTATTCCACAATGCACATCATGTACGCTCATAATTACCCGCTTTCGACAAGTTTCTGGTGGTACCGCCAGATCTCCATTGCAGATTACACCATTTTCTATTAACTTATGTTTGACCTTGTACAGTCTTTCCACTTTGGAACAATTGCTCCATCTGTTGTTCCTTATTCTTTCAAGAATCTTATTCAATACTGGATCTTGTAAAGTCTCTATTATAAATCTATTCATGGGCAATGTATCGGTCTCCACCCAATGTAATATTCTCTTTCCCACTTCCTCATTTTTCTCATGTTGCTCCTCCTCAAACTCTAGTCGTGACAGCACATCGACATGTGGGATTGTATTCCCTTTCACATAATTTCAAAGTCAAAGGCCATCAACTTCATAGCCCATCTTAGCAACCTTCACAATTCTTTTCTGGGATTGAATATAAACTCTAGTGGTTTATAATCTGACCTGAGCAAAAACCTTTTTCCCAACAAAATTCTCTTGCTCTGGTCACACTCCATACTATAGCCAAGGCTTCCTTTTCAATATTAGAATAGTTCTTCTCAGCCGGCGTTAACTTCCTGGAAAGATACATCACCGGGCATTGTTCCTGTGACAAAATTGCTGACACAGATTGACCACTCACATCTGTTAATGTGACTTCTTTTTTAGTGTCAAAAATCTTGACAAACAATTTCTTGGATAATGCTACCTCCAATTTCATGAAAGCTTTTTGGTGAATATCAGTCCACTGAAACTCCTTATTTTTTTCTTTCATAACTCGGCAAAAGGCTCAACTCTTTCTGCATATTTCAGCAAGAACTTGGTATAAAAATTAGCTAATCTGAGAAATGATGATGCATTCAATATTTTCTGAATCAAGCTCAAGTCTGAAGTACCTTCCTCTGAGATTTGATATCCCAAAATCAACTTTTTGCACTTTATCCTCGTTTAAAATCATTCCTGCATTTCTGAGTATATTCATTTCTAACTGCGTTTTTTTTTTTTTGTTGTTTTAACTCTTCTTCAGCACGGGTGCCCAACCCAATGTCATCTTGGTAAATTATAATATTTTTTTTACTTTTCCTTCTAGTAAATTTTCCATTACTCTCTGAAAAAATCAAACTGGCTGTCTTCACTCCAAATAGTAGACGAGTCCACCTTAACAAGCCTCTAGGCGAGTTTCTTGTCATAATTTCTTTGAATTTGTCATCTATTTGAATTTGGTTGTACGCATTTTTTAAATCAATTTTAGCAAAATATTTCATTCCTGCAAAGGAATGCAATATGTTTTCTACATTTAGAATAGGATGTGAATCTGAACAAATTTTGTGATTCACACCTACTTTGTAATCCTCACAAATCCAAAGATCATCATTAGGTTTCCTTACAACAACAATAGAGGATGCCCATTTGCTGCCTCCAGGTTCAACATGTTGAAGTATTCCTTCTTCTACCATTTTGTTCAGCTTCTCAACCATCATATGGGAAACCTACGACTTTGAAAATATGACAGTATAACATTTTGCTTTAGCTCAAGGCTTGCTGTATAATGTTTTAATGTTCCTGTTTCATCACTTCTACTATTGACAACATTCACTAACTGTGCACTATCAACATTTAATAAATCAATACCTATTAGGCCATGACTTTTTATACAACCCATTATTATGATGATGATGATCGTTTCAATTCTTTTTGTTGTTTCAATTGTCCCTTGAAAAGAACCTAATGTTTTGATACATGTTCCATCAAATTGTCTTAGTTTTCTCCAACATTTTCCTAACTTTGGTCTCCTTAATTATTTCGCAAAATTCCTCGGAATGGGGGTTACCTCGCTTCCTGTGTCGACTTGCATATTTAAATAGGCACCGTTCAACTTTATATTCTTGAAGGTATTCTTGTTTTTCCTCTCTATGACAAAAACATCCATTCCATTCGCTTTTTTCTTCTGCAGTGCCTACACATTTTTTACTTTGCTGCTTTGCCATTTACAGACAGCTTTAAAATATATCTTTCTCCATGTGCAACATTTTTCTCTTTTTGGTTCATGTTCATAACCGCAATACTTGCATTTTGATTTTATTTTCCTTTTAATAGCACTTATTTCCGTCATTTCTTCTTGTTGGTTTCTTTGTGTCTTGTATTTAATCAACTCATTCTGCTGTATGAATTCAATAGTGGCTTCCAAACTCATTTTGTAATTGTAACCTTTCCAAAGTTTTAAGTCTCTGCAAAGTATCAACTAAACCTTCCACGAGTCGAAGCTGGATTAATTCGTCCTCTATTGTCATTTCCTCTCATCCAAGTTCATTAAAGTTGCAATAACTACTAGTATCTCTTAGTCACCTGAAATATTTCCTAATAGGTTCTCCAGACTCTTGTCTTAATGCTAGAAACTTGGTTCTTTAGGCAATGGCTAATCTTTTTTTTGGTTGGATAGATTTTAAAATTAGTTCCTTAATCTTTTTTAAAGTCTAAGTTTTCAATTTCCTCAGGGTAAGTCATCAATGATAACTGTGTAATGGCTCTACACCTGATTTACGTGATTTGTTTTTGGTTTTCATCGTCCATTAATTTCTTTACCCTAGCCATCACTTCAAAACACTTCAGCCAAATTGTAACCGCCTTGGTGTTTTCAAAGTCCAACATAGTTTTGTTTGGTGACATAATCTTCAGACTCGTTATCTGTGCTTACTGTTTTAAAAAACAAATTTTCCTGATCCTTTAATCACACAAGTATTAAACAGTGTATAATTTAACTAAAAGCAAAAAAAAAAATAATCTTTTGTTGGATCCCAAGCCATCTAGCTATTCAGGGAAATGACAGGGCAGACTCGGAAGCAATGAAAGATAAAATAGCAAAAATCAAAATTTTTTATACTGATTTTTAAAGCTGTAGTGAAGAGAATAATTTTTAAAGTGACAAAATTATTGGAATAGATACACTAACAACAAACTCCAAAACATAAAACCCACTATTGGAGAATGGAACATTCAATACAGAAATAGAAGAGAACAGGTTTTGCTGACCCGCCTTCACATAGGCCATACCTACATCATGCACCATCATTTACTGGAGGGCACAGAATCCCCAATATGTACCAGCTGTCAAAAAAGACTAAGTATCAAACATATACTTTTAGAGTGTACAAACTTAGTGCAAAAGAAGTATTACCAAACAAATAGTTTGAAAAAAATATTTATGGAAACGAGACCAAGCAGGATACTTGAGTTCTTAAAAGAAATTGGAACGTACTCAAAAACATGACTGGTTGAATACTATCTCAGACACACATATGTATTTCTACCAACTTGATATATATTCCAAAACTTGGTTCTACCAAATGTGCATTTATAAATTTTGTATATGTAATACATATAATGTATGTAGGCTGAATTTGGCTTCAGATAACCCGTGGTGGTTGGTATGCCATAAAATTTAAACAGCCAAATTAAATATATAAATTTTTATAAAATTATTTTATTAATTTAAAATGTGTTAAATATATAAATTTGTTAAATGTATGAATTTGTCTAAATATATAAGTCTGTTAATTTGTTAAATATACAAACTTCTTGAAATTGTTCTTAACTTTTTCAGTTTTTAATAAGTCGATTCAGCGTTAAATGACCCAAGGTGGGTTGATACGCCATAAAACAAAACAAACATTAAACATTGTCCGGTGACGCCATTTTGTTATGATGTTGATAGTTGCTCATTTGAAGTAATTCTATGAATGACTTTCTGTCTCGATACATCATTATATAGGGGTAGGGCTATGCTAATTATTATTAGCTAACCAATCCTTCTACATTATTATTAGCTAACCAATCCTTCTACATTATTATTAGCTAACCAATCCTTCTACATTATTATTAGCTAACCAATCCTTCTACATTATTATTAGCTAACCAATCCTTCTACATTATTATTAGCTAACCAATCCTTCTACATTATTATTAGCTAACCAATCCTTCTACATTATTATTAGCTAACCAATCCTTCTACATTATTATTAGCTAACCAATCCTTCTACATTATTATTAGCTAACCAATCCTTCTACATTATTATTAGCTAACCAATCCTTCTACATTATTATTAGCTAACCAATCCTTCTACATTATTATTAGCTAACCAATCCTTCTACATATGTTGTTTTACTAAATTAAACAGAATAACTTTTCATTCATAGTAGTGGAGTTAATCTATTTATAGCCTCTTTTCCATTCTCAAGCTGTTGGAACAGGAGAGGTTAATTTCAGAACAAAATCAAAGGTTAATAACGTCAATATGTTCTGAAGAAGGAAGAGTGCTGAAGATCAAATCTTATCAAAATCAGATACTGATCAGTTTAAAAAGTTTTTTAAGCTTATAAAAGTTGGGTGGGGTCCCAAGGAGCCAGCCAAAATTCTGAGGGGGCCTTGTAGAAATATGACTGAGTGTGAGTATGTATGATTGACAAGCTAGACAGTTGTGTAGGGAAATTTCTGTGAGAATCCAGATATGCCAAATTTTAAAGCAGAAACAATAAATAAAAGGGAGAAAAAATAAAGAAAAAGGAAGAGAGAAAATGAATACAAATGTTGGAAAATGATCGTAAACCGTTGTGGCAGACAAACATAACCTCGCTGCTGAGCTTGAGCAGGATCTACACTCTGTGGTGAATTGGGGCAAGAAGTGGCTTGTCAATTTCAATGCATCTATGACCAAGCTGTTGTCTGTCAATCATCACAGGCAACCTCTCCTGCCTCCCATAAGCATGGACCAAGCGATTCTCCCTGAGAGCAATACACTGTGCCTCCTCGGCCTTAACTTCTCTTCTGATCTCAAATGGAACCACTACATCAAGTCCATAGCTAAATCCACTGCTAAGAAGGTTGGGTCACTGTCGGGCCAGGATGTTTTTTCCGCCTGAATCCATCCTGCATATATACAAATCAACCATTCATCCGTGCATGGAATACTGCTGCCATATATGGTCAGGCGCCCCTGCCATTCATCTCAGTGTTCTCGACAGGCTCCAAAGGAGAATCAGTAATGTGATAGGTACTGATCTGGCGGCTCGACTACAGCCACTTCCCCACCAACGAAATGTGGCCTCCCTTTGTCTGTTCTATAAATACTTTCATGGCTTCTGCTCGAACAAACTTAAGTCACTAGTGCCTCCTCAACAGGTGTTTACTCATGCAACCAGATTGGCAACGGGGTCCCACCCATTCACAATTAGGTTAACCAAATGCAGACGACAATTCTACTCCTTCAGCTTCTTCTCTCGCACTTCCCGCCTGTGGAACTCACTCCCATATTTTTGCTTTCCTGATGGCTACAACCTCCAGGAATTTAAATGCAATATCAATACTCATCTATTAACCACTTGACTCTAGTTCTTTCCCCATCCCGTATATCCTTTTCTTTCTCTCCACCTTTGAAACTGCTTCTATTGCTTCCTCTCTAACTGGTTCGTCTTCCTCTTCACTCTCTTCTAATTAATCTTTTTACACTTATGTAGCCCCCTGCGCATCAGTGGCATTAACACCTTGCTCTGCTCAATTTAAAAAAAAAAAAAAAAAAGAGGTGAACTCAGGCAATGTACAACAGTTTGATACAACACTACAATAACAAGACAATGAGGAGGTGTTCCTGGTTTAGATCAAATCAAAATGAAATAAATTACCCATTTAGTTTCTCCTAATTTCAAAATGGATTTTTTTTTTTTTTTTTTTTTTGAAAGCATGGCTTGATCAGTGATTTTCACTCCTTGATGTTAGTCACTCTGGAGGTGGTCCTCACTAAGAGTCAATTAACATTAGCAAATCATCTGTGCATAGAAAATCGGTGGTCAATGACAAGAGGTTCTCATAGCAGGTTCCACTGTATATATAATTATTTTTAGTGGAGACCTGTATTTGAATAGACACTATTTTGTAAATGATATTTATTTTGTCCAGCAACCTGTGCACTGAAGAAAACTTAAAGAAAATATTCAAGAGAAACAACTGTATGATCCAGCATGCTTTGACTGTTTGGCTACAGAGAGCTTTAGTCAGACAGGATTTTATTTGCTTAAAAGTGCATTCACTTGTTCAGAATTTCTCAAAAGCCATATCTGCTCAGTTTCACACCTGAAATGTTGACAAAGCAATTTCTAAAGATTTTATTTTTTAATTCAATATAATTTTTATTTATTTAAACATTATTTTTAGTGGATATCCATATTTGAGTCAATTCTTTGTTAATTTCATGTGTCTACTAAAAGTAATGTTTGAAGTAATAAAAATATGTTGGATTCTATTACATTGCTGGCTTACAGCCACTTCATGTTGAAACCCTAGTTCCTGTATGATGGCTTAAGTTAAGCAAAGAAGATCTTGGTCAGTAGTCAGATGGGTGACCACTTGGGAATACCAAGTGCTGTAAGCTTCGATGTGCAGATGTATGAGTGGTGTAATGGATAATGGCTCGGAATTGTTAATTGGAGAGCCGGGTTCCAATTCCACTTGGGTTCATTATATTCACTTACATGCAAATACCATTGGAAAAGGTATGAATAGACTTCTCTTCCCCCATCTATGGTTTAGTAAGACTAGTATCATTAAAACCATTATTATCTCTAAAACAAAAGTGCATACAAAATATTTAGATTTTGACAATAAATAAACCATAGAGGTTGATGTGCCACTACACTATCACCCAACCAACCTACTACACTGCTAATGTAGCCATTTTTATCATCACTGAGAATCATATTGTAGTCCTGTATTAGCTTAGTAAATCTGTACCAACTTGCTTGAATTTTAAACTGATATGCCAGCATCCTAACTTCTGCAAAATTGATGTGCTCTTTGCTGTTGTCGGCCATAGATTTGAAGAATTTAGCCGACACCTGTTTCTGCTGCTGCTGTAACCATCATGAAGGTGAGGTTTGACACTTTTTGATAAAGACACCTCAATTGGCTCAAGTTCAAACTCAAGAACAGATATCTATTGAATTTTATCTTGCTGACAGTGAGTAAGCAAGTTTTCTCTATCAGTGTGAAAGAAAGAAATAATGTGGGTTGCTTGAAAATAAATGCTTAGATGAAGTAGTTTATTTGTTGAAATTTTCCATAATTCCCCAAATCAGTTACTATATTTTTTCAACATATTTTAGTAAGGAATATTTAATAAAAAAAATTAAAAAAAATGATAATATTGAATTGATGATTCATCTATATTTATATACTAAATTTTTTTATATTTTAACATTATTCTGATTTGTAATCATTATTTATTCATAATCTTATTTCTTTCTAGAATCATCAGGGGTTTATTGTGCAAAATAGGTTTTTTAGGTATTAGTCTAGTGTTAGTAACTAGTGTTACCAACTTCCTAAAATGAAAACATGTGACCCAGGGTTGGGTTTTAATGAGTCTGTTAACTTCCTTAAGGAAAGGTTCTTAACCAAGAGTCTACAGACCCACAAAGCTCATTTGATATTTTAAAGCAATAGGGTTTCATATGTAACAGTTTATTATTTAAGCATTTTGTTCCATCAGTGCAAAATAAGTTTACTTGAAATTTTAAAATAAAACTGTTTGTATTAAGTACATTTTTAAGACCATATTTGTGTAATTTTTAAAAAGAATCATCAATTTTCAAAATGCAAGACAAAAAATGCATCAGTTAATGCAAGACAAAAATGTGCCTTTTATTAACTGATTCCAGACACATCATTCAGTATTGAAAAATAGGACAGTACTGTATTTTGTGGGACATTTGGCAAACCTATTGGCAACCCTACCTTTGGGGATATAAGATGTAGAGATGTTTTTTTTTTATTTTGGGGGTGGGTAAGTATCTTATGTGTGATATGACTTTCAGATAGTAAAGATAGAAATCAAATTAAAACAAAATTATTTTTACTGATATTTACTAAGTTTGTTCAAGGATCCATATATATATATAGGAAATATATATATATAATATATAATATAATATATATAAATATATAGGAACAGAGAACACCCAGTAAGTATAAAACTCACTACAATGTAGTAATGATTTTACTAGTTATTGCTCCTAACCAAAATTCTTAAGTCTCTCTCTCACAACAAAAATTGCTGCCACTCAAAACACACATGCCTTTCTATCTTGGTAACAATCAGTTATATATGCTAATTCTGTTAAATTTAAAATTCAACTATTATTTTACACATTTTTTACATAAAAAAAAAAAAATAAGTATCCTAGGTTCACCAAAATTTTATACAAATTTAAATTTATTTAAATCAATTTTCTCCTGTTATATGTACACACAAATTGTCATGTATTATCTCAGCATTGTTAACAAATTTGGGATAATTTTACAGGGTGCAGCAGAAATACCTTTAAATAATGGTAAGACATTAGCAAGAGGAAAACAGCATTGCCTCTTGTCTAGGTTCACTAGCACCAAACAGGTGGCTGTTTAAAATGTGGGAGGTATTTATGTCACAACATGTATACATGACCTAACATTGGTTCTTCACCCTGCCCAACACACAAATTTTAACTCTCTCTCTTTCTCTCTCCATTTTTGTTTCCTCTCTTACTCATAATATCTTGTTAAAATATACATTTGGCATCGTGAAAGAAATATATGAAAATGTAATCTACTTGTTTAGCAATATAGCTACTTTAAATCAAGCCAAGTTCAACCCCTTCTCTCCCATGTTCTCTCAAAATGGTTTCTTTTGAAGTACAAGTAGGATCAACTTTGTTCCTGCCCCCAGAATCAAAATCTGTAGTGTGTTAAACTTTAACCTGATTAGCACTCCCCTCCTTTCCTTTTAGATTGTCTTCCCTTTTCCTTACTTCACCAACAGGTGTGAAGAGGTCCAGGTAGTCAACTTTATGCACATTTGGTTAATAATAAAAGTTCAGAAATTAAATAAGTTATGTTTGGATAACTTTGCATTATTCCAAGTGAAATCTTTAAGACCAACAATGAGAGAACACTTTTTTATCTTATTTAATTGGAATTGTGGAGCATTGGATATCGGCTCGGAACGAGAAATCGGAGGGCCAAGTTCGAATTCCAGCCGAATTCATTGCATTCACTTACGCGCAAATACCCTTGGGAAAGGTATTAATCCATCTATTTCTTCCAGTTATGGGTTAAATAACAGGACAGATTGGGTTCTATAGCCTTGGTCGGCAACCAGTCCACTGCAGAAAGCAATGGCAACCTACTGCGGGATAATCTTCTGCCCAGTCACTCATGTCTCTTTCGAGACATGATCGCCCAAGCGTGTATGATGTATGGCACTTAGCTGACTGAATTGGAATTAATTTTTGACATAGTGAAACTCTTGTCAATTTATTAATGCCACCAAATGTCTACAGTCCATTATGGCTTTGTTTTTTACTGAGCTATGTTGTGCCAGTACTTATCACCACATGCAGCAATCAAAGGCCTACAGTGTCAGTGAAAAATATTAACGTTCTTTTACAGATGCCTGCAGGTTATCGGTTCACTCTCATTACTTTTGCTCATTGTCTTATCAAGAGTTACTATCTTCACAGTAATATTTATAAACTCAAGTTTATCTGTGATATAGAAAAATAATGGAAATATGTCACTTTTGGGAGTACAATCCAATTACAAAATTACTCTTTATTTACCTGAGATTTTTAATAATTTAAGACCTAAACCATGACATCTTATTTTCATGTCTAAAATAGCCTTTTTTTTTCTTTCTTTTTACAGTAAGCTTGACACTGTTACAAGGCCCAGGGGCCACTCAAGGTAGAGGGTTACATTAAGGATAGTTTATATAGATAGGAGGAGAAGATAACAGTTAACTCTAGACTTGAACAGGTTAAGATTGTAGTGATCATGGGGAACATCATCTTGGGAGTCTGTTCCACAGAGCAGTGGTTCATAGGCATAAAATTCCATTTTTGCTGCATCATCAGTCCAATAAATAGAAATGGGCAAATCACCTTTCATTATACAATAAACTCTCTTCCCACCAAAAATATACATTAATTAAATATCAGGTTAGCCAAAAATTTGTTTGCTCATTAAGTAGAAATTTTACTTAATAAATCAAACAAACCTTTTGGCCAATCCAATACTATGGTTGGCATGAGTTCAAGAATGGTTCTGGTGACAGTAAAGCAATTCTTTTCTACTGACAGTGAGCCAGTCTGCTTAAAAGAACATTTTTATAGATTTAATATTTGATTTCTTTGATATAACAATGTCTACCTTACAGTTATTATTGTCAATAAAAAATTTATTACCAAGTTTCATTGGCAATTAATAGTTTTAAGAAATAGTTAACATCTTTCTGATAGGTTTCTGATGTAGAAAAACTATATAAAGTAGAAAATATACTTGGGGTGTGACTGTTCTGCAACATTACAATTTTAGCTCTTTGAAAAAGCAATCTGAAACAGCAATTACAAATCATTATGGCTTAGGATAGATTTATATAGCAGAAAAGAATTCAGCATTGAACAAGTTAAGGAGAGTGAAACCATCTATTTTCCAATGTTTTTTGGCATTTTAAGTTATAATTAGTTGAACAGTTTTATAGAAAATTTAAAAAAGACAAGATCTTAACAGTATTAGTTTGACAGTAAAAAAAAAGATACATATTATTCTTCAAGTCTATAAAGGACGTTTTAGTTCTGTAAATATCTAACGGGACCCTCACTCAGTTTCCAACTGGCTGGTTAAAGACTAATCTGCATTACGTCTCCATTATCGTTCATGTCAGTGTTCACCAAAAACTGGGAAAAGCCCACTGCATTTTTACAAGATACCAAGGGACTAAACAAATGCCTCAATGAAAAATGACAATTTGAACCCTTTTTAATATATTTAGCTGTTTTATTTAAAAATTAAATCATTGTTAAATATTAATCACTAATCTGAAAAATTAATCAAAACTATTTCAATTGTTTGCTCATTAGATATTTTTACCATTTTTATAAACAAAAGATATCAAATTTACAATTTCTCTAGTGGTATCCTCTACAAATGTTGAATAAATTTTCTCTTTGTTTTAACTTGCACAATCAGAACTCCTGAAAGAAAGGCTGAGAAATCTGTTTCAAGTCTCAACATGTGCTATGATTTGTATCTAAGATAATGCCAATGAAATGCCTTTAGTTTTTAACTGAATACAATTTTTATCCTAAGTTATTAGGAGTTTAATGCATCTTCAGTGCAGTGTTTTCTTCAGATTCATTGCAATTCACTTGTTTTTTTGTTTTTGTTTTTTAATCAAAACTGCTTCTGCTACTGTTTATGTTTATACAAATTTGAAACTCTTCTATATTACAAAGCTTCTTTGTTTAAAATACAAAGACATTGTGATCTGAAGTCAGAAAATTGATAATGCACCTCATAGGTTCTTTGTTTTAAAATTAAAACAAATAAAAATTTTGTTAAAAATCTTCCATTATCTAACAGAAAATACTTCCTCATCTTAATACAAGAAAAAAAATGGTTTATAAAGTTCAGTTTCTCTGAATATTTTTACATTTGGTAAGAAATCCAACTAGGAGTTAAGAACAATGCCAACTATGGTCTCTAGCTTTGGTTGGCAACCAGTCTTATGAGAAGAATAGTTTTAAAAATTATGGAAGTTCAAATTTATGAAAAAATGCTGAAAAATTCTCTAACCTGATGTGCAAAATCTGATAAAATGCTCAAACATTAGAATTATGTTTGAAACTATATTTTGGTCAAAACTTAGCACCTAAAAGAATACAAACTTTGCTTTCTCATATTTTACATCTAATAAACTAATGATATTTTCTCTTGGTATTTCTAATACATGTATCTGACTCTTATTATAAACAACAAATAATTAAGGTGTAATTTGTTCTTAAAACTAAACTTAAAATTGAGCACAAATTTTGTGTTTATACAGTTGATTCAGTCTGTGTTAAGCTCAACTCTTCTGTAAAAATTAGTGATTCAAAGAACTACAGTTTTGTTTCAGATTTTTATCAGAATGTTACTGATTCCTATAATACATGAGCGTTTTTCTCTTGTACACATACTAGTTGTGTGAAATCTTTGCTTTTTTTATTTTACTTCTGTTAATTCTATTTGTTATAGCGACATCAGAAATCTGCTTAATTTATTTTTTCTTAAACTCTTGGAAAAAAAATATTAGAATCTTTTCTTAGGCTTTTCCATTGAGAACTTAGTATTAATCTATAGTGACCAAAAATAGCACAGCTGTGACAGGACACAAAACAAGTATTTTTTTGTGTGTTTATCAGTAAACCTTCTTTTACAAGTTCTCCAATATCATTACTCATTTCTCACATTTAAACACTTGTGTTTACCAAAAATAAATAAATAAATAAATAAAATTACATTTTCCATTTTTATTTGTGAACAATGAAAGAAAAGCTAAAACTCAAATAGAAATACTACTATTCAGCTTTTATTCCTGGGATCAATGTATTATCTGCTTGATCAATGGCTCTTAAGTTGAATCAGTTAGATTTTTTTTTTTTTTTGTTAAATGGAAAATCTTTACAGAGTAAAGCAATCAAGTGAAAGGATGATTTAAAAGAACTCTAAAAAAAAGAAAACCAGGTGAAAGGAAAAACTGAATTTGTACATAGAGACTGGGGAAGTAGTGAAAATAAAAATGCTGGCTGGATACAAAAAGACAGTGATGGGTTAAAAGTAATAGTAATATATTGTAAATTTCTAATAATTCTCAGTTTATCAGTAGATGTTGGGTTTCACATTTTTTATTGTTGAAATATTGTCATTTCTAAGTCATTTCCATATCTAATTAACATGCTTTATTGCTTTCTGAAAGAAACAAGGCGATAAGATAACCCACAAAATTAACCACCTTACATAAACCTGTTTCAATAGAAAGTTAAAAGCAGTTGTATATTTCCAGTAAAAACCACATTGACAAATCTGCCAAATTGGGGTGGTGCCCTATGAGATATATACACACACACGTCAGAAACATAACATCCTTGAGAATGACCAAGGAAGTGGCTGAAGGCACTTAGAGATTTAATAATGATAGAAGATCTCTACATTCTCTATTGCCAACAAAAAGAAAACCTGGCAGAATACTGGAAAAATTAAATCAAAAATTAATAAAATCTTCCTTATCCATCATTTTTAACAATGTATATAGAGGGTTGAACCTGACAATTACTATAAAGATGAAATTTATTATATCTATATTTTACTTGGGGAGGTAGAGGCACTAACCCAGCCATTTCATATTTTTGGCAATCTGATCTCAGTTAGCACTCTAAAGTCAAAAAATGCAAGTATACAGGGATTTTTTTAAGAAGTTGAAATTCAAGAGACATTTAGAAAGCCTAATCATTTCATTTTAAACAAGACAAAAAAAAGCTACTAATACACAAGAGGTTACTGAATGAGAGAAAATGAAAAAAAATACATTAAGTATAGAGAGAGAAAAAGAACAGGAATTAAGACAGACAATAACAATTGAAGTTGCATTTCAATTTTTGAAGATCAAAGTTGACTGGAAAGCAAAAAGCCAGAAGAGTGTTCCACAAGTAAAAAGTGCTAGAGAAGAAACTGTTAGAATAGAACTTATGGTTCCATCTAGCCATTTCAATTGTGAAATGATGAAATCTAGCTGCCAATTTTGTACTGCATTTCAATTCAAAGAGTTGAATTCATAAAGGTTACTTCTGAATTAAAATATTTGGGTCAGTGTTGTTTGTGTGTGTGTATATATATATATATATATATATATCTTCAGTAAAATATAGATATGATAAAACATATTCACATTTATTTCAGTTTTATAGTCCTTAGTTTCAAGTTGAGCCTTTTTGAGGATACCATGGACGAAACATGTGAGCAATGATATGGTTTGGTGAGAATGGAAAGGAAGCTGATACGTAACATCAGGAAAAGACATCTGAAGTTTCTGGGACATGTAATGAGGAAGAAGGACTTAGAGAATCTGATATTCACAGGACAGATAGAGGGAATGAAAGACAGGGGGAAGCAACATGTGACATACTTGATGGGCTTCAGCAAATGGATATCAGAGCAGGCTTTGGAAGTGATAATAAGAGAAAGGGGTGTTAGAAACTAAAAGGGATAGGGAGATGTGAAGGCCATGATCACCTACATCCTGAAGAGGCACAGCACATAGAAGAAAAATATAGGATGAAGCCATATTGAATCTCCCTAACCCTTCCATTAGCTTTTTATACTTCTATCAACATAATCTAGAAGCCATTACAACTTGGTAATTGGTGTTTTTATTTTGTTTTTTTATATGATATTGGTGTTTTAATTCATTTATTGCAGTTCTAACAATTCTTCTATATGCAGTGTCCCTTCAGGATGTAAGCAATCATGGCCCTTAACGTCTTCCTATCATTGTCGCTCTTAATGCTCCTTCTCCTGTTATTCCATTTAATCTTTTCTTCACCATCCATTGGTTCAAATCCATCAGGTATGTCATGTGCTGCTTTCCCTTGTCCCTCTTCCTCTCTATCCAACCTGTGAGCATCAGATTCTCCAACCCCTCCTTTCTCATTACATGTCCCCAAAACTTCAGCTGTCTTTTCTTGATGTTAAGTATCCATTTCCTTATTGTGTCCATCTTCTCCAAAACCTCATCATTGCTCATGTGCTCCATCTATGGTATCTGCAGCATCCTTCTGTAGAACCACATTTCAGTTGCTTCAATTCTTTCCTTCATCTTTGATGAAATTGTCCAGTATTCCCTGCCATATTGAAGGCCAGACATCACATAGCAATCCAGTACTCTTCTTCATTTCCAGCAAAAATTTTCCCATCTCTTAACACTCTACTCGGCTTCTGAAATGCATCCTTATAGACCCCAAATACACTGTAGTCTACTTGATAGAATGGAGGACTGTAGTAATAATTAGCTAATATCTTTGTGTTGATGCATTAATTAAGAATTCTTATACTATCATTCAACAGTAATGTGTAAATATTCTTGTCAGTGTCTAAAGGAAATGCTGAATTTATTATTTTCTAATGAGCTCTTTTTTATACCTGCAAACATGACTGACTGTAATTAACCACTATTTTATTAAACATGGCACTAATGTCAATGGCTACAGTTATGGGTAAACATGCTTGATGAATCTAATGAAGTTTAATACTGTGTAAATTTTTAATATCAGTCAGTATAAATATTAGTGTACACACACACACACGACTGAAGGGGGAAAAATTTCCTTTTTTGCTCAACCATGGAAATATGTATGTCAGATTTAAACAAAAGAAAGAAATTTTGAGAAAATGATTTCTCCTCTGAAAATCTTTTTGTCAAAACGCTACTTTCAGTGGATAATAAATCTGATGACTACCAATAAAAACAAAACAGTTAATCTGGCTTTTCATTGATTCAGTTTCTCTTAATGACAAACTAGCAGTATAGCCCGGCGTTGCTAGGGTGTAATAAAAGCTTTAAAACTAATCCATGGTCCTGGAGCTCAGACTCTTTGGACGTTGGCACAGAAGACTAAAAAGCAATAGTTGTTTCCAGTTAAACCGAAACCGTAGACTGAAAGAAAAATGAATGGATGTAAGTCAAATTTTGATTTCCTGGTATCGATATCAATAAGTTTTTTTCATCGTAAGCCTGGTATCTTGCCTTTTATGTGTGTGTGTGTATATATATATATATATATATATATATATATATCAAATTGATTTTCTGCACTATTGTAAGAACTGCAACCTTGAAACTTCTGAATATCATTTGTCTTTGTCTATATCAAATTTGATTAAAATTGGACCACTCCTTCTATAACCAAATTTTTTTTCAATTATCGATATTTATTGAGGGTACCTCGACACAAAACCTGGCTAAGAACACTCGCAGACGCTTATAGTACAACTGTGTAAATTTTCAAGGAAATCGGTTCAGCCGTTTCGGATTCTTTAGGTAACGGATACACACACACACACACACACACACACACACACACACAGACAAAGTGCCATTTATAAATAAGTTTAGATTAGATACATTGAATTTCTTTTGAAACATTGGTGTATGTTGTCAAGTTTGTTCCAGATTCAAATGTATGACTCCTTGGGAAAGAATGTCATTGCTCACTGGGTGGAGTCAATTTTATATTTGTCATTGATATGGTCATAAAATTTCAATGTTTCTGTGAAAATATAAATTTATGAAAGAATAATTTGGATCCTAACAGAAGATCTCAGTATCTTAAACCAAAAAGCATTTTACAAATACGTGCAGTTGTGAAAAACCTTTTTGTATTTTACACATTATTTTAAGGCAGAGTATGTCAATAGATAATGAAGGGGAAAACTATTTTATAATTTAATTAGATTAAAAACTGACTTTATTGAAAATAATAATTCATAATGAACTTAATCTCAATTTATTACTGCCAGTTATCATATTGTATTCTTTCAACCCACCCTTGCAAATCTGGTCACAATTTGTGTCTTTGTTTTCTTTTTAAATCTCAATGCAAGGCAAATATAGTGTGCAAACTTTGCACCACTCCAAAACGCTCCTGTATTTTTGTTAGTCAAGGGATGCATCTTAAAGGGTTCCAAGTTAAATTTAAACTTGAAGGTGTTCCAAATAATTTTCAATGAAAAGTTTGTAATAATGAGTATCATAAAGAAAAAATACTGACCATAAAACCACTCAGTGGAAGTTTATTCACTTCATGAGATCTGCCAATGAATACCTGAAGGATCAGCAAACACGGGATCAATTTGAAAACAAAACTTTTTCCATGGTATCTCAATTCATCAATTGAATTGAGATACTCTATTGCAAGAAGTTCAAACATGTTAAACAGATACTTGCCTTATTAAAGTGCTTAAGAATGTCACTTGAGTTGCAATATTTCTCGACCTGTGAAATGTTATCAAGATTTAATGGCTTTATTGATCAATTACACAAAAGCAAATGAACAGCTTTAAGCAATGGTTGAGAAGTCGATTTCAACATTTACAAAAAGAATTAGATAGTTGAAAAGTAGGACTTTGAAAACACAGAAAAGAACCATGAAAGAACAATTGTAAGTTGGCATTTAAATTAAAGAAATTTTAGTTGCTGGAAAAAATCAAATGAAATGTAACAGAGAACCAGGTCAACCCGATAAGACTCGGAGTTGGTTGTATGTTGTGCAGTAAGTGCTAGAAATTATGTCCTCTTCCATAATTGACTGTTGATAGAGGACATTCTACTTAGAGTAGGTGGCACTGACAATTTACATATTAACAATACTGGGCAGGTATTAGCCAATAGTCAGCATTAGTATTGAATTGGGAGAGCTATATAATGCCAGTTTTTTCTTGTTAGGAAAAGAGTACTCTCAACATGTAAATGTGCTTTCTGCACATTTACATGTTGAGAACACTCTTTACCCATAACTCTAGCCATTGACATTAGTGCCATCAGACAAGATGAACACAAGCTAGTGATTGAGAGACAATTACAGGCACCAAATTCAACTTAAAATTCCTGATTTGTTTCAGTAGCTGAATGAATGGAGAAGCTGGAACTGGTTTGCTGGCTATGTGGAGGAGAAGTCTCTGGGGCACGTGATGCCTTTGAGACTTAAGGGCAGAGTATTTGCAGTCTACTAACAGTTGAATGACAAAACAAAATCAAACATTGGCTAAATAAGACTGCCTTAATTGTAGCATTTGTTACAGATTCGTTCATTGCATACAAACAATTCGTTGAGCGGCACCTGCAGTACAGCAAAACCAGGGATGTATACCTGGCTGAATGGAAGAAACTTGTGTTCTTGTTGGGAGGGGGATAAGTGACCGTATGATGGCTTTTGCATTTGTGCACCGGTTGCCAGGCAATTTAAAGTAAACACTTTATGAGCAATCTAGGATGGACATGCTGTCTATTGACCAGTTGCTTTGCAATTATGAGAGACAAGATAAAGGATGTCATGGTGGCAGCAGCAATCCCAGCTAATGCAAAGCACAGGTGTCAGAAAGTGCTTTAGGTATAATGGCATTAGTCACATGGGGAAAGATTATCTGAGCTGAGAAAATAACGAGAACAAGAACAATGATATACCATGTTTGTTGTTACCATTGCCATACTGTGGGCCATACATCTCAAAACTGTCTAGGAAAATGTGAGAAGAGGAGACATGTTTCTGATGTCATTATTTTTTCCTCATGTTTTGACTGTAATTCAATTTATTTTGTGTTTTTGAAAAAAAAATTTTTTTCTTTTTTTAAGAACACCCAAATCTGAGAGATCTTCTAAAAGTGCAAGGTTTAAGAAACTATTCTTCACACAGCAAACACAATAATATACTTACAAGCAAACTAAAATCTGCTGCAAAAAAACTTATACAACACCAATATCATTATCAGATGTGCTGACAAAGCCAAATAACTATGTAGTTCTCAACTGACTGGATTACAACAAGAATCACAGCCTATCGTAGACGACACAAAAAAGTTACTAAATTAAGAAAAAATCCCACAGATTCATGAAAAAAGGCATGTAAATAAACTAATCACAGCAAACAACACTGATTTTGGTAGTTTAAAAATTAAGAAAATTGCCAGTGTCTTCACTATCCCAGCATTACCTGTGATCATGGTCCACTGTCACTGTATTTGTCAATACTGGCTGTTCACTGTCTATAGCTAGTAGAGAGACATGGTAGTCTTGGACAAGAGGCTCTGTATGTATAACAACCACAGACAGGGAGACCAGCACCTGTTGTGAGATCAGTCATCACTCTCCAGTTGCAAGGTGGAAGTTCTGTTAAGATCAACGTACTGGTAATACAAGAGAAACCACTTGCTTTGACCTCCTAATTGGGATGAATGCAATCCAGAACTGGGAGGAGTAAGAATCACTCTTTTGCATGCAGTTGACTTCAACAGAAAACCCTCCTTGTGAGGGTGGATGCAAGTTCTCTGGCCACTGGTATGGTATTGGAAGTGAATGGAGACATTGTGGAGGACACCTGCTGGCTTTGTTGTGACAGTGACACTCAACATATCAACCTAGTCAAGCTTAAAGGGCATAAACTTGGCCCAGCAGTGGAAGGTGAAACTGTTGCATCTGGTCACTGATTCCACGTGTACTCACCACTAGATAAATAACACCTTGATGAGAAAGGCACACCTGAAAATGAAGGCAGCATTTAAGACAACTTGGGACTCTTCAAGTGCTAATTGTAGAGTATGGCCTCACCTTCAATATAAGGTTGACTAACTCTGACCAAAATAAGGATGACAAAGTTCTACAAAGTTGATTGGATTTATTGAGAAAGAATATCAAACCTATCCTTTTGACAATGCTACTGCATTCACCGGGAGCTCCTTCAAGGCTTTCATCAAGGAATGGGGTGACTAGCTGCACTTTCAGTGTGTGTATATACTGTACAGAAACAGGATAGTAGAAAGGTGCCATAATAGCATAAAGTGGATTGTGGCACAGAAGCATTGCCCTGTACAATAAGCCATTTACTGGTATAATGTGATGCAAAAAGATAACCCATTCAGTCCAATTGCACCAGATAGCACAACTCATACTTATGACTTAAGCTCAAGGGCATTGATGCAGTACCTGCACTAACATCATTGACACAGCATGATACCCCACTCTCAAACTGTATGTCCTGATTAATGCCACATCATGTTAAAGATCTAACTGGGACAAGACCAAAGTGTGACACAAATGACTGATGACTTCTTCACGAGCAATGGGGAGTTGGAAGTGGATTCCCAGATGTTCGACATACAGTGGAGACAGTGATGGCAATGGGGACATACAGTGGAGACAGTGATAGCAATGAGGACGCCACAGTGGAGACAGTGATGGCAATGAGGACGCCACAGTGGAGACAGTGATGGCAATGAGGACGCCACAGTGGAGACAGTGATGGCAATGAGGACGCCACAGTGGAGACAGTGATGGCAATGAGGACGCCACAGTGGAGACAGTGATGGCAATGAGGACGCCACAGTGGAGACAGTGATGGCAATGAGGACGCCACAGTGGAGACAGTGATGGCAATGAGACGCCACAGTGGAGACAGTGATGGCAATGAGGACGCCACAGTGGAGACAGTGGCAATGAGGACGCCACAGTGGAGACAGTGATGGCAATGAGGACGCCACAGTGGAGACAGTGATGGCAATGAGGACGCCACAGTGGAGACAGTGATGGCAATGAGGACGCCACAGTGGAGACAGTGGCAATGAGGACGCTACAGTGGAGACAGTGATGGCAATGAGGACGCCACAGTGGAGACAGTGATGGCAATAGGGGCACCACAGTGGGGAGACAGTGATGGCAATGAGGACGCCACAGTGGAGACAGTGATGGCAATGAGGACGCCACAGTGGAGACGGTGATGGCAATGAGGACGCCACAGTGGAGACAGTGATGGCAATGAGGACGCCACAGTGGAGACAGTGATAGCAATGAGGACGCCACAGTGGAGACAGTGGTGGCAATGAGGACGCCACAGTGGAGACAGTGATGGCAATGAGGACGCCACAGTGGAGACAGTGGCAATGGGGACGCCACAGTGGAGACAGTGATAGCAATGAGGACGCCACCGAAGTGGAGACAGTGATGGCAATGAGGACGCACAGTGGACAGTGATGGCAATGAGGGCGCCACAGTGGAACAGTGATGGCAATGAGGACGCCACAGTGGAGACAGTGATGGCAATGAGGACGCCACAGTGGAGACAGTGATGGCAATGAGGACGCCACAGTGGAGACAGTGGCAATGAGGACGCCACAGTGGAACAGTGATAGCAATGGGAGCATACAGTGGAGACAGTGATGGCAATGGGGACGCCACAGTGGAGACAGTGATGGCAATAGGGACGCCACAGTGGAGACAGTGATGGCAATGAGACGCCACAGTGGAGACAGTGATGGCAATGAGGACGCCACAGTGGGCAAAGGAGCACCATACAAATCCTAAAAAGTTAGCCTTGAGCATTAGAATAAGTTAGAACAGCAGTGGAGGATAATTTAATACTTTTGTGATGCCTGGCACTTTTTTTTTCTCTTTCTCAGTTTTTCATGTAAGAATCAATCTCTCAAAGTTTCTTCAACATGCCTGCAATGATTTCAGCTAAACAGTTTTATTTTAATTTGAGTAAAATTCCCACAAATAAAATACTTACCTACAGAAATATCAAACTTTATGGTTAAGTTGGTATATAAACTTAAATATATTTAATATATATTTCTAATAAAAATCAGACTTAGACTCATGTTAAATTGAATGCAGAGTAGTGTGCCCTGTAAGTATAAATATTTAGAATATGACTACATTGGATCTACTTGGATTAATCTTTTGTATTGTTATCAACATCAATTCTGCTGCTGATTGCATTTTGTTTCTTTTGCTATTATTTCTAAAACTGGAAGTAAGTTCTTCTTCTTCTTCTATGTGCCCTGTCCCTTCAGGAAGTAGGCGATCATGGCCCTCCACGTCTCCCTATCCCTTGTGGCCCTTAGTATGTTTGTTCCTGTTACTCCTGGCAACCCCCGTTCCGTCATCCACCCGACCAGGCCCTGCAAATATGTTATCCGCTGCCTTCCTCTGTCTCTCTTTGCCTCTACTTGGCCAGTCTGTATCAGGTTCTCCAAGCTCTCCTTCCTCATTGCGTGTCCCAGGAACTTCAGTTGTCTCTTCTTGATGCTCAGTATTAATTTCCTTTTGGTTAAAAAAAAACTATTAGAATAGAACTTATGGTTATATTTCGACAGTAAAATGATGAGACCTATTTGCCACTTTAATAGTACGCTTAAATTCATGCACTTGATGAACTAGGTTGGATTGAAGCTTTCCAAATATAGATCTTCCTTCCTACCAATGAAATACGAAGAGAACAAGGATGGCTCACCCATGTGAACATGGTATAGCAGGTCTTAGGTTAATGATTAATGGAACTAGGGAACGTAGCTTGTCTAAACATTTTCTGTGGCAATAGCGATAATGAGAGGTTTATAATATTGCCTCTGTGGTAAGGAGTCATGGGGGTGGAATGTAAAATAATTCATCACCTACAAAGTTATATAAATGCTTTTAAACTCTATAAAGAATGCTATCTATTTAATCAATGTTCTGGAACCTTTTTTTTTTTTTTTTATTAATATATCTCCAAGTTGTAAAAACTTTTACTATCTAACTTTCACATGTTATCATGAAACATAGATCATTTCACTTTTGTTGATGAATTCTAATTGAAATGTGGGTACCAAATATCTGCATCACATGCTTTGTGCCTCTTAAACTAACTTTAACTTGCCTTCAAATGTTTTCTTTTAAATATTGGTTTCTTAGCTACTATACATCCTTACAGTCAATGTCTTTAAAGAACATGTCTATGATATCTACTGATATACTAAAATTGGTTAAGTAGTACTTGTCTTACAGTTTTATTTGGTTGAATGTTTTGGTATCGAGGGCAGTTTTTATTGTGCAGTTTTCAAGGAAGGCAAGGAAGTTTTATTGATCTGAAACACTTTCAGTGCTTTGAAACTGCTTTATAAAAAAAAAATTCTGAGATGCTGCCTCTTTAAAGTTACTGTTCCTTTGACATATTTTCATTGAGACATTTTCTCTCTAATTTCAATGTGACTTATGGTCACATAACCTTGAAACTGATATGATCACCAAAGTTAATCAACATGAAGCCTATTTAGTACCTAAGTGGGTGACTACTTGGGAATACCGGCTGTAAGCTTGAATGTATAGATGGTGTAATTGATAATATCTCAAGATTGTTAATTGGAGGGCCAAGTTTCAATTCCAGTTGGGTTTGTTATATTCACTCACAGACAATTCATACGTTGGGAAAGGTATGAATTCACCACTTTCCCTCTAGCTATGAGTTAATTACTAAGATTTTTATCTCTAAATCATTATTACTTAAAAAAAAAAAATCTCTTACAATCTAAAAATATTTTCTGGCTTTAAATAACCTGCAAAGGGTTACTAAAGCATAGAAAACAAAATCAAACTTCCACAGTTCCAGCCAATGTAAGAATACAAATGTTCAAAGTAAATTTTAATTAAAATTGCTAAAAAAAAAAAAAAAAAAAATTTCTCTCTCTTAACCCCCTCTCCCCGTTCAGGATCAGTTCTCAAGTCTTATTTCAATGTCTAGCATTTACGACCTTGTAAAATGGCAGACACGACATGGTAGTCCCACACTCTTTGTAATTTCAATTGATAGTTATCAATCACTAAATGCCTTACTCAGTTTCTTAAAAAAATATCTTTTCCTATTCCTATGCATCTTGGAATTTCACTCACCTCTTTTCATCATCTCTTAACAATGCTGCCCAGCTGTTGTTGAAAATAGAATTGCAAATATATGATGCCACTATTAAGCAGAAAGACAAAAAAGTGTGATGGCTAAAAATGACTCCCCACCCCTATTTTCAGGGATCATATTACGTTTTCTCTCTTGTGATAAGTGATATTACTAAAAATAGAAAAATATTTTCATCTGTGAAAAATGATATGCCAAACATGAACTTCTAAGATAATCATTAGAAATTTACTATAAAGTTTTTAGAGACTTTTGCAAAGATCTGTATTATTGATATTTACTGTGCTTAATGTAGTTAGCCACAGATTCAGATGTTAAAAGTGGAGAGCTGACTAAGAAGATTGTGCTGTACCAAACATTTAATTAAAAATGAGTTGCCTGCATTGAAAATAACTATTTAAAATTGTTTTTTAATTGGCCTTTTGAACTCAAACTATTGTTGCCAATGATTGCAAGAAAACAGAACGCATGGTTGTTCGCAAAAGGAACAGTCCAACAGGCAAAGTAGAAATAAGATATACCAAAATCAAACCAATACAATTTAAATATCTAGGAAGTGTTTTAACAGAGGATGGAAAGTGTGATAGTGAAAGATGCCTTGCAAAATTTACGCAAAGTATTAAGAAAACGATCTGCATTGTGGTGCAGTGGATATCAGCTTGGAAAGAGAAATCAAAGAGTCGAATTCAAATTCCAGTCAAAATACTTGCGTTCACTTATGCACAAGTACCCTTGAAAAAGGTATTAATCTGTTAATTCTTCCTCGAATTATGGGTTAAATAGTATGACAGATTGGGTTCTATAGCCTTGAGTTGGCAACCAGTCTATCACAGAAAGTAATGGCAACTTAATGCGAGAAAATCTTCCACCCAGTCAGTCATGTCTCTTTCAAGACATGACTGGGCAGTCTTTCAAGAAATGATTGCCCAAGTGTGTATCATATATGACGTTTAACTGACTAAGAAACAGCAAAATTTTGACAGAAACAAAGAAGAATGTTGAACTGTTAAATATCACTTCTTATATGGCAGTGAATGCTGAATAATCTAACAAATGAAGAAGAAACTTGAAGCAACAAAAATGTGGTTCTACAGAAGGATGCTGAAAAACATGGCCAACCATGTGAGCAACTCACAACTCACTCATTCTTTTATACTTACACAGGAACAACCACCACAGTGTTTGACATGTCAAACACCTTATACGATCAAACATATTCTAATGGAATGTGGTGCACTAGCTGGAACCAGAGCGGTATTTTAAAACAGATATGAGAAATTTGTTTGAGAAGGTGGAAATGGATGATGTTCTCTCTTTCTTGAGAGAGACAGGGTTATATCCAAAAATATATCATCTCGTCATAACCCAGAATACTCAACCAATCAAGGTTGATATACCATAAAAAACTAAACAACCAAATCACTGTTGGATAAAACTACACTGGTCCTTTCAGTCAGTTAAGTGCCATACATGATACACGCTTGGGCGATCATGTCTCAAAAGAGACATGACTGACTGGGCAGAAGATTATCCCACAGTAGGTTGCCATTGCTTTCTGCGGTAGACTGGTTGCCGACCAAAGCTATAGAACCCAATCTGTCCTGATATTTAACCCATAACTGGAAGGAAGAGACGGATTAATACCTTTCCCAAGGGTATTTGCACGTAAGTGAATACAATGGATTCAGCTAGAATTCGAACTCGGCTCCCAGGTTACCCACTGTAAATAAAACTGGTAGTGGAAAACTGCATCAATTGACCATACAAACAAATCAAACTGCTTGATATAAATAACTAATGTATGCTAGATAGAAACATTTGAAATCATTTATCGGAGTAAGAATAAACATGCCATGGCTCAAGGACATTATCCCTAAATTGTGTGTACAAAGTGTATATATTTTTAATATATATGCGCAGGCTGGATTTGGCATTAAGTGACCCATAGTGGTTGATATGCCATAAAATTCTAAACAACCAACCAACCAACCAACCATGTGAGCAACAATAATTTTTGAGAAAATAGAAACAAAAATGACACAATTACTTATCAGGAAGAGACATTTGAAATTTCTCGACACATAATGAGGAAAGAGGGTTTGGAAAATCTGATAATCACAGGCCTGATTGAAGGCAGGAAAGACAGAAGAAAACTGCCTAACCTACCTAGCAAGCTTGAGTAAACAGATGATGAAACAAGGTTTATGAGATAACAGAAAGACAAAATTTAAGAGCTACAGAGGACAGGGAATCATGGAGAGCCATGATTGCCAATGTCCTGAAGATAAATGACACAAAAAAAACATTTCAACCACCAAGTAAACACAATATTTTATGTCTATAAACAACAGAAGCTTTGGGAGATGAGATTAATTCCAGTTTTGATTTCACTTTTTGGTATTTTGTTGTTCTGCATTTGATGACCATTTAAATACCTTTCAAGAAACAGTGATTCAGTTTAAGTGATTGACAAGCTGTTTGCTCAAAATGACCAAGTTCATCTTCAAAATGAATAAACTGCAATTATTTCTAAAATAAAATAAAAATTTTCTCTTTGTTTTCATGTCATACAAATATATCTTATGATAAGATAAAGAAAAAATAGAACTTTACAAAGCTAACATGTTTCACTTTTATTAAAGCTTCATCAGAGAAAAGCCATTTCTTTGATTTTATAAATGCCACCCGAATTAGAAAAAAAACAAAAACAATTCTTTATGCAGGAAATACTTTGAGGGAATTCTGATAAATACATCAAATACACTTTATTAAATCACCAACTTTTATAAAATCCATACTTAAAGAATCTGAGATATGTCTTACTACTACTACTACATTCAGTGTTACATAAATCATTTGAAACTCACACAAAACATTCCCAAAATGAAAATGCCTACTAGACACAAACAAATGAATATACATTCAAATCTGAATCCTGCATAAACAAACTAGAATTATGGTACACTTACACAGATTATACACTTGAATGCTGCTTGACAAGATAAATGCATGTGAAGTCTGCTTAACCAATGAAAAACAAAACAAAAATAACATAGCATAAATGTTCTTCTCTTCCATATTTCATTCTCTGATGAAGCTTTAATGAAAGTGAAACATGTTAAATTTGTAAACATAATCTCCTTTGTTAAAGTACTTAAGTGATGAATATTAATGATAGGTTGAATGTTATAATGCATTAATTTAAAATCAAAATTCAGTTCATTATTAAGTATCAGGCTACTGACTTATTGCTTCACCCTTATATATATATATATATATATATATATATATATATATATATATATTAATTGGAGTAGATAGATCTATTGCCTGGTTCACACTCCACCCACGTCTATTGAACAGGTTAAGAGGCTCATCCCTTGTTCCCTGTTTAGGATGTGGTTTCCGGCTTTGTCTTCTTCAATCTTTTCACTATTACGTAGCCCCCTGCACATCAGTGGCGTTACCACCTTGCTTGGGGTGATACGATTAAAAAAAATATATATATATATATAATTCCAAGTGAAGAGAACTCAAGGTTTTTTTTATTTTGTGTGCTCTGCCATTTATTTATTATAAACAGTGCTCAATATAATGAGTATTATAGAGCTTAATATAATTATATGGTTATATCAATTTTACATTGCAACATGTTGCAATGTAAAATTGATATAATATATATATATATATATATATATATATATATATATATAGTGTTACGAACTGGTAGCATATAGTCGAACCGCAGGTTCAAAAAAAAGAAAATGTGGGATCCTTTCTCGGTCTTCACTCAGAAGGGGATGCAACACACAGAAGTTAAGGAAGAACAGACGCAAAACGACGGATTCCAAAATAAAACATTTATAACATATAAAAAAAAAGGAAAAAAAGTTCATTTAGCAAAAGGGGAAGGGGACTATAAAGAAAACAGGAGGAGCGAGCGAATACAAATACGCATATAACACAAAAGATCAAGCCAAAGTATAACAGAAAGAAATTGGGTCGCCGAAGCGAAAGTTCTGTTTTGAAAATAATATTTCATTTTCTCTGGTTCCTTCTCCTTTGAGAAATTGGGATTGTTTGGAGTTCACGTCATTTGGTCGGTCAGTCCAGCTTCATAGCAGTCGTTTTCATTTATAGCCGCCAGACTTTGCTGTCTTCAATTCTGTGGGTAGTCATCCGAAGTCAGGACGAGTCTTTTCTGAGTGACCTTTATCTGTCACCGGGTGGACAGGAACTGGAATATCTCTTTTGATTTCGGTTGTCCCCAAAACAGTCACGTGGGCTCTCCCTCCGGGGAAACAGTGACCGCCAAGGTTTTCACTTATGACTGACTGACCTGGTAACAGCAAGGTTTTGAAAACCAGATCATTCTTTGCCGCGATCACTCCAAGTTCGGACTAGACTCGTAGCTTGTGTGGGGGAGTAGAGGAAAAAGTGTGAAGAGAAGGAAAGAGTATGGCTGATCGTAGGACATATTCGCTCTCCAGTTAAAGACATTAGGTCTTATCTACTTTCATTTAATTATTTATTTTTCTTTTATATCTAACTGGGGCTTTGGGAGTACATTTTGGCCTTAGGCCTATATCGTTAATAAAAATCGTGGGTACATCACAATATATATATATATATATAAACTGTTTCGTGAAAGGTACTTAAATGGTCATCAGATGCAGAACAACAAATGCAAAATTGATATAACCATATATATATATATATATATATATATATATATATATATATATATACACACACACACATAGCCTAATGTTAAGAAACTTTTACACAACAAATATTGTTTTTTTTTTAACAATCTTTGTCAATGCATTTTTCCCATTAATTCTATTTCTTGATGATTTTGATTTACAGCTGCAGGTTTTATTAAAGGCCAGGAAATATTTTCAGGTTCTAATAATTTGGGGAAATTTTGGGAAATAATGATTTACTGAGACAAACTTGTTAACCATTACACCACATCAAAATTCCCAGGCTTTCATTAGAGAGAAAATGTCTGTGATTTAATTTTGTTTTTTAATGACCAATCAAACTTTTTCCAGAAAATATTTTTAGATTGTAAGAATTTTTAGGAGATAATTATTTACAGATACATGTCCTACTAATTAACCCATACCTTGGAAGAAAAGTCAGATTTATATCTTTCACAAGGGTCAGTCAGTTAAGTGCCATACGTGATACATGCTTGAGCGATCATGTCTCAAAAGAGACATGACTGACTGAGCAGAAGATTATCCCACAGTAGGTTGCCGTTGCTTTCTGCAGTAGACTGGTTGCCGACCAAGGCTATAGAACCCAATCTGTCCTGTTATTTAACCCATAACTGGAAGGAATAGGTGGATTAATACCTTTCCCAAGGGTATTTGCGCGTAAGTGAATGCAATGAATTCAGCTGGAACTCAAACACGGCTCCCAGGTTTCTCATTCCGAGCCGATATCCAATGCACCACAACGCACATTTGAGCATAAAGGAATATAACAAACCTAACTGAAATTGGAACTTGGCTCTTTAATTTATAATTCCGATCCACTATCCGTTACATCACTCACACATCTAAGCTTACACCATCTGATATTCCCTGAGTGATCCTCCATCTAAGCACTGACCAAGCTTGACATTACTTAAATTTAGTGATCATATGATAACCAGCGTTTCAGTGTGGTATTGGTGTAAACCTTATTTCTTGCTGATGCATGCACATATACAGGTATTTACTAAACTTAATTGTTTGGCACAAGGCTATAAGTAGAAAAAATTGAACATTTTACATAATAATAATGGTCTGCTATACTAACTCCATAAATGTTACCACTCGAAAAAAAAAAACTACAATAAGTTTCAGGGTGCATCCAATGCTAACCAAAGACAGTATGAATGACCTACTATATGACCTTACTGACCATTAACACATAAAATGCTCACATTTTATACACACATCTCTCAAATTGATCACTGTTGTTTTTATTTTTAATTTATTTTCAGCATAAACATTAAAAACATGGCCTTAAGAAATTGAGTAATACCTGTTCAAGGTCAAATCCTATGCACATCTCTTGCTTCTAGCTTTTTAATAAGAAACTGAATTCCATGTTTTAGCCTGCTTTCTCATTAAGCTAGTCAAAATATCAACTTCTCTTAGGTTCTTTTCAGCACAACCCAAACAAACCTACTCCTATCCTGTTTAGTCTGCTTCAACATGCATTTTAGAAATTCCTGTGGAAGTTTTTTGCAAATGTGTTTTTATTTTGTGCATCTCCTTCATCTTTATCAAAGTATTACACTTTTTGTGTATGTAAGTTCTATTTACATTTGAAAGTAGTATATATATCAGTATGCAATACACACACACACACACACACGTGTGTGTGTAAGTAATTCTACTTATTTGTGTAATTTCTGTGTTTTAATTCCTATATTTTTTGTCTTATGTGAAAAAAAATACATATTCCTAAAGAACACACACACAGGTCTCTTTAAATATCCTTATACATATAATTTTGTGTCCTGTTATCATTGGGTCCAGTTATAATAGAAATTCTATCTGAAAAAATGATTGTTAATGTAATATTCATGTTCAAAAAAAGTAAGAATTCTTACAATCCAAGATATGTTTCAGCTTTAATTTCCCCACAAAAGGTTGATAAACTGTAAAAAATAAAATCAGTCAATCAATCCTATTATCATTATGTTTGCATTATTTCCATCTATGGCAGGTTGCAAAAATCACATGACTTACCTTAAGAATTTCTGTTGTAAATGTTTTGGGTCCATACCACAACGGGTTGGGCTACTGGGAGATGAGAATTTTTATGGAGACACCATTATTTGATAGAAGCTTTTAGCCTTGGTTTGCAATCTATCTGACTGACTCTGTGCTAGCATAACATCCATTGATGGCTTCCAAACACGTTTGCTTACCAATTTTTACTACCAAGGCTTGGGTCAATGTATGGTATGGTTTTCAAGCACTTTCTAATAGTACCACATGCTGGGATTGTCTCCCCAGACCATAATTATCAAAAATTATCACCTTCTTCACAAATCAATCCTGATAAGATTCAAACCTAGATTTCCTGCTCAGAACAATGATCTCTCTGCATGTGAAGTTATGAAGATGATGACTGAGACATATAATGAGGAAAGAGAGCTTGGAGAATTTGTTACTCACAGGGTAGATAGAGAGGAAAAAGAAACAGGAAAACAGCACATAACATACTCGATGGCTTAAGCAAATGAATGGCAGAGGAGGGTTTGGGAAAAATAACAAGATAAAATATATTAAAAGCTACAAGGAACAGGAAGAAGTGGAGGGCCATGATTGTCTTCATTCTGAAGAGACAGGGCACCTAAAAGTATATATGCAATTTTTTTATCGTTTCACACCAAGCAAGGTGATAAAGCCACCAAGATGCAAAGTAGCTACTGAGGATATAATAAAAAAAAAAAAGATTGAAGGATAATGAGGAGAAAGGAAAAACAAAAAATCAGAATTAAAGGAGAAAGATAATGGTCGACATTGCATTTAAATTTATGTAGATTATCGTTGATGAGAAAACAAGGTGGAAGAGTTTTATAGGTGTGAGAGAAGAAACTATTAAAGGATACTGGCCTCCATCTCTTCCATAGTCTGCAGACTGGTCTCTCTTGTCTTCGTTGGCAACCAGCCTAGTAAAAGGACAACTAAGAATTCAAAAACAACAATGGAACCAATAATTTTAAAACAAAAAATGAAATTGCTTGTGAACTCTAGTGCAGGAGCACATTCAGCTAAGAGTGAAAACCATCAGAAACTAAATGCCAAGCCACAGACAAAATTTAGAAACAAAATCCACAATCATTGTAGGATAGGATACAAAAAAGTTTCCTCCTTCCATAATGAGAAAAACCTTGATCATGTCTTGTGACTTCACAAAAATTTTAAAGAAGTTTTCCCAATTGTTACATGGCACTCACCCTAGATCTTCTATGTATCATGCCCTTTCAGGACATTGGCAATCATGGCTTCTGCATTGTAGCTCTTAATAAGTTTTGTCTTTTTGCTATTTCTCCTAAACCTTGTTCTGTCATCCATTTATGCAAGCTTGATAATAGGTTAAGCATTGTTGTCTTCTGTCTTCAATCTATTCTGTAAGCATCAAATTTTTCATGCCTTCCTTCTTTATTATCTTCCTGATGTTAAGTATAAGTGTCTTTTTTGTTTACATTTTCTTTGACTTTACTCCCATATTCAGTCCATATTATTATCAGCATCCTTCTGTAGAACCAGATTTCTGTTGTATCAAGTTTCTTCATCAGTTGCAAAATACAAGTGAATATGTCTCAGGCCCACAAGGGAATTTTTCACATGTTGATGCCCATCACAAAATCTGGCATGAAAAAAATAAGACAGCATTAATTACATTTTTTTTTTTTTTTTAAATCCAAAATTATGAAAATTAAAATAATAATCCAGTATTAATGGTAAGGTTTCTGCCCATAGCCTATTAATACTCACCATCCTAAAAGTGGGTTAAGTTGGAAAGTAGCATGCACATTATCAACTCCACCCTTTAAGCCTGGAGCTTACATGACATGGTCCAGCAAAGTGGGATGTTGACAGATTTTGGTTCTTTGAAAAAAGAAAACAATTAATTATCCCTGTGTTAAACAGAAGAGTATTACTTTGAAAAACTTTTGAGCAGTTGGTCTGGAGACTGAAACATTCTATTTGAAATTAATATTCATTAGAATTAAGTGCATTGAAAAAGGAGATTTTGTTGAAAAATAAGTTATATGCGTGAGAGGTGAGGGTGATGAAAAGTTCAAGGCTGAAACCACTTCTTAAAATCTGAACAGACATTAGAATTCTAAAAATAATTTTTTCTCATTTCAAATTCCTTCTTTGTCAGGATCAACTTTTTCATCCCCTCCCCTTCTTCCTGCCATATAATATTAAACAATATTTTCTTTAAAGTCATCCTACTTATTGTAGCATAAGAATAATCATTGTTTGTCACAGAACATATACATACTGTATATAAAAAAAATCTATTATCTCTGCGCACATACACACACACACACGCACAATCTTGCCGAGATAAACAAAACACTTGGACAATTTTTATATTTATGTCCTCAAAAGAAAGAAATCATAAGATCACATGAAAAATGACAAAAAAAACTTAACCCTCACACCTTGTCTGTCATTTTTTTTATGAAACCTGCATAAGATATATTGCTGCCTAAATATACAATTTATGTAAAAAGATATAGGTACCTCCACTCATTTTCAATATTCAAGCTTTAAATTGAATATTTAAAAATAAAAAAGTTTTATTTTAGTTTTAATTGAAAGCTAAATGATTAAATTTATTTCCAGCAAGCAAAATACTTTGTATTTCAAACAGAAATTATATTGATTGAAATCTAAATTTTTTTTTTTTTTTTTTTTTTAAATCTTTTAATTTTTTGGCCATTTTAAGTATTCGGTACATTTGTAAACTAAAGTTAATTCTCGGTTTTAAAAATAAAATATACATCTGTAAGACATTGTTTTTGAAAATTACCAAATTTAAAGTTAATATGATTTACACAAGTATTACTTATGGCATGAAATTTAGAATGAAACTATTAAACACAGAGTTCAATTTTCTGAGATATTCACCATATATAATACTCTTATTGTTATATAATTACTTATGACTTTGCCAAAATAAGTTTATTGGGCTTTGTTTTGGAATTATATAATTTATCTTATTTCTCTTTGATAAAATGTTCTATAAAGCTTTAAATGTGAAATAGCTTTTTATTTTAAACTTTTTCTTAACATCATTCTGATCTTTTATGCTCGCAACTATATATATATATATATATATATATATATATACACACACACACACACACTAGCAGTATAGCCCGGCATTGCTCAGGTGTAATGAAAGCTTTAAAACTAATTCATGGTCCTGGAGCTCAGACTCTTTGAACGTTGGCATGAAAGACTAAAAAGCAATAGTTGTTTCCAGTTAAAGCGAAACCATAGAAAAATGAATGGATGTAAGTCAAATTTTAATTTCCTGGTATCAATATCAAATAAGTTTTCTTCGTTGTAAACTGAATTTTGAAGGCTAAATAAGTCCTCTGAGTAAATGGTATCATGGCTGAGACTAAGAACTACAATTATACCTACTTAGAGCCAAACCCAAAGCAAAAACTAAAATAAAAGGGCTGAAAAAAATACAGACATACAGGCAGATAAACAGACACACACACACAAACATCTTGCCTTTTTATATATATATATATATATATATATAGATATATATAATTGATTTTCTGCACTATTGTAAGAACTGCAACCTTGAAACTTCTGAATATCGTTTCTTATGTCTTTGTCTATGAGTATATCAAATTTGATTAAAATCAGACCACTCCTTCTATAACCCGATTTTTTTTCGATTATCGATTTTCGATATTTATCGGAGGTACCTCAACACAAAACCTAGTTAAGAACACACGCAGACACTTATAGTACAACTGTGTAAATTTTCAAGGAAATCGGTTCAGCTGTTTCAGAGTCTGTAGGTAACATACACACACAGTTCCATTTATAAATAAGTTTAGATTATATATATATATATATATATATATATATAAATATCTGAATAAACTTTAATAATGCTATGCTTTGCCCTCTATTTAGTATTATGGACATCCTATATAGCTTTTCCTTAGTTCTAATTTTATCAACAAACCCTTTTAAAACGCATCTGAAAAAAAAGTTATAAAAATAACACCTCTACAGTGATTGCCACCAACAGAAAAACATGACCCATTCATTGTTGCTATTTCCTCATCATCAAATGCTACATAATGTAGACGACCCAATAACTAGCTTATGATTGCTTAATTTTATTCACCCAACCAATGTAGACTTAACTTTCTATTGGTTAATCAAGTCTTACCTACAAGAACATTCTTAATTCTTTCCTTATGCCCCCCCCCCTTAACTGTCTGAACATGGTTGACAAATTTTAAAATTTTCATAAAAATCATTCTCAACACCAGTGACCAATATCTGCTCATATTTTCATTAAGATTTCATGAATGTATAAAACCAATAGACATAACACACATCATTACAATAAAAATAGGGAGTCTATTTCAAACATGAGTATCCACTAATGAAAAAAGTGGATCCACAAATTCTTCAGAAATGTATTAGTAAGAGTAAGAACAAATGGAGTAACAATCAACAGTTTGTAGCATTTACTTTTTAAAAGTGCTCAATGCAAAGTAGAGCAATATTATTATTGTAATATTTTGATCATAAGTAGTTATAATAAAAAAAACATTTTACATTGCTACACAAAAGTACAATTAATAGTACTAAAACACGATAACTTTTGTGTAGCGATGTAAAATGTTTTTTTTATTATAACTACTTATGATCAAAATATTACAATAATAATATTGCTCTACTTTGCATTGAGCACTTTTAAAAAGTAAATGCTACAAACTGTTGATTGTTACTCCATTTGTTCTTACTCTTACTAATACATTTCTGAAGAATTTGTGGATCCACTTTTTTCATTAGTGGATACTCATGTTTGAAATAGACTCCCTATTTTTATTGTAAATGATGTGTGTTATGTCTGTCGGTTTTATACATTCATGAAATCTTAATGAAAATATGAGCAAATACATGCTTTTCGAAAAAAAATATTTGAATGATGAAGTATGCTTTCCTTAAAAAATAAAATAGAGCTTCACAAAACTGTGACACTCTCTGTCACTGAGTAGTAAGTCACCCCCGGATCAAACAGTGGTTTCTCTTACAAAGGGTAATACAGTATCTCTTATAATGATGTTTGAAGTAATAAAAATGTCAGGTTAAAAATCAGTCTATTCTTTAAAAATATATGCACGTCAAAAAAACTTAAGGTTGATCTGGTAGATCACTGGTTGAAAATTTGTATCACACAATTTCTTGAAGTAGGGAAGGTCAGCATTTAAAATGTTTTGTAACACATTTCTAATAGAACGGATCTGAAGTAGGCTGAAGATCAGTTCCATAAGAAATATGTTACAAAACAACAATCGATCTATCAAAGATAATACCAGAAAACTGGCTGATTATTATCTAGTATAATTATCTAATTATACTAGATAATGCTACTTTCGAATTGAACCCTCTATTACAATCACTGGGGTATATCATCCTCATTATGTTCGGTTCAAAATTCCTATCACCTGAAGAAGGCTGGAGCATACAAAGGCCGAAATGTCATACAAATGGCAACAATAGTCTGAATAATGTAAATACTGTAAATACTACCTCATCTCAGAAATATAAACAAATAGAATGATCTATTATTAAATGTCGTACAAATGGCAACAAAGATGAGGTATTATTTGTCTGAAGTAGGGAAGGTCAGCATTTAAAATGTTCTATTTTTTACTTGTTCCTGAAAACTGACAATTGGTATTGTGTGTATGTTTCTTTCATTCTTTTTACTTGTCACGGATGTAAAGTTTTTAACATATGTCAAAACCATTTCACATACAAACTTTCATTCTAAATGCTTAAATACGAATCACTTATTAACCTCACTGTGCTGTGTCCCTTCAGAACGTTGGTAATCCTGGCTCTTTCCTGTCTTTTGTAGCACTTAATAAATTTTATCTTTTTTTTTTTTTTTTTTTTTTTTTTTTTATCCCTCTTAAACCTTACTTCTCCATCCATTTACTTAATCTCACGAGGTAGGTCATTTGTTGTTTTCCTGTCTTTCTTACCTTCAATATGTTTCCGAGCCCTCTTTCTTTATGTGCCTGAGAAATTTCAAGTCTCTCTTCCTGATGTTAAGTATAAATTTCCATTTTGTTTCCATTTTCTCTAAATCATCATTGTTCAGTCCATGATATTCTCAGCATCCTTTTGTAGATCCACATTTCTGTTGCGTCAAGTTTCTTTATCTGCAAGGTGGTTGTCCAGCATTCCTGACATATAGGAGGATTGATAATTATATAACGGTTCATATTCTTTTCTTATAACAGCTTTTTTTTTTCTTTTCTTTTTTTTTTTTGTAAGCAGAGGTGAATCTCAAAGAAAGGCTACTTATAATAAAAGAAAAAAGCTGCAGTGTGTGTGATTAGGTACCTCCACTCATTTTTGATATTTGAATATTAAGTTGAATTCTTAAAAATAAAAAAAATTTCTTGAAAGTTTTAGTTTTGATTGAAAGCTAAATGATTAAATTTACTAATTCCAGTAAGCAAAATACTCTGGTGTATTTTTTAAAATTATATTGATTGGAATCAATTTTTTTTTAATCTTTCAATTTTTTGGCCATTTTTAAGCGATTGACAAATTTGTAAATAAAAGTTAATTCTCTGTTTGAAAAATATTGTAAAAATAAAATATACACATTTTTGGAAAATTAGCAATTTTTATGTTAAATTAATCTGATTTAAATAAGTATTACTCATTTATAGCATGAAATTTAGAATAAAAATATTTCTTAATCACAGAGATGAACTTTTTTACCTGTCCGCCATATATCAAATGTGTTGACAGGTTGTCAGATTAGAGATAAGTATGGCGATCAAAAGTAACAATTGTACAAATTTTTTTCTGGATAAGGGGAAGAAACTCTGAATAACATGACCTTTTGATTTACATAGAAATTACCATAAAAAAAAAATTTTTAATTATTTTAAAAATAGGAAAGAAGAACAATTTCTATTAAACTTTTAATTACAAAATATGAACTTCACTTCATACGTTTTGAAGTATTTTAAAAACAATTTTAAAATTTCATTTTAATTGTAAAAAAAATTAAAAATTTTTTTTTTCTTTTTTCAGACAATTATGTCCTTAATTTTTATTACTTATTCAAGCAAATTAAATAATACCATAGTTATATTCCATTTTTTATTTTACTATTAGGAGCAGATTTTTGAAAAAGAGGCATAATTTAAAAAAAAAATAGATGATTTACATTCCCCAGTGAGTCCTGCATTTAACTAATAAAATCATTTATCACAACAATACATAACTTCTTAAAATTTAATGAATTTACATGGTGGGAGGGTAACAGATGAAAAAAAATAAAAAAATTTTACCAAAATTTTTTTAAAATAATGATTTCCAAAATTTCATTCATTTGTGAATAAGTCCTGAAAGTTTCATTATAATCCAACAATTTAATTTTTACAAGAATTTTCAATTGTGTTTGTCACCAGAAAAAAAAATGATCTAATGTTTTCCATAGTAAACTCTCATAACAATTTCGTTGCCCACTAACTAAAATCTAAACAAGATTTTTTTACCAAAATTTCGAATGTGTTAGAAAAGATTGAAAAAAATTCTGAAAGCAATTAAAAATACTTTGATCTTTCCTCTTAATATAAACATTTTGATGGGAAACGTTTGTTCTTATTAAGTTTGGGACCTTTTTTTATTCTGTTTTTTTAGTGATTCAGTGGAAAACTATATATATATATATGTATATATATATATATATATGGACTTTAACAAACAGGAGTTCCAACTTTCCCTTCATTAGTGATTATTTGTATTCCTGTGTCCCTGTTCATTACTATTAATAACTGTCAATGGTTACCTATGAATAAGTGTTGGTCGAAAGATATCTAAGGTCCTAATAATGATGTCCTGTTTGTTAAAGTCTATTGTTCGTTTCTGTGGATAGAAATCCTTGTTTGTTTGTGTGTGTGTGTGTAGTAATTTTGTTATTAGAATGGTTTATAAAAGCATATCACTAAACAAAAATTTTCATGTTTCAGAACAATACTGTTCTTCTTCAGATGATATGTTAAAACAAATGGTGAAAATGATTTATCTTAGAAATATAAGATGAATTCATGGTTATTTAGAAAATTAGGGAGTGGTAGTTGGAGAAAATGCTTTAGGTGTGTCAATATTGTTCAATCAAAAATGATAATTATGTAACCATGGAGTTTTAAGATTTGGGTTGCAAAAGGAAGCAGTCTGGCCTGGTGTCTAGACTTGTTACTTTTTAATTTTGTCTGGATAAAATACATAGTGGGATTTTTTAAATGGGTAGACAATTTTTAACAGCAGGTTGGATTTTTTTTTTTTTAACCTAACGAATAAAGAATGTTTAGGTTAGAATTAAGATTAAATAATGATGACGTACTTAGGTATATTGTACTAAGAAAAACAAGTATTGTGTGGGTCACTAATTTTAGTAAAATAATTTTTATTTTTTAAATTATATTGGAGCATAAGTTATAAATGGAACATTGTAATTAAATTTTAAAGAAAATTATTTTGTCTGAGTAGGGTACATAGTGGGAACACACAATACTTAAATAGGTAAATAATTTTTAACAGCAGGTTGAATGTTTTTTTTTTGTTTTTTTTATAACTATTTCATGAGTAAAGGGGCTGGAATGTTTAAGTTAGAATTAAGATTAAATAATTATTGTATATTAAAGTATATTGTAGTTAAGAAAACTAATTAAGTAATTTTTTTTTTTTTAATCATATCACCCCAAGCAAGGCAGTAATGCCACTGAAGCACAGGGGGCTACGTAAAAATGAAAAGATTGGAAAAGAGAAAGCCGGGAACCACATCCTAAACAGGGAACAAGGGATGAGCCTCTACACCTGTTCAATAGACATGGGTGGAGTGTGAACCGGGTGACAGTTTAGTCTATCTACTCCAATTGTGGAAAAAAAAAAAATTAAAGAGTTAAGAGAAAGCCGGAAACCACATCCTAAACAGGGAACAAGGGATGAGCCTCTACACCTGTTCAATAGATGTGGGTGGAGTGATATATATGTGTGTGTGTAAATAAGTTTTTGTGACTGAACGTATTTCTTTTTATGATTAATTCATTTGTTTTGTATGGTTTATTCATAAATGCAAAACTTATTAAAAATGTATAGTAGGTAATTGTGTGGGTCATTTATTTTAGTAAAATAATTTTTAATTTTTAGAGCATAACTTATAAATGAAACATTGTAGTTCTTCAAAGAGAATTATTTTGATGGGTAAGATTGTGCCTGAGTGAAAAGCTGCAGATTTTAAGGTTCCCTAAAAATGAGGAAACTACTGAACCATAGAAATGAATTGACTGCTTTATGTAAACATCAAAAGTATTTTTTGCTAAATTTTAATCCATTATGTTTCATTTATGACTTGTGCTCCCATATAACTTAAAAATTAAAATTTATTTTACTAAAATAAATGGCCCACAAAATACTGGGTGGTTTCCTTAACTACAATATACCTTAGTATTCTAAAATTATTTAATTCTAATTCTAATATAAACATTCCACTCCCTTTACTCATGAGGTAGTACAAACAAAATCTAATTAAAAAAAAAAAAAACCCTGAAGTCTAGCTTGCTGTTGAAGATTGTTGTCTGCTTATTTAAATAATGTATGGTCCCACAATGTATCTTACTCATCAAAATTCTTTTAAACTTTAAAAACTACAATATTTTATTTATAACTTAGGCTCCAATATAACTTAAAAATTATTTTACTAAAACAAATGACCCACACAATACTTAGTTTTCTCAACTATAATATACTTTAATATACCATAATTATTTAATCCTAATTCTAACCTAAAAATATCCAACCTGCTGTTAAAAATTGTTTACCAATTTAAGTATTGTGTGGTCCCGCTATGTAACTTACTCAGACAAAATAATTTTCTCTAAAATTTAACTAATTACAATGTTTCAGTTATAACTTATACGTCAACATAACTTAAAGAATAAAAATTTACTAAAATAAATGACCCATACTTAATTGTTTTTCTTACTACAATATACCTAAGTATACCATAACATTTAATCCTAATTCAAACCTAAACATTCCAGCCCCTTTACTCATGAGCTAATTTTAAAAAAAAAGAAGCCTAAAATCTAACCTGTTAAAAATTGTCTAAACACCAGGTTACTCTGCTTCTTTTCACAACCCAAATCTTAACACTCCATAGTTACCTAATTCTCATTTTTGATTGAACAACATTGACGCACCTAAAGCATTTTTCCCAACTACCACTCCCTAATTTTCTAAATAACCATGAATTCATCTTATATTTTCAACATAAATCATTTTCACCATTTATTTTAACATATCACCTGAAGAACGGTATTGTTCTGAAGCATGGAAATTTTTGTGTAGTGATATGTTTTTAATAACCATTGTAATAACAAAATTATAATATTAAGCTCTACTCTGTATCAAGCACCCTTTATGCTTGAACAGTAGGTTTTAATCTACATGTTCTTTCACTTTCTTTATATATATATATATATATATATATATATATATATATATAAAATGATAATTGATAATGTTCAGGCACAAGAAAGAAACTGAAGTCTGAATGGCTTTGTATTTTAATGTTTAGTAATATTTTTTTCTAAAATTTGTGACTTTGTTAAATCAAAGGAAGTTTCAGTTAAAAGGACTTCTTCACAAGCAAATATTCAACATTTTTTACAGTCAGACAAGTGCTTCAACATTTTTTACAGTCAGACAAGTGCTTGCTCTCATGATAGGTCTGTAATATTTGTACCTAGTATGTTTTGGATAATAATTAAGAGATACAAATATTAACCTGTTAAAACAAACTTTATTTAACTTCCTCTACATTCTTGTGTGAGTCCCTCGTGGCTGGTTAAAATGTCCTCTGAGTAGCACGTGTGGCTGGTGTGCAATCTTTTGAGGAACTAAAAAAAACTGAACGGCTACTAGTTGTTGGTCAGTAGGGATGGGCCAGAGAGAGAGAAAAAGAGAGGGAGTGAGAGATGAAGGGATTTCTGGGATAGTAGTTCGTGACCTAGTTGGAAGCACCTGGAGAAGAGGCGGGAGAAGAAGACAAAGTTAATGTTTAGGTAGTATTATTTCTGACCTCTAGTAAGGGAGTACTACAGGTCTATATGCTAGTCTCACATGACTCTTTGCTAACTGAGTAGCTTACTATGGTAAGTTTAGCAAATATCAATAATTAATGATTTTTTTAATTCTATTTCCACAAAGAGATTCAGATTAACAAGTTGAGATTCTGGTTGTGAAGGTTTGTGCTAATTTCACACTAAGGACTTTTGCTTTTCCCAAGAGCATTAGTGTAAAATGAACACAAATCCTCAGAATTCTATTAGTTTATTACATTCTCTTTCATGCAAATACCCTTGAGAAAGGCATGAATCCATCTCTTCTCTACTTTTGCAGCTAAAGGTTAAATGGCAGAGCAGACCAGGTACTCTAGCTGTGGTTGAAACCAGTCTAGAAAGACTACTCAGAATTCAAAACTGCTTATGTATCTTTGGTCGGGTGCATATTATACAGCCATTGAAAAGATTATGGATTTCGCAATTAGTGTGAAGTTATGGATTCTGTGATCCCATTTAAGTTTTAATAATTTTTTAAAAATCTCAAAAGGAAATTTGAACTAATCTTACCAAATCAATTTTCTACTGTTGTTAATTTACTTGTACATCTATTCTCCTTGAAATAATAATTTCCATTATAATAATAATAATAGTATCCTTATTCTTGACAATGGAAATGCTATTTTTCTTTCTCTATCATTCATTTGAATACAGATTGTGTGCTTAAATTTGTTCAAGCAATTTTTTTTTTAAGTCAACAATAGTAAAATTCAAGTTTAATCATTTTTTTTCTTCCTTATTACCAGAAATACGTAGTTTGTTAATGCAGGAAATTAGTGAAAATAAAATGAAGAGAGGTGGAGTAGTGATAAAGTAAGTGGTTAGTGATGAGCGTAGATTTTCTTTCAATGCAAATGCAGTTGGTGCTAAAACAGGGCAATAGTGATTGCTTCATCTTCTAATGCTAGACATTACAGTGTCTGGATGGGTGTAATCACTAGTGTTGATGCATTTATTTAATAAATCCTACCTATGATATCATTGGTTACACCCCCCAGATAATTAACAATGAAGGAATATATGATTCTTTTGCATTCATGATTCTTGCAGATGTTTCTGTATGTTTTATTTTATCCTTTTTAAAAATACTCAGGATGTTTTCTCACAATGAAATTCTATTTCTCTTTGGAACTTTCATTTCGCCACTACTTCTACTTGGCTTTTGTTATCACCTAAATCTGTACAGGTGTGTCAGTCAGACCTTTAAAGTTCAATATCCTTCAATGCAATAAAAAGATTTTGTACACTTTTTTTTTTTCTAAATGGCTTATTTACATTTTTTTTTTCTTAATAACTTAGCTAAGAAAGCTGACAAAGCAAATGACAAAGATTTTGCCTATTTTGTATTCTTGGAAGGGAACACTGAATTTGACCTGCAGCCAAAATCCTGCCCCACTTTGATTGTTAATGGCAGGCAATCTCTGGTTCTGACTTCACTTAATTAACAGACAGACAAGTACTTTTCTGGCACTTTTACCAAATTGCTCATTACTGTAAACTTTGTTGCCCTGTTGTCCCCACTTAGATCACACCTTCAAGTTATTCCACAAAATCTGAATACTTTAATGAATTTCTACCTAGAACTTTAATAAGGTTTTATGAGCTATGCACAATTACATTTAAGACTTGTTTTTCATTCATAAGCACCTTATCCATAACTTTATCCTAATATTCCCAATTTATCAGGTCAATTGTAAAACTATCTTCATTGTAGATGTTTAAAAGAAAAGAATGTAACAGATTTTATTAATTATGTGATAAACTTGAAGGCAGAGAAATCAAAATAAGCACACCATTTATCTCTGAGTCATTTCAATTACATATTATTTCAATCATCTTTGACTAATTATGGTAAAATGTTATCCTATAAGGTATTTATAAGGTATGTTATCCTATAAGGTTTTTCTATAAAGTTATGAGGTGAAAGGTTGTAATTAACTGTTCTCAACAAGGATTTTTTTATGAACATATTTCTATTTGGTTGATACTTTGAGGAAAATGTCTGGTGTTTCCTTGAAGCTTAACTCTGTCTTCCCCTGAGTCACTTATAGAATCAGAACTCAGTTTAAACTAAGGTTTGATTTAAAAAGAGGACGGTGATCACACCTACAATGATAACTGATAAAAAGGCATTGAATTAGCATTTATAAACTCACTACTTAAGTGAAACAGAAGTATCCTAATGCCCATTTTATTTATATATATATATATATATATATATAAAAACACAGTCCCTAAAGTCTTGACACAAGCAAAAAAGCATATTTTCAAGAAATTAAATTGGAATATTAACAAATAACATCGTCGATATGATTTCTATCATGCAGAGTTTGATGTGTTTTCCAAGATTCACATGAACTCTATACAATAATTCTACATTGCCATCAATTTTAGTACATTCACTCTTTATGCATTCAATCAATGTGTGTTGCACCTGTAATTTTCATTGAGTACACCTTCTTTAGCATACCCCAGAAACTTTCTTCTTTCAATGAAACCATGTTTAATCTGTGAAGGTAAAAACAAAAAATATAGTTGAGATTTCCTGTGTCTAGACGTTGAGACACCATGTATAATATTTGGAAAGCCATCTTAAATATATATTTCATTGAATGTGACAGACAAGGTTAAGATTTTTGCACTTACACACATAATTACTAATACTTCTACACAATAAACTGAGTGTATTTTCCTGAGTTTATATTCTAACAATGAACCCCATGAAACTGGCTAATAAATTGGTGAAAATCACTACAATTTGTGGTAAATTTATTTTAAATGTAGTTTCTTCTAATGTTAAACTTTCAGTGATTATTCTAGCTTTAATCAAATTGAGCAGAAGAGAAAATTCAATCAATTTATTTAAAAATAAAAATCTGTGGAAAAGCTGATTATTCTTGGTTTTTGAAAATATCACAGAGTAGGCCAAATTTCTGAGATTTTTGCAGAGATGCAAAAAGATTTTATTTTAAACAATTGCAGAATTTTTAAAGTTTTACTCTAGGGCAGCTCTCTTAAGTGTCCAATGAACAATCCATTTGTATCATTTGCAATAATCCAGGTGAGAAAATATGTATTTGCTGTTCGCTCCCTGCCATGTTTGATCACTGGGTCAAACCAGTTTTAATATTTTTTATTGTCTTTTATGGAAAAATGCTTTGCTTGACTGCTTTCTCATCCATTCTGTTCTCTATCAACCATTGTAACATGTCAAGAAACAAGATATTTTTCTTAAAATATGACTGATCGGGCATGTCAATCTACCTTTTTGTGCTTTTTCAATGGTATTTGTGCAAAGTAAAGTTCAAATTCCAGTTGAATTCCTTGCATTCACTTATGCACAAATACCCTTGTGGAAGGTATTAATCTGTCTCTTCCCTCCAGTTATGGGTTAAATAACAGGACAGATTGGATTCTATAGCTTTGACTGGTAGCCAGTCTACTACAGAAAGTAATGTCAACCTACTGTGGAATAATTTTCTGCCCAGTCAGTCTTGTCTCAAAAAGTCTTGTCTCAAAAGAGACATGATTGCCCAAGTGTGTATCACGTATAGCACTGACTGAAATATAAGTAATCTCCGCCCAAATCCAAACTGTTTAATTACTGATTCTGTTTTCTATATCAATAACTGTAATGTTACCTTAAACATTGTGTGAGAAAGAAATTCTAATAGAGAGATCGTTATTAATGTATGAGTGAAAGAAAGTGAGTGAGTGAGAGAGAATCTAAATCGGCCCTGGGGTGTTTATCACTGTCCATTACACACTTCAAAACAATAGCTGACAGCAATTAATAAATTCTTCTAGTTATCTTGAGAATTGATAATCATTTCAAAGCTTCCTAATGAGAAAACTTTGTTTTCAGCTTAAGTTACTCTTTCAATAAAAGATATCGAACCCTTAAATATGTTTTTTACTTATGCTTTTTTTTTTTTCTTTAATCTCTGCAGGTCGTAAACGTGAATGGTTCAGCTTAAGTGAAGCAAAGGAGAAATTGCAACACCAGCCGCTTCAAGTGAGCTATCTGGAACTGCTTGAGAAGAAAGAAGGCAAGGTGTCATGAGGATGAGAATCCCAGCATCAGGGTGGCAGTGGCAGGGTGGTGGTGGCGGCATGGAAAGCAACAGTCTTCACTTGGTCCCCAGCCAACAGACCAGTAGTCAGCTGGGGAATACTGTTGTTTTGAAGTGGGGGTACTTGTGCTAACTGGACAGTCCGTCCCCTTAATTGAGAATGATCAACTGACTGCCGGTATAGGCTGCTCATTTCAACATTCTTTACACTTCCACCACCCCCGCTTTTTTCTTTCTCTCTCTCTCCCTCCCCCAACCATCATCTGCATGCATTCTCACCATGATCTTGATGATATAAAAAAAAATAAATAAATAAATGAAAGCAACAACGACTATGATGATGATGGTAGTCTCCATGGCAACCTAACAAAGGATTTTCTCAAAAAATTGCTTTGGGACTTTTGCAACACTGATAGCAACATCATTGGCTACTATTTCTACTCCAAGTACATTTACTATTGTTATTCACCACTACTGTTACCTTTTAAATGAAGCTTTCCTTATATAAGGTTGACTGATAGGGGACAAGGTTTTTTTTGTGGGGGGTGGGGGTAAAACATAGGAATGTGGTTTGACATTTTAAAAAGAAATTTTCTTTTTAGAGTGAGAAAAGAGATGTAATATACTGTCTATACAAATAAATTTATTTTTTCTATTCAGTATAGTGTAGTAAAAAAATAAGTTTTTTATTCTTTTTTTATTTTATTTTTTATTTTTTTGCTTTGTTTTTAATAATTTGATTTACTCATTCTCTTATGTACATATATTGAAGCAATCAGGTTGTCATGAAATAATTGTCTTTTCATGCTTTTCTGCATCACTTGATCAAAAATTCATAAGTCATCTCAAAATGATTAATTTCCAATTATTAACGTTTAATCAATAAGTATTTATCATTTTATTCCATTTTTGTTGTTCTTTGTTGCTAATAAAAACCAAAAAAATCTGGAAGAAATCCAGAAGCTCGTAGAATGATTTTGGCAGATTTGAGATCCAAAAGGAAAACTTTTTCTCCCAAGACAGATTCTGAATATTTTTTTTGAAGGAAAAATTATTTGATATTAGCATTTATTAAAATTATTGATTAGTCCTTTTAAAATAGCTTCTCAGAACTTAGTTTCCTTATTTAAATATTAAGATTTGTTATTACTGTAAAACTTTTTTTTAAGAAAATAAAATTTATTAGTCAAAGTGATTACTGAGTACAAATTTGTAGCAAAATGTTCCCCTCCTTCCAGATTCTCTCCAGTCTTTCTGTTTGCTATCCAAACATTTTATATTTAAAAACAGATCTACATAAACAAAAGGGAAAAATCAAAATGTGTCATTTTCAAATGACATGGCGGCTTTGTTCCAATTCACCAAAATCATTTTGGTGATAAAGAAAATATCTGAAGGGCTTAAATAAGACCCTCCGTATTTTGCAGTATCATGATATTTGGTTTATTTTTTAAAAATAAATGCTGATGATATTTTAAAATCATTTTTTTCTTCCATTGTAGTTACAGATGACAATTTTTTTTTTTTTGACCTCTTATTTTAAATATTAAAATAATTTTTTTTTTTTTTTTTTTTTTTTTTTTTTTCAATTAAATTCTTCCTTTAAAATTATCAAAAATAAAAACATTTGTTTTTAAATTCAAATTCTCAAGTTTACATAAAAATGCTATGGCAGCAAACAGTGTCCACTGTACACCAATTGTTCTCCTCAAAATGAGGAGAGCTGCCCCCCTATATATATATATATATATATAAATTGTTGATTGCTAGCTCTTATTTAGCCTCAGATTAGCTGCTGTATAAACTTACCACCATTGATGGTTTTATTTTGCAAAAATAAGTGTTTAAAGATCATAAAAAAAGGAATCAATTATGAATATAATAATGGTGGTAATTTCAAATAATAAAACTACATTTTTTATCTGGTGCTTCAAAATAGCAATTCTATATAGACCTTCAAATGTGTGTGCATAGAGGTATGTGCACACAAAATATAATTTTTTCATTGATTTTGTTTGTTTTGTTTTGTTTTTTTTTCTTCTCACTCATTTTTTCCCAATTTTCTTAAGTTGCTTTTTCACTTCTTTTTTCATGTGTCTCAGTGCAGCTAATTCTGCTGTGTGGCTGTGAAAGAAAGAACAATTGTCATTTCAGTGTTTCCTCATCTCCTGTTCATTCACCTTCACCATCATAACCAAGTAAGCTAATATGCAACCATCCATTCATCACCATTTTGTGTGTGTGTGTGTATATATATATATATATATATATATATATATGTGTGTGTGTGTGTGTGTGCGTGTTTATATATATATATATATATATATATATATAATATTCTGTGCATTCATGCATATAGTATCGTGCTGATAATTATACATGGTGTACATACATTAACCTGGATATTGTGTGTTATATATATATATATATATAATTTCATGTATGTGTATGCATATTTACATGTGCATAAGTATAATTGTGTAATGATACATTATATGCTTTATATATTTTTTTTTTTTTTTTTTTTTCATATACTGTATTGTGTGCTTAACTTGGTGTGCAGTCAGTTTTTTTTCGCTGGGGATCGTTTTATCTTGGCATACTTTAAACTTACTAAATTGGTGGGGGGATACTAATCAGCCCCCTATCTGAGAATTTTCTTTCACAATGTCCAGTTTCTGTGATGTTAAAAAAAATAAAATAAAATTGTGCAAAGATTTCACATTCATGGTTATATTTGAGATACTTAGGTTATCTTTATGTATGTGTCTGTTGTATACATACATCTCTGATTCTCCATATGGTCATGCATGCACCTAATGTTACACTGCTATATCAAATCTATGTAAACTTCTATCTTTTCATCCACTACAACCATGCACACAATCTGAGTTGAACTTAACTCTGTAAATATTTCAAACATCCTATTTAACAGTGGATTAGTTGTTACAACTTTTTTTTATCATTTGGTTTTAATGCAAAAATGTTTGATAGCTTAAATTCTAAACTCACATTTACTATTAATTTCTTAGTTATAAAAACCTCTGCATTATTAACTGGTATTTTCCCCCTTTTTTATTTTTTCATCATATATTTTTGTAAATGGTAAAAGTAAACAATATTGTTTTTTAAACAATGTGATAATTGCTAAATACACTATGACCACTTTATAACATTATTATTGAGGTCTATAAAATGTCATCTTTAAAAAAAAAAAAGACGGGGTTGCACTAAATCATGGTTCGTGTAAATCAGCATTCACAGGCAGTGTTCAAATCCACCTAAATTTTAGTAAGCGCCTCGTGTGTGTTATATATATATATATATATATATAGGATGACACTTCATAAAGGGATTGTTCAACTACTGCATTATATAATGTATAAAGTCAGATTAAATCAAGTACTGTAGATTTTTTAAGTAAGAATTTCTTGTGATAAGAATAAAATTTTAGTTTCAGAGTTTTGGTTTTTTTTGGTTTTTTTTTCCCCAACTCTCCAGGTAGAGACAAGGTATACTTAAATTGTCCTTAAATTTTTTTTTTTTTCCCAGAATAGTTCTGTATTAATTTGAAAGTATAAAAGGGGGATAAATTAATACTCACTTACAATTAAATTTTTCCATAAACCATATCTACAATTAAGATATGATAGACCAGGATTAAATTTTAAGAGAATATTTATTTAAAAATGGACGTAACAAACTAAATCCATTAAAAAATATATAAATAGGCATACAATTTTCTGCATTCTACATAATTCATAGTCGTTCCTGTATAGACACATTTATTCACACGCCCACCACCACCAAATTCTTATAACAACCTGAAAACACCTACCTCTGTAATAAACATACATACAGAATTGTGCACACATTTTTAAATTATATAGTCATATTGTATGGGTAAACACAGACAGACATGCACACAACTTAACAGTTGTAGCAATCTATAAAAATACACACTAAATTACATTTATTCACACAAATCTTTTATAGAGATAAACATACATACTTTCTTCAAAATGCTGACATTTTCACATGTTTAAACTCCTTTATATTTAAGCACACACTTCATTTTCTTGTCAACATTTACATAGACACACAGGTATTTACACTCTCATACACACAAACAGATAATTACACGCTTTTGCATGTACACACAATATCCTATTTATTCAGTAAATGTTGACATGGAGTAATTTTTCATCAACAAAGTAAATTTTTTTCTACAAGTGAAGTCAATTTTGTGGGGTGGTGGGTTCACATGATTTGATTCATTGCTTTTCATATTTTTTTTTTTTCTTCAAATTTCAAATAAATAATTTATGTTGCCTCTTTCCAAAAGTGTCAGTAGTATTATCAAATGATGTCCAAATATTTTTACCTTTTTTTTTTTTTTCTAACATTAATGAAATAAAATGTTTTTTGTTTTGTTTTTCATTTATATTTGTCATGCATAAATATGTGCGGCAAAGCTTTTAACTTGTGCTGTTGAATTCTAATGAGACTCTGTTTTCAACAGTAGACTGGATCCTGTTTTAGTCTGAGTTTTTTTTGTTTGTTTTTTTTTTTTTTTGTTTTTTTCTCTGTCTCTCTCTCTCTCTCTCTCTCTCTCTGCCCTCCATATGTCAAAGAAATTTCATCCTGGAAATTTCATCTTGGAATTTTTTTTTATTATTTTGAAAATAAATTGAAAATAAATTTGAAATTTGTTCTCTTATTCATTTCCATATTTTGAGAGATTTCTTTATAAATATATTTATAAAGACAACAGATATTGTTTTTTAATTTTATTGATAAACTTTTTCAAATTATGAATACTCCTTCTTGGACAAGAAGGAACTTGTCAAACCTTCTTGCCTGGGAAGGATTATTTGTAACATTCAAATTAATCAAAACAAAATTTCTGTTCCTATGCGATATTGAGCGCCTGTAGCTCAGGGGTAGAATCGCCAACTGACGCCAATTCGGTCAGGTTTCAATCCTGGCTAACAAGTAATCGGCTGTCTAACCATACTGATGAGCTGTGATACAGCAAAACATATCTGTCTGCGGATTACTATATATATAATCTCATAGGAACTTCCACTTTTTTTTTTTTTTATATTGATTTCCAGTAAGCAAAATACTTTGGCATATTTCAAACAGAAATTATATTGATTGAAATCTCAACTTTAGAAAAGGCTCAAAAAGTTTTTTCTGTCTATTTGACAGATTGACAAGTTTGTAAACAAAAATTGTTTTAAATTTTAAATAAGATATACATCAGTGACATGTTATTTTAGGAAAATTAGAAAATTAAAAGTTAAATTAATCTCATTTGAAACAAGTATTGCTTGTTTATAGCATGAAATTTAGAATAAAAGGATTTTTTTTTGTAATCACAGAGCTTTAATCTTTCTGATCTGTGAAGTAAGTGATAACAGCTTGACCCCACATCTGGCTAAGTGAACATTTCCTAAGGGGAACAACCCTTGAAACACATGATCTTTTAAGGCTCTTCTGACATCCCATAATTTAAAAAATGGACAATTTAACATTGAAATAAAAAAATTGTTTTTTAATTATTTCAAAAATCTTAGCACAAAATGATTTTTATTAAGCTTTTCAATTAGTAAATATATGTCTTTATTTAATAACCAAATATACAGTGACTGAAAGAAATTTTAAAGATGTTTGAAACTTTATAAATCACAATTTACAAAGAAAAAAAAAACAATTCTTGTAAAAATTCATTATTCATCAAAAAGTTTTTTTCTTCACAATATATCCTTAATATATATTTATAAAAACTATGAAATGCTTATCTATATTAAAAATTGCATAGTTTTAATGCATTTTTATTATACTATTCAGAGCAAACTTTTTAGATACATAGCTACTTTTTGAATAAAAAAAATTAGACGATTTACATTCCTTAAGGAGTCCTGCATTTAACTAATAAAACCAAGTTTGTCAGCAGTATTAAATTTCTAGAAATTAATTGGAGAGGGAAAGGAGATAATATACATAAAAAAAAATCATTTAAAGAATAATTCCTGAAAGTTCCATTAAAATCAGACAATTATTTGATTTACACTGAAAAAAAAAAAAACAATGAACTTTGTAATATTACATTTGCCATAATAAAAAATTAACGTGTTTGACAGGAATAAAAGTTTTGATCATTCTTCTTAATAAAAAAAGTTTTATCAATGTTTTATTAAGTTTGGGTTTTTTAACATCCTGTTATGCTTTTTTTTTTCAGCGAATGAGTGGAGATACTTAATATAATCCTTCAAATGCTTTGGTGCCAAAAAACAAATATTCTGAAAATAACTGGTTGCATTTTCCAACTTAAACTAAAAAGAAATCGGCAGCTTTCATCATCATGTATTCAGTTAGCAAATTTTGTGCTGCTATGGTCACCCCTCCCCTCCCCTCCATCTCACAATTGTGGTTCAAGGTGACATAGAAGGCAGAATAGTGCAATGGCCTTGCTGGTTTCTTTTGTGCTGGGGATGTTGATGAGGTTGCCCTCATTCTACCACTTGGAAGTTAGAGGCAAAACCTGCAAAGCAGCAGGTGGTTTGAAGTCAGTTTTCCTTCTTCTGAACTGGTTGCCAAACAAGGCTATAAGTTCCAATCCGTCCTGCTATTTACACCATGGGCGGGGGGAGGGGGCTTTCTCAAGGCTGTTGTTAGTATATAAGTGAAAACAGTAAAGTTGACTGGGATTTGAAATCTGCTCTTTGATTCCTCAGTTTGAGGAATCAATCCATTACACCACTGTGCTTCCACATAAGCAGTTTTATAAAATATAAATACCTCACTGTTAGATGAAAAAAAAAAAAAATGAATAGTTGTAATTGCTGAATAAATTATTTTTCAGAAAATTTCTCTTCATGAATTCACTGTCAATTGGTAAACTATTGAAAAATAGTGATGCCCATGATATAATATGTGAGGAATGAGAAGACTTACTTCCCGCAAAGTGAATTTGCTTGTCAGGTCTTGTTGAAAGATCATGACCACCATTAAAAGTGAAATGGATTATTCTGACTTCCGTGCAGGTGTACAATGAAAAAAATAATAATTCAAACTAGTTTGAATTTATAAAATGAGAAGTCCTGTGGTGAAAGAATTGACTCTTGTATACAAATATTAGTAAAATAAAAGCAGTTCCACGTACATCTTTGCCAAACCAAGCTTCCCTTAGAATATACAGTTCTTTGTCGCATTCTAATTCATGAAATCATGATAGGAATACAAGTCTGAGATAAGTCACTCCTTAAAAGTAAGGCTGAATGAACATTCTTCTTTATGTGCTATGTCCCCTCAGAATGTAGGCAATCCTGGCTCTCCACAACTTCCTGTCTCTTGTAGCTCTTAATAAACTTTGTCATTCTATTATTTCTCATAAGCCCTGTTTCACCATCAATTTACTCAAGCTCACAAAGAACATGATGCATTGCAGTCCTCTAGCCCTCTGTCAGGTAAGTTTAAGATTTTCCAGGCCCTCCTTCCTTGTTGTGTGTCCCCGAAACCTCGACTATCTTTTTCCAATGTTAGGTATTAGTTTCCTTTTTGTTTCCATTTTATCCAAAACTTTTTCATTAATCGCATGTTCAGTCGATGGTATCCTCAGCATCCTTCTGTAAAACCACATTTCTGTTGATACAAGACTCCTGTTGAAATTTGAGATCTTCATCCAACACTCACTGCCATACAAAAGAACAGATAATGCATAGCAGGTTAGTACTCTTTTCCTGGTTTCTAGGAAAATTTTTCTCTTTCTCAGCACTCTGTTTAGCTTTTGGAATGCTTCCTTGGTTATTCCAGTAGAACTTCAGATTTGAGTGTCGCTATTTCTGTCTTCTGTTAAAAACACTTCCTAGATATTTAAATTTGTGCACTTGTTTGATTTTGATACCAACAATTTGTAGGCTCATCCTTTTGCTAATAAATATTCTGTCTTTTTGCAGTTGATGTTGAGTTTTTTTCTTCTCGCTTTCCTCCACTACCTTCCGTATGAGTTCCTTTAGTTTTCTTACCATGTCTGCTATCAACACTGTGTCATCTGCATGTCTTGTGTTAAGATTGTGGCAGCCAATAATGAATCATGTTAGGACTTCTAGTTCTCTCAGTATCACTTCCCTGTATAGGTTGAATAAGTCTGGGGAAAAGACACATCCTTGTCTTACACCCTCTTTCTAGTTTTGTATACCTGCTAAATGTGTGTTGTGGTGCAGTGGATATCGGCTTGGAACAAAAAATCAGGGAGTTGAGTTCCTTGCATTCACTTACGTGCAAATACTCTTGGGAAAGGTGTTAATCCATCTCTTTCCTCCAGTTATGGGTTAAATAACGGGACAGATTGGGTTCTATGGGCTTGGCTGGCAACCAGTCTCACCACAGAAAGTAATGGCAACCTACTGTGGGCTAATCTTCTGGTCAGTCAGTCATGTCTCTTTCGAGACATGATTGCCCAATCGTGCATCACATATGGCACTTAACTGACTGATACCTGCTGAGCTCTTGTGGTGGCAGGGGTGAAACCAGATATCTCTAATCATGGGTAGAGGGTATCACCAACTCTGAGTAATGAAATCAGAATAACAGAAAAATATACTGGAACATAAAGCAATTAAAAGAATCCATGCACACACTAGATTAATAACCTAAGTATGCCTAACATATAAACCAACTACATAAAGGAGACTTAAAGAAAGAAAGAAAGAAAATTAGCCCTAAAACTCAAAAATCCCATCAGGTAATCTCAGTGATATCCTTCAACTGAAGAGGTAGTTGAGTGACATTAGGGTTGAAAGCTCTGTTACTGAATTATCCAAGTGAGTAAAAACAAATCTAATTACCTGACAGTCATAAATTCAATCTCTGGGACAGGTAGAAAAGAAAATCATCAAATCCCAAGAACAAACAAACTTGATAGAATCACATTAAAATTCTTTAATACTTCCTTAGTTATTTCATACATGTTACACACTACCAATACCTAAAAAAATAATGGACTGTTCAATATTGATTGCAAGTAAACATGGAAAAGACATATCAGAGACACTATTTGGTTTTAATGGAAAAGAAAGAAGTTAGAGGCAATAACACGTGTGTTTAACATCTACATCATTTGTATCCTTTTACTTCCTTAGATAATGACCTGCATTTCTCTTATGATTGTTATATTTTGTTGAAGCTATCAAATATTTAACAAGGCAATAAGGAAATTTCCATGGGTATTTCATAGTCATCGAACTTACAAGGAGCTTAATTATTAATTTAAGAATTAAGATTCATCAGAAAATTCTAATTGAAAACCATGGAATTTTCATGAGGTTCCTGTAGTATAAAAAACAGAATGAGAACCATCTATTATGGATTGGACATTGGATTCAGTTTGAAATCTCCAAAAAGTTACCAACTATGACAGACAACTGAAGAAGGTTGGTAGATAAAACAGCTGAAACACCTTAACATTAAGAACCAAGAAAATTAGTGTATAATAAATAAACCTGATTTTAAGGACAGGAGAACTGCATGTGACATACTTGATGGGTTTAAGCAAATGGATGGCAAAGCAGGGCTTGGGAAAAAGAACATGACAAAATATATCCAGAACTACAAGGCACAGGAAAATGTGGATGGCTATGATCGCCTATGTCCTGAAGGGGCACGTCACATAAATGAAAGAAGAGTTTTTTATTGTTTTATTCCCTCTTAAAAAAACTGCAATTTATTTTTAAAACTGCTAACAGACATGACCAATGAAAGGAGATAACTTATGTATCAGTTAATTCCCTTGAATTTTTTCAAAGAAAAGTTGCTGTTTTTACTATGACTTGAAGAAATATATTTTGTTGAAGATTTTTATATTCAATTGAATTGTACTAAGAGAAGAAAATTGACAAGAGGCTTTTTTTTCTATCAATAAGTCAAAAAATGTTTAAAAAAATCTGTTTAGATATCCTACATAATGAAATTAAAATGCCAGAGGGGAATTACCAAATTTAAAATACAATCGAAGCAATAACTTGTTTGTGTAAGCAATAAAAATAAATATACTGATAAATTCAATGTTTACAAAAACAACAATTGAGCAATGAAACCATTCAGTCAGTTAAGTGCCATGCGTGATACACGCTTGGGTGATCATGTCTCAAAAGAGACATGACTGACTGGGCAGAAGATTATCCCTCAGTAGGTTGCCATTGCTTTCTGCGGTAGACTGGTTGCCGACCAAGGCTATAGAACCCAATCTGTCCTGTTATTTAACCCATAACTGGAGAGAAGAGATGGATTAATACCTTTCCCAAGGGTATTTGCGCTTAAGTGAAAGCAATGAATTCAGCTGAAATTTGAACTCGGCTCCCTGATTTGTCGTTCTGAGCCGATATCCAATGCACCACAACGCATATGAAACCATTAAAAAGCAGAAAAGATTTTTTAAAGAGTCATTGATCAATTATTATTGACTATGAGAATGCAAATAATGATATTCTTGTTATACAGACTATTATGCTTGTGAATGCTAGGCTCTCCAGCCTTCTTCAGGTGTCTGTCATCCTAGTTAACCTTCAAGGAATTTGCAAACAACAAATCGAGAAACCGAGTTCAAATTCCAGTAAAATTCATTGCATTTATTTACACGCAAACATCCTTGGGAAAGGTATTAATCCGTCTCTTCCCTCCAGTTATGGGTTAAATAATAGGACAGATTGGGTTCTATAGCCTTGGCTGGCAACCAGTCTACCGCAGAAAGCAATGGCATCCTACTGCAGGATAATCTTCTACCCAGTCATTCATGTCTCTTTCAAGCCCAAAGCGTGTATCATGTATGGCACTCAACTGACTGACAGTTTCAGTACCCTGATCACATCCTTAAATGATCTGATGGCTATCATACCAAAGTCATCTACTAGATCAACCTCATGGGAGACCATGTAGTTGCTGGAAAGACATCATCTGTCAAAACCTCTGGCAGAATAATCATGCTAGAGAATATTCTAATGCTCTGCCATGACCATAAGAGCTGGAGACCAGTTGGCTCAATGCTTTCTTCATGGTGTGAGATTTAGGAATCTATTTTGAAACAATTCATTATCAGAGAAAACTCCTTTGATTGTTATTTATAAAATCAACAAATGTTTGCTTTACAGACAATAGAATTTTCATCATTAACAATATAGGAGAGTCTACAATGTTAACCTATAACTTATCTAACCACAAACACACCATGTTAGGTGTTGATTTTGTGGTTTCTATAGCAAGTAGTCTTACAGAATGGAATTGCTCACCCTGTACCTGACCAGCTTTGAATTCAACATTGGCAACCAGTCTAGTTGAAGTACAATCAAAGTTACAGAATCCCATATGCTCTGCAATTAATCAGTAAATAACAGGATATGCAAGTCCCATTTTCTACACACATAACTGCTATACTAAATGCATATTCATAACATCAATAATAAGCATCCTTCATATTTCATTATGTAAATATGTATCTTCAGAACTATCATTAACAATAATTATAGCAATTTTATTTTAAACTGTTGTTACTAAAACCCCAGTTCTTTTAGACAAATTCAAGTCCATTGAAAGCATATTTATTCTGAATGAACATTTTTAACTAACCTAAATGAAAATAAGACACATTTTATATTTTTCATTAACATTTTCCACAAAAATCAGAGAAAAAAACAATATCTAAGGTTTAAAATTAATTTTTAAAAATGAAGTCTTTCTTGAAGATTTTATTGTATTTTAATTTAAACTTCAAGCTAATAGATTAAATTTAATATTTCTGTTGTGGTAAAAGCCAATTACTCCTCTGACTATCATGAATGAGTTGATCCATTCATGATAAGTAGTCCTGAATAAATGTCTAGGAAAAAAAAGATGAAATTATTGCAGTGACTTGTCTAGCTGAGTATTGAATATTACCATCATGACCAACTCGGTTGAGTAAAGTGTTGCATCTTGCCAGATCTCATATCACAACAGTTGACAACAAGAATGATTAACTATTTATTATAATAGTGGTTGACAAAAGTTGGTTGCTTTTCAACTTGTGAATCAGTGCATCAAAAGAAAAAAACTTATACTGGAAACAAGATGAAAAGGTTACATTTGCAGCATACTACAAATGCTATGAAGAAATCTTTAAAAAAAAGACTGTGTAAGCTGGTAAGATGAGAAAAAATGCACCTGTTACTAAAAGAGTTAGGGCCCATGGAACATGAAAAACATCCTGCCCAAAAAAATCGAATGAATTGTCATTTGAAGAAACTATTATGTGGTTAAGTAAAATTTTCAGTGAAAAAAGTTCATTGTTCAATACACATTGGAAATGCTTAAATCTTACAAAAAAAACATAAAAATTATAGCACTTATGCTAGTATTGTAAACAGAATGTGAAAAGTTCAAGTTAAACATGTCAGATCTTAATTCACTTAAGTGCTTGATCTTTGTACAAGGATAGATAGCAAATAGGGATATGGAAATCCTTTCTATAATTTTGATAATGGTTGAACAGGTCTCAAAATTGATATTACAAGTCAAGGAGTGCCAAAGAATAGCAAACTTACAACATGATACAGCTAGAATTGAGGAAAGAGATGTATCTCATATAAATTCAGTTTGTCCCAAAGCATATCAAAAAGCAAAATACATTACAAAACCAAATCCATTTTATGGATGTGGAGAACTACATTTCAAGAGAAACTGCCCTTTTGAGAACAAAAAATATTTCAATGGTGTAAATTTGGGACACAAGATTTTGCATTGTAATGAAATACTGGAATCACACAGAGTTAATAAAAAAACACAGAAACAGAACAAGAAAATTAAGAAAATTAAAAATGAAATGTGTTAAAAAATTGTTTCAAAATGAAAACAAACAGTGCCAAGAAGAATTGAATCCAAATTTAACTAGACAGAATTCAGTAAGTTTGAGCAAAACATAAACTACCAGTCCCCACCCCCCATATACACGCACACACAATCAACCAACCAATAAGAAAGAGACAATGTATCATCAAAAATGTTGGCCCTGGAAAATAGAAATGCATATGCCATCTATAAAGAAAATGGGTGAACACCAAAATAACATCTAAAATTTTTCTGGACAAAGAGCCAGGAAAAACATTTGGTTTGAATTGGCCACTCAGAAAAAGATATCCCTACCAAAAATAAAGATTAGAACCAGGGGACAGGTTTGTTCATTTTAATTTCTGTGACATTCATCAAAATTCTTATGGCCAACATTTTTTTGGAGACAAACTGATAAAAAAAATAATTACTAGCCCTGGAGTGACCATAGGCGACTGTGTGGCCTGGTTGACAAAGAAAAACAGAGAAAGTTTGTTTTGTTTTTTTGTTTTTTTATTACCAAAGATGTTAGAAATATTTTCTTTCTTTTTCTATCCCACCCATGACAACTGAAAATAAACAAAACAAATCTAGAGATTGGCTCTGCTTATCTTATATATGGTCAAATCCCTGACTTTGGAAACCACCTAAAATAATCAGCATGAAACAAGCTGATAAAGATTAATTACTGAAATCCTCTCTTTGCCTATGCATTCTGAAAGTTTAGATACATCATAAAGACAGTTGTATTAAAGTGAGCTGAAGTTAGATGCTGCAGAAGTGAGAGAAGGGAGAAAGAGATTAGCACTGCTAATATGGAGTGATGGTCCAAGATGAGAATTGAAGAGAGTTGGAGTTAATGGGTAGCTAGATTTATTTGACCACTCTCAAAAGTGGGCTGGTCAATTCCTAAATTTGAAAAATTTCTCAACTAAAACATATTTTGAAAATATGGGATTTAATAAAAATTTGATGCTAAGGGTGGGAGATAACTAAACCCCAAACCCTGGGTCAAGCACACACCTGCCAGAAACAGAACTCTATGTAAGCTGGAGGTTTGGATAACAAGTGAAGAGTCCCAACATCACTGCCACTGGACTCCATATCATTCACTGAGACCTCCTCACCAAGATCTTGTGCCAATCCTGAAGACCAGAACTTGGAAATCGAAACTAACATAGACTGTAAACTCCAAAAGAGGATCCCAATGTCATTTGATTATAACTCAACTCTCTAACAAATAACTTAGAGCTAATATCTAAAAGTGGCATGATTCATGGAATGAGAATATAGCCAAGGTGATTGAATTAAAGGGTTCGATTCAAAATTTCAATCACCTGAAGAAGGCTGAAGCATACAGCAGCCAAAACCTTGTGAATATGGCAATAAAGATGAGGACAACAGTCCAAACAATGTAAATAATATAATTTTTTAAGTTTCATAAATTATTATAATGCTATTATTCCAAACATGCATTTCTTGTGAGCACCATTAGTTTCCTAAAAAAATACTTTAAGTAGAATTGAACGACTGAATGCCAAAAATCATTAAAAAAAATTTTTAAAGATTCTAACGTCAAACTTGTTGTTTCTATTGCAACTTGATCTAAAATTTGAAATAATCACGGTGAACAACTACGGTACTGGTGCTGTAATTTTGCATAAGTATAAAGATGGTTTTGTAAAAGAAAAAGCACATGTGTCAAGACCACTTTTATCAGCTGAGAATAATTATAACCAGATAGCGAAAGAGGCATTGGGAATAATTTTAATTTGAAAAAATTTCACTAATTCATCCACAGTAGAAGGTTCAGCCTGCAGATGGACTATTGTTTATTGTTATCTATTTTTAGATTGAAAAAGGTTATCCCGATTTATACAACAAATCAACTACTGCGAATAGGGGAGGGGACAATTCTGTTGAATGACAATTTTAAAACGGAATTCCTGCTATCAAAAACGCTGAGTCACACAGTTGGTTTGTGAAAACTTATAACTAAATTATGTGAACCTTTAGAAGATAAAGTAATTGGAGCACTAAGAGCTATAAACACTCTTTGCAATACTGTATATGATCTAGCAGTGAAACTGGATTTGGTTTTGTTTTCTGCATATCAACCTCAATGGGTTATTTAATGCCAACAATATTTTTTACAATAGATTTGTATGAATAGAGTGTATATGTATACATTTTTTGTAATAAATAAGTTTGTAGATCAGTTTTCTTTGACGTATTTTTGTAAAATGGTTTATGTTGATAGACAGATGTATTGCTGAGATGTATTTTTTTCCAAAAATGTATTGCTGGTAATATTTCTCTTTTTTTTTTTTTCCAAGCTCAAGTGGAATGACTATATAGAATCCATAGCTAAATCCTCTGCTAAGAAAGCCGGTTCTCTGTGTAGGGCCAGGAAGTTTTTCCTGCCTGAAACAATCCTGCGCATATATAAATCTACCATCCGCCCGTGCATTGAATACTTCTGCCACATCTAGTCGGGTGCTCCTGCTATCCACCTAGGTGTCCTTGACAAAATCCAACGGAGAATCTGTAATGTAATAGATCCCGACTTGGCAGCTCAGATACAGTCACTTTCTCACCGGCGCAATGTGGCTTCCTTGTGTCTCTTCTACAAATACTTTCACGGCTTCTGCTCTGATGAACTTAGCTCACTGGTGCCTCCTACATATAAATTTACTCAAGCCACAAGATTAGCAACTAGGTCCCTTCCTTTTACTGTGAAACCAATAAATTGTAAATGCAGATTCTACCCCAGCAGCCTCTTTTCTCACACTTCCCGCCTGTGGAATTTCCTTCCATTTACTTGCTTTCCCGACAGCTACAATCTCCAAGAATTTAAATGTAAAGTCAATAGTCATCTCCTATCTCACTAACCTGCATCCTCTCTCTCATGTTCCCTTCTCCATCCACTCCACTCATCAGTATTCTCATCCTTCTCTTATCCACTTCCTGACACCCCCTATAACTTGTCACTCTTTCTCATAACTTTCCTCCTATGTAGCCCCCTGCAAAACAGTGTCAGTAAAATGCCTTGCTTGGGGTGATATGATTATAAAAAAAAAAATGCTGGTAATATTTATTTTCCCTTCAAAAATGTATTCCTTGAATTTTTACTATAAAAGTCTATTTTTATACTTTCATAGTGTTTTGACCCCAGTTTGGAGATAAGATCCCAGCTATGGGCAAATAGTTTAACAGGTGCTTCCACCCCAGGTCAAGGTGGACTTGGGAAGAACAGCAATTAAGAGGTGGTTCTATGCTCCTCACAACCTCCCAATTAGATGCTTTGTTGTTGGATGCATTTTATTGTTATACCCAGGACTAAGTGATCCTGGATGAAATTAAAATAAAATCTCAGGTTGATACTTTTATTAGGAAAAAACAAGCAAGTAAGTTAGAAAGTGAAAAAGAAAGTGAAAAAAAAAATAGAATTCAATGGAAAACTGATGGTGTCATTTTCTAAATCTATGATAAGGTCTTAATTAATGTATAGTGAAAGAATGGTAATGCCTGCATCTCTTCAGAAAAGGATATTGAAAGAATTTCATACAGGTCATCTTAGTATCTCTAGAATGAAATCACTCATGCACAGCTATGTCTACTGGCCCAATATGGACAAAGACATAGAAAGATTGGTAAAAGTCTGTAGAGGTTGTGCCATAGCTGCAAAATCAACACCAGTTAAATTCCACCCTTAGCCAAAGACAGACACACCATGGTTGAGATTAGCCATCAATTTTGCAGAACCAATGAATGGTGTCTACTACCTAACCGTTGTCAATATTTTTTCCAAATGGACAGATTTTTTAAAATGCTAAAGTCTAATTTATATAATTACAATAAACTTCTTACATGAATTATTTGCGAGATATGGTATCCTGGATAGTATTGTTTCAGACAACCTCACATAATTCACAGCTAAAGAGTTTGAAAGTTTTTATAAAATTTTTGCAATACAACATATCAAAGCTCCCCACCTACAACTCAAGATTGAACAGGAAAGCAGAATGTTTTGTCGATACATTCAAAAGTGCATTAAAAAAAGAACTGAAGGAGGTGAAATTAAAGGTATGTTATTACAGCAGTTTTTACATGCACATCAGGTGATACCTAATCCTAACACTGTATCAGGTGTGTCCTTAGCTGAACTAATGTTTGCAAGGAAAATTAAATCAGTGTTTGACAAACTGCTGCTAAATAAAAAAAAGTTCTAAAACAAGAAAAAATCTGCTTCCCAGAAATACTTCAAACTTGGTGAAAAAGTATTCTTTTGAACTTACAAAAATGCAAAGAAATGCTGGGAAGATGGGGTAGTCAAGATTTGTGTTGGAAAGTAAAGGATAAAAGGGTTTATATGAGTGCATTAAAGACATCTAAATCAAATAAGGAAAAAAGTACTCAAACAAACAGAGCATCCAAGAGGATGAGCTGATGGTGGCTCTGTATGATGTTTTCAATGTACCTATGCCCCAGATAGCTTCAAAAATCACATGCTCCAGTAAAAGGATGTGACAGCCTACAAAAGTGTTGAATCTTAATCCAAAAAGGAAAAAGTATAACTTCTATAGGAAGTAAGTCTCAAAAGGGAAAATGTTATGGTTAGATCCTGTAACCCTCCGTACTATCATGAATGGACTGATCTATTCACAATAACTAGTCCTGGGTAATTGCCTAGGAAAAAACGAAGATAATACTGTTGCAGTGACCTGTCTAGTTGAGTACCAAATACTACTATCACGACTGACTTGGTTAAGTGTTGTGTCTTACCAGATGTCACATCACAACAATTTCCAATAAGCAAAATACTTTGCTATTTTTTAGAAACTAATTAAAAATTAATTTAAACTGACTGGGAGGAGTTTTTTTTTCTTTTTTGCTGACAAAGCTGATTAGTGCCCTTCTAACCCTAACCCTTCTCTAGTCCTTTTTTTTTATCATAATTTTTTTATTAAAAAAATATTCCAAAGTTAAAATATACTTTTCTGAAACTTTACTTAAGAAATATTAGCAGATAATTAATTAATCTGATTGGAAACAAATATTATTTACTTTAAGTTTAAATATTGCAGAAATGCATTTTTTAACCCAACAGTAGCCATATTTCTGTGTTTGACAAGGTGATGACAGATATAATGTTGTTCTACAGAGATTTTATCTGTTAAATATAATTGAAGCAAATGATGTGAACACCTTATTTCATTTGTAAGTACTCAGTAATCTTGAAAATTTATGAAAATATTCTCCATAATATAACATTTATTTGAATTTTAGAAATTTTGGCTTTAAGTTTACTATAGTCATCACACTTAATTTAAGTTGCGTATGGTCACCTGTTCTTACAAAAAATGCTATGTTTATACACTAACAAAAAAAAAAATTCAAAATTCTTTTTAAAATATTGGTGTTTGATGATTTGTATCTAGCTTTTCTATTTATAATTTGTAAATATAATTTTCATTTAATATAATAAAAATTGCTGAAGTTAATCGAGAATTTTTAAAAATTTCTAACTTAATTTTTCTAATTGAAATTTTTAAAAAATGAAAACAATTCTTGTAAATGTTCATTATTCATCAATTTTTTTTCTTAATACAATAGTATCCTTAATATTCATAAAAGCAATTAATGCTTCTCTCATTAAATAATGCCATAGTTTTATTGCATTTTTATTTTACAATTCAGAGCAGATTTTTGGTAAATGATGTTTCTGTTTGACAAAAACAAATTGATGATTTAAATTCTGCAAGGAGTTCTACATTTAACGTATAAAATACAAAGACCCTGAAATTTTTATTTCTGAAAATTTCATAAATCAAATGGTGAGGGAAGATGTAACAGATGTGAAAAAAATATTTTACCAAGATTTTCTAAAAACAAATATTTCAAAAATAATTTATTTCCTTTGTGAATACATCCTGAAAATTTAATTAAAATCCAGCAATTATTTGATTTTTGCAAGAATTTCCAAAACAATGTGTTTTTACAACAAAAAAGAAGCTAAATTTCCCATATTAATTTTTGTCCCACCACTGACACAAGAAAAACAGGATCTGTAAACCAAAATTTTAAAAATAAAAAAATACTTTGGTTTTTCCTCTTAATAATAACAAATATTTTGATAATAAAACTTTATTTTTATTCTGTTTGGGTTTTTTTTTTTATCATGCTATGCTCTTTATAGGAAATCTTTCAAAGTACCTTATTTTAAATGATGGTTGAACAGGTGGTGTAATGGTTATCAGCACAGACAACTACTATTGACAAGTAGAGTTCACATTCCAAGCTTGTCTCTAGAGTTCACTTTCATACAGATACCCTTTAATGGCAGAATAGGTTAACATCTCTAGCTTTGGGTGGCAACCAATGAAAATGAGGGAAAACTCTGAATTCCAAACTATGGAATAAAGGTAACAGAAAACAGCTCCACTATATTTACCAAGAATTCATAGCCATTCAAAAATAAATAAAACATCTGGGGAGTCATAATTGCCTACATTCTGAATGAATATGACATTAAAAAAATAAAAATTTTTAATAAACAATAAGTTTGTTGTTTTATTTCACTATTTTGTTTATAATTCCATCCTCCCAGAACATTTTGTCCTTCTCAATAAAGAATTGCTTTCACATTTTACCGATTTCCAGAAAATTAAAATCTATTTCCATTCAAAAAATTCAATAAAGACTAGAATAAACAAGAGCCTAAAGGCACAATATCTGATAAATAACAGAAAAGGGGAAATATCCTAGACAAGCTTTAAAATGTTTTTCTGATCACAAAAGAAACATTCAAATCTAGTGAAATATTACACCGTCTTTTTTTTTTTTACATCATTGCTGTCTTCATTTCATTTAATTAGGTACAATATTTGTTCAAATAATGTACTGCTTGTTAGTCCAACAATATACACAGCCGCACCTTCTCTGGATGAAGACAGACTTTTCCTATGATCAGTGGTGGTTCATTTTGTTTGCCCCATGGCATTTTGTATTCTATTTTATTCTAAAATATTTACTTTTTATCCCCATTGTTAAAAAAATAAACATTTTCATTAAGTAGCAAATTGCATAAGGAAATATGACTCAGTCATTATTCTTTGCATATGTGCGTTGTGGTGCAGTGGATATCGGCTCGGAACAAGAAATCGGGGAGCCGAGTTCGAATTCCAGTCGAATTCATTGCATTCACTTATGTGCAAATACCCTTGGGAAAGGTATTAATCTGTCTCTTTCTTCCAGTTATGGGTTAAATAACAGGACAGATTAGGTTCTATAGCCTTGGCTGGCAACCAATCTACCACAGAAAGCAATGGCAACCTACTGCGGGATAATCTTCTGCCCAGTCAGTCATGTCTCAAAAGAGACATGATCGCCCAAGTGTGTTTCATGTATGGCACTTATCTATTTGTATGAAGCTGTTGTAAAGCAGAGAACAGAGCATAGAGTCATTACAAATGATTTTGAATATTTAGGTAACCCTCTGTATCATATAACATTGATTTTCTTTAATTTTTTTAATCAGTTTCACCCCAAGCAAAGCAGTAAAGCCACTAAGACTTAAGGGGTTACAGGGATTGAAAGAATTAGGAAGAGCAACATTACTGATGAGCGGGAAGTGAAAAGAATAATCAAGAGAACAGCAAATAGCAATTGAGATTGCATTTAAATTTTTGGAGATTAAAGTTGGCTGGAAAGCATGGATTCACAAGGGAGTTTCACAAGTAAGAAGTGCCAAAATAAAGAAACTGTTAGCCTAGAATGTATGGCTACATCTAGTCAGCTCAACTGTAAATTAATGAGATCTCAATCCCACTTTAGTACTGCACTTAAGTTCAAAATGTGTAAGTACCATAGCAAAGAGATTATCTGAACAATTACCACAAAAGTATTTATAGAAAAGGAACAGAGAGACAACCTTACAGTGATGGGAAAGTGACTAAAGCTAAACTGCCAGTTCAAGACCAATAATATTGCTGATTCTTTGAATTTTATCAAGGGTTTCAAGGTAAATAGCAGGGCATCACACCATATGTGACAGTAATACTCTAAGCATGAATAAATGGTAGACTTACAGATGCATATGATAGATTCTGGAGAGAGAAATTGTCTCACACAACACAATAAACCAACTTTCTTAGCAGCTCACCTAGCAATTATTTTCAAGTAATGTCTTACTTCTAAATGGATGGCAGAAGTGGGACTGGAAGGTTTAGTAAAAAGACAAACACTGCTAACAGCTACAAAGCACAGGAATTGATGGAGAGCCTGTAGGAAATATTTTCTCGCAAATTACTCGAATATCGGGCCAGAAAAAGAAAATGCCGAAAATTCAACTCGCTAGTACAATATCACGAACTGCTATCCACCTAACCAGTCAGACCCAAAAACATTTCCCCGGCTTCGAGAACAACGACTGCTTTTATCGGTTGATCAATTTTTTCCATTGGCCGACAACTCAGAGAGGACGCTAAATATTTGCATATATTTTTATAGCGAATCCTGTGACGGACTTCTTTTTTTTTTTTAATATTCCTTCTTCAGCATGTTATGCGGAATATGTGCCCCTTGTTTCTGTTTGGGTCTGTAATTTTCTTTTTCGCCGCATTTTCTGTCGTAGTATTAACGCGACGCGCTGTCGCTTGGTTTGACGAGGTAAGTCTCCGTTTTCTTCGCTATACAGCCATAATACCCCAGATCTTGAAGGGACATAATATATAAAAGAAGGTCGCAATTTGAGAATTATCAACATCAGCTGCATTAAACTAAAACCAATTTTGATACATTTGATTCATTTGAGTAAATGGCAAATTTACTGCTATTTACTCAAACGAATCATTTGAGCTGCATTTTTACGTTTCAGAAAATAAAAAGGTATAATCGGCTGGAAATGTAGCTCCCCCTACTTTTTGTTCCCCCTTTAATGATTTTTGTACAAACAGATCCACTTAAAAGTTCCCAGTTCAGTGTTTAATGTTCTTCTCCTACAAATAACATCTAACAAATTATCTACCTTAATTAAAAAAAAAAAAACAATGTTCATGTCTTAGAAGTTACATTCACTTTTTTTTTTAAAAATCACAATTGTTGTTCATTAAATGATAAAAGTCACTACATTATTTTTCAACAAGTCAGGAATAACTTCATTACACAAGATTTTTTTAAAACAAAAATTTACTTCAATGTGCAGTGTCCCTTCAAGACTTGGGTGTACATGGCTCTCCACTACTTACTGTTCTTAAAACAAAAAGGAAACTCATAAAATAACATTGCTAACAAAATTACAGAAGGCAATTATAAATTGCATGAAGAGTTAGTGTAATGAAGAGTTGTGAGACTGGTCTATTTTTGAAAACCCAGTGGTACTAAATTTTTTATTTTGTTACTTGTGACTTTATAAACAACTTTTAAAATAAAGTGGACTAACTTGGGATATTAAATATAAGTAAAACAATTGAAAATTTAGTGGTGTCAGGATTTAAAATTTGATCCAATTTGCTACTTGTTACTCGGTCTGGCTACTTTTGTCCAAAATTATATTCATTATTGACTGTACAGTTCATTTAGATAGGGAATGTTTGACATGAAATGTTGCATACAAAATCTAATTCTGATAGTCATAAAAATACTTTACCTTCTTAGATTATTTATCATCAACTGATTATGTAACCTTACTTGGGAATATCAGATGCTGAACATGAATTGCATCAACGCAATAGGATAATGGTCAGTTCTTCCTCATGACTGGCAAAGGGAAAAATTTGAGGAAGGCTTATGTCTGACATAGGACATTCACAAACTGATTAACAAAGAGATTATGTAACTTTTGTTGAGATTTCTAAAATAAAATTTACTATTTTGATTACATATAAAGTCAAACAGATAATTCAGGTGATGCTGAATGAAGATGATCACAGTTTTTTGTTCATAATACATACATAGTTAAGATAGGAGACAAAGTTAATGTTTGCTTTTCTTACCACTGACTTTACCAATATGCCTATAATATTAGCAATAAAATGTTTGCACTAAATAAGGTTTATAATTACTAAACCTAAACTAACTAGCAGTTTTTCAGTTTTTATTATAGGCTTAGTTTCTTGTATAATATTTGCATGATAAAATCCCTCTTGAGCTTCAGAAAACACAAAATAAAAAATACTGGTAAATGACATCCCTAGTATCTTTTTAAATTTAGCAAGGTGTGGGTTACTCCCATTTGGCTTTGCCAAGACATGATTAGGTTGTGCTGTTAAGCAACTATAGAAATGTGACACTTCCTGTCTTCTTTCTTTTTTCTCTCTTTTCCTTTTATCATGCATTAGAAGCAATGCTAAAATGGAATCTTTTTCCTAGGCATGGGGATATCTTTCTCCAGGTGACTGAACTTTTTTCATACTTGTATCACCCACATAATTGTTAACCTTTAATGTTTTCTTTAATTTACATGCATACTAATGTAGTTTTTCTTTGATACTCAGTTATATAAAAACATGAAAATATCACAGTTGAAATTTATTTCATTTCCTTTCATTGCTACTGACAATGACAACTTATCATTTACATGTGTGAATTCTTGTTTGCCACTGCTTTTAGTCTAAGAACAGGACTACAACGAAGGCAAATTTAATTTTTCAAAAAGCTCCCAGCAATTGAAGTCACTATTGAGTTTCAAATGTATGAGTTCTTCTACAGTTGCTTTAGTTAATAGGCCTTTTTCTTGATACCAAATATTATTCATTAGGGGCAAAAAAATCTACTCCATATTCTTCCTGAGATAAGATACAGAAATAGCTGAAAAAGTTCTAAGCATTTTCAAACTGGTTTCTTTCTTTTGCTTTCACTTGTCCGTATTGGCTCTACAGTTCATTATTCATTCGATTTTTTTTAATATTTTATTATTTTTTAGTTTCTTCTAAGTATTCTAATTTTCCTTCTTTAATTGAATATATATTCTTTTTTCTAATGGACATTTGTCCATGTGTTTTTTAAATATAGTTAGAATTTTCTCATTTGAAAGAACTTTTGTTTTTGCCTTCATGCTCGACAACCTCAACATTTTCAGAAAAGATATTAGGATAATCAAGAATCTATATTGACAGAAAACTGCTTGTGTATGGATAGGAAGTGAACTCAGCAGGTATGCAAAAATAGAAAGGGGCATAAGACAAAGATGTGTTTTCTCACAGGAACTTTTCAACATGTACAGCAAAGCAATTATGAGAGAAATAAAAGCCTTGCCAGGATTCCTCATTGGCAGCCACAATCTCAGCAGACATGCGGATGACACGGTGCTGATAGCAGACACAAAAAGAAAAATGCAGGACCTTCTACAGAAGGTAGCAAAAAAAAAGTGAAAAGAAAGAACTGAACATAAACTTAAAGAAAACTGAATGTACACTCATCAGCAAAAAGAGGAGCCCAATATGCCAACCATAAATCGGAGAAACTAAAACAAAACAAGTAAAAAAATTCAAATACTTGGGAAGTATTTTGACAGAGGATGGAAAGTGTGACATGGAGATCCAAAGACGAATTGGCATGGCCAAAGATGCATTTCAGAAGCTAAGCAGAGTACTGAAAGACAGAAAAATCTCATTAGAAACAAAGAAAAGAATGCTGGATTGCTATATCTGTCCTTCTGTATGGAAGTGAATTCTGGATGATCTCATCAAGGATGAAGGAGAGGCTTGAGGCAGCAGGAATGTGTTTTTATATAAGGATGCTGAGGATACCATGGACGGAGTACTTGTGCAATGATGAGGTGTTGAAAAGGATACAAATGAGAAAAAAACTCATACTAAATATCAAGAAGAGACAAATGAGCTTCCTAGGACATGTAATGAGGGAGGAGGGCCTGGAGAACTTAATACTCACAGATCAGATAAAGGGAAGTAGAGACAGAGGAAAGCAGTGTGAGACGTACTTGTTCGGTCTGAGCAAATGGATGGTAGAGCGGGGCTTAGAAGAGATACCAAGAGAAAAAATATTGAGAGCAACACAAGACAGAGCCAAATGCAAGTCCATGATTGCCTACGTCTTGAAAGGACATGGCACATGAAGAAGAAGAATTTGTCCAATTTCTTACTAGGCACTATGTCTTGGATTGATCACGCCTACTCTCTTTCTTCCAGCTTAACATACTGAAATGTAAAAGGTTTTTTTTTCATGCAGCTCTATTGCTAAGGCAACTAGGCAAAAAAGTAAGTATTTTTTGAAGATTTGAATTAATTTGCTGTTAGTTTTACTGATTTAAGCTCTTTTGAATGTTTTCTGGTGTTTTTTTTTTCTTTCTTTCTCAGAGGTATTTCTCTGTCAGTTCAATACTTTACTGATTCAGTAATGGATTTTATGACTCATACAAACTTAAAACTTAGTTAAATTTTTAAATTTTTTTTCCTTTTTCAATAGTTGATAGGCTTTTCTATTTTCTAGTTCATACTCCTCCCCTTTCTCTTCAACAGGAGTAGAGGCTCACCCCTTGTTTCCTGTTTAGAAAGAGGTTCCAGTTCTTTTCCTCTCTTCAGGCCTTAATAGTGGTGCAGTCATGAGTATTTTGTGAATTGTTTGGATGATGGCAACATCTCTTCATAATGAGGGTACCGGGTTGGCAGTTTTCTGGTTGCTGCTTCTGACTGGTAGTCAAGAACCCAAATTCTTGCATAACATCTCCTTCAGTCCAAGGAGTTCTCTCTTAAATCTCTAGTTCACTCTTACATGTGTCTCTGTCTCTACTAAACTTAGTAAGCTATCTCTTCTTTCTCTATATAGACAAGGTCGTTTCCCTTTACCTGTTTGCTAACATAATGCCCATCTTGCCGAGTGGTTGAAACACTGTCTCAATCACTCAGTCTTTCACACAAGTCATGCATTTCTCCAGTAATCCTTAAGGACACGCTTCTCTCCTAGATCTCTTCTTTACTTTTATCCCTGACTCTTGACATGCCATGCAGCTCTGTCCTCTTGGTAACTGTTCATGCTGTGGTGTTTGTAAATATCGCTGTCTACTCCCTCTCTATCCAAGAACCTCCTACCAATAGAATATCCTTTTGTTATCAACAAGTGAACTGGAACTCATTCTGTGATTTGCTTTGCAATATTGCTTGGAACAAAGTTTTAGTCTCTCTGTTCAAGACTGAGCCTCTGATGTCTCCTCCTGGATGAAAGCCAGTATTAATGCTTTTATCCCAGCAAAGAAATTCTGGCTTATTCGTACATCTTCTTGGTTCTCTCCTGCTTGCTCGGCTGCTATAACTAACAGGAATCACTTCTTCCAGCTATACCGGAATGACTCATCTGATTACAATAGGTGCCTTCTTGTCTCTGCTCAGAATCAATGCAAGCGTGTCCTAAATGATGCTAAGTTGTTGTTTATTGATAGAATGAAATAAAATATAGAATCTTGCAAGTTCGGTTTTAAAGATCACTGGCAGCTCTGCAAGAGTGTTCTGAACAACAACAACATCAAACCCTTGATCCCTTCTCTGTTCAGTCAATTCAAAGTACTCACATCCATAACAGACAAGGTTGAATATTTTGCTCACACATTCTCCTACAATTGAACACTGTATTCATCTGTAGTACTCACGCCCAATTGTTCCCCTAAAACAGAGACCCAACTGAATGGTATTTGCATAATGCCATCTCTGGTCTTGGATATAATTTCTAAACTAGACTCCCAAATTTATGCCATCCTAAAGTTAATCTGCAATATTGATAAAAATATTGATCAAATTACACAACTTAAAAACAAATGTGAAAGTCACTTCATCCTCAAATTTATATTAGAACTTAATATTAATAATAAAATTCCATTCCTTGATGTATTTATTGATTCTAGCACATATAGATTTACTATTTCTCTATGTAGGAAACCAACTAGCATAAACTCTCTCTCATACTCCTTTCTCCATCCACTTCACTCTCATCAGTATTCTCATCCTTCTCTTACCCACTTTCTGACAACCCCTATAACCTGTCACTCTTTCTCATAACTTTCCTTCTATGTAACCCCCTGCAAAACAGTGGCAGTAAAATGCCTTGCTTGGGGTGATATGGTTATAAAAAAAACAAAAAAAAAGCACTGGAAATTGAATGAACAATAGAAAACTTTATTCTTCTTCTTCTTCTATAATTTTACTAACAAAAAAAAAAAAGAAAATGCCGGAAACTTTTGCACACACAAAATTTTCTGTCATGTTTCACTTCATCAATTAAAATAAAACAAAGAAAAACAACTTTTAAAATTTGTCATTAGAAATCATTACTCATTTACAATATATTATGATAGTTCATTTCATGCATATGGTAGAAAATTTGCTCATCTTTATGTGGTGGACTCTTCTGGTGATGTAAAATTAGATCAATAGACACTTGAAGACAGTCAGAGGGCACAACAGCCAAAACCTTGTGATAACAGGTGTAGAGGCTCATCCCTTGTTCCCTGTTTAGGATGTGGTTTCCGGCTTTCTCTTTTCCAATCTTTTCACTTTTCTTTTTTTCAATTGGAGTAGATAGACTAAACTATCGCCCGGTTCACACTCCATCCACGTCTATTGAACAGGTGAAGAGGCTCATCCCTTGTTCCCTGTTTAGGATGTGGTTTCCGGCTTTCTCTTTTCCAGTCTTTTCACTCTTACGTAGCCCCCTGCACATCAGTGGCGTTACTGCCTTGCTCGGGGTGATATGATTAAAAAAAAAAAAACATATATTAGTTTTACTGCAACCATGCTCTTCCGTAGACTTAACCTGTCCCCTTTCTGATTAGAGTTCAATTAAACAAGATTTCTTAGAAAAACCTAGCCATGTAGGTGATATTAGACAGATTTTAGTAGATAACACGATAATACTCACTCATGCACACAGTAAAAAGAACCTTCAGATATTGGAGGCCATCTACATTAAATCAAAACAACCCACACTTAATGAAATCACATTTCAATCTGGTCACAACACATTACATTGCATTTAGACATGTGGTTCTGTTAACATTTTGGTCTCTCACGTTGTGTGATATCATAGAAGTGCATTACAAATTTACGAACTGCATCTGCTATTCGGTGACTGTTATTGTTGCATAGCAATGTTTTATGTCAACACAAGATAAAATCATCTTTGATGGTGGATGTCTTTACGTTAACGTTCCTGTAACCTCTCTGAAGATGGCTCATGTGGGCCAAAAGCTTAGAATCAGAAAAATAAAGAAATATCTAAATGTTGGACAATTTTTGTCTTTATTTGCACCTGAAATTAAAGCCAAAATACAATGCTTAGAACAGCTCATGATAAAACATAATAGACATTCATTGTCTGTCATATTTAACAATATGTTTAGAAAAGATATATATGTATATATATATCCGAGTGAATACAGGACAAAGAAAGAATTCTTACAATGTCCAAAACATTAATTTAAAACAGTGCTTGATATATAATATATAGAAATGTGAATATTTATTATAAATTATATTTTTTACATAATTATTCTATATATATCTGCTAGACATAAGAATAGAAATTTAAAATTAAAAGTTTAACAGAAAAAACAGTTTCCAAACTATGATCTAATTAATAATTAAAAATTTAATAGAAAAAATATATTCTATAAATCCAAAGTTAAGATTAAATATACAAATTTACATTAATTATAAAGACTCTGCTTAAATAAAAATATCTGCACCAACCACTGCCGGCTCTTCTAAGAAATCCATAAGGATATAGTCTAGTCACTAGATAATAAAAACTTACAGCTGTCTAGAAATCTAAGACTCTCATTAATCAACCACTTAAAAAACACCCTCTCCAAAAATTCCAACTGTCAGAGACTTATTCCCCTATCACTAACCCCCACCAACATCTTAAACTAAATAAATATAAGGAAGGAGGATTTCCATTACTTTACATGATGCCTGATGAGACATTGTATATATATATATAGAATAATTATGTACATGTTCTAAAATATAATTTATAATAAATATGTATGTATATATATATATAGTTTTTATTACTTCAAATGATATTTTTTGTGGATATTCATATTTGAGTAAAGACCCCATTTTTTTTAAAAAACTGTCTATTGTATTTTCCAGCTTGAACATGTGAGAAAATTTAATAAAGAAAATGTGCTGTGTGGCAATTAAGTTTCCCTGAGTGTTCCAGGCTGGTAGACACAATATACTAAAATACAGGTATCTACTAAAAATAACATTTGAAGTAATAAAAATGTCAGATTAAAAATAAATCCATTAATTCTTTGAAAACTATATGTAGTGTATTTTTTTTTTTAATCATATCACCTCCAGCAAGGTGGTAACTCCACTGGTGTGCAGGGGGCTACATAGGGGTGAAAAGATTGGAAAAGAGAAAACCCGGAAACTACATCCTAAACAGGAAACAAGGGATGAGCCTCTTCACCTGTTCAATAGATGTGGGTGGAGTGTGAACCAGGCGATAGTTTAGTCTATCTACTCCAATTGAAAATAAAAAGTGAGAAGAAAAAACCGGAAACCGCATCCTAAACAGGGAACAAGGGATGAGCCTCTTCACCTGTTCAATAGACGTGGATGGAGTGTGAACCGGGCGACAGTTTAGTCTATCTATTCTAATTGTATATTTGGGCAACATTCATTCTTTTATGCATTTCATTAAATATGTCCAGTAATTTTAGTGATCGGTAATGATGGTGATGTTATGCCTCCATTCATCTTTCCACTGGGTTTTAGCCTCAACACGTAGGCCTATACCAACTGTCTTGAGGAAATAGTACTACCTTGCATTAAGAGGGTTGCTACTGAATGATCCTATGTCTGGCAACAGTACTCTGCACCATACTCCACAAGCAAGAGTATCCAGTCATGGTTGTCAGACAATTTCTGCAACTACATCATTCCTTTCATCTGGCCACCCAACTCTCCAGGCTGCAACCCCCTTGATTATTATGTGTGGGACACAATTGAGCAAGAGACCAACAAAACCCCCTTGTAATACCAAACATGAACTGAAGGCAAAGATTATGACAGATTTCCCCAACTTAAACAAGGACACTGTCCAAAAGAGTTGCAGAAGATTCCAAAGATGTCTGGAGATCATGGTTGAAGCCAATGGCTACTTTATTAAATAAATTTAATCTTCAGTATTTCAAGTTTTTTTTTGTGTAATTTTGGTAAATATGTTTGTTAAAATGAGATGTCAGTGTTATTTTAAGTTTTGCATAATTTATATGACAGTTCATTCATTGCACCCAATACTAAGTTTTGACACAAAATGATGTCTCATTATTTTATTATATTGGCTTACAATATCAGAAGTGTACATTTGGTCAATGGCAGTAGGGAATTAACTATTCTGACATTAAAGTGTATTTTATTGCAAGTACATATTTATATGAGGGTTGACACAAAATTTTATCTCATCTTATTATGCGGCCTCACAATGTCAGATGTGTGATGTTTATAGCATGACAGCCGAGATAGAACCTTCCTTCCAATAACTTTTAATCCTATTCTCTTATTCTATTTCTTGCTATTTATCTTTGCAGATTGCTGTAGCCTTATCCATGTTTGAAACATTTTGTTAGACTTGATGCGGTAGAATAAACGAAACACGAATATTACCAATAGATCGCCCAGTTCACACTCCACCCACATCTATTGAACAGGTGAAGAGGCTCATCCCTTGTTCCCTGTTTAGGATGTGGTTTCCAGCTTTCTCTTTTCTAATCTTTTCACTCTCTTTTTCTTTTTTTTTTTTTTCACTTAGAGTAGATAGACTAAACTATCACCCAGTTCACACTCCACCCATGTCTATTGAACAGGTGAAGAGGCTCATCCCTTCCTCCCTGTTTAGGATGTGGTTTCTGGCTCTCTTTTCCAATCTTTTCACTCTTACGTAGCCCCCTGCGCATCAGTGACATTACTGCCTTGCTCGGGGTGATATGATAAAAAAAAAACAAATTCAATAAAAGGCATATTTTACAAGCTTTACATTTCATTTTTCTTCTGTCCTTACAATTTCCCTTTTTAAAAAAGAAAATATAATGGACAAGTAAGATTTTTATTCGGCATTTCTTTTGTTCTTATCCTTTCGTTTTATAAAAGGAAATATGATGGGGATATTTAATGAAATGCATAAAAGAATGAATGCTGTCCAAATATGTGGGGAAAATTGTGAAAACGGCTTACTTTGGAAACACCAATGAGTGTGCATCATGTAAATTCAACTGCTCTGTGGTAAAAAAAACAAAATGGTGGTGCCTGTGTTTTATGCCAGGCAGTCTTGGACAGTTAATGCGAAATCTCGTTGTCTCATCATTCGCATGCAAATTATAGTCAGTTCTCGACTGTATAAAGCAAGGCAAGAGTCATCTCTTGTTTCTTCCTCTTCTTCTCTTGGACAACCTGAGCACAGTCCGCAAGAAAAAATAGCAAAAAAGCACTCCCCCCCATTCTCAAAAAAAAAAAGGCTTGCTTTATACAGTTGAAGACCGACCATAATTTGCATACAAATGACAAGACAACGAGATTTCGCGTTAATTGTCCGAGACCGCCTGGCATAAAACATGGACGCCACCATTTTGTTTTTTTTTTACCATGGAGCAGCTGGATTTTACACAACACACAGACTCGTTGGCGTTCCTGAGGTAAGCCATTTTCACAATTTTCCCCACAAAATATTCACTATATATAATTTCTAAAGAATTAATGGATTTATTTTTAATCTGACATTTTTATTACTTCAAATGTTATTTTTAGTAGATACCTGTATTTTAGTATATTGTGTCTACCAGCCTGGAACACTCAGGGAAATTTAATTGCCACACAGCACATTTTCTTTATTAAATTTTCTCACATGTTCAAGCTGGAAAATACAATAGACAGTTTTTTAAAAAAATGGGGTCTTTACTCAAATATGAATATCCACAAAAAATATCATTTGAAGTAATAAAAACTATATATATATATATTTTTAAACATATATTGTTAAATACAATACTCAGTTTTAAAAAAATATGGGGTCCCTACTCAAATATGAGTATCATCTAAAAATAATGTTTGAAGTAATAAAAACTATATATATTAATTAGTTAGTTTTTGATCATAATTAAATTAGACCAGTACACAGTTGTATTAAAGTGTTCAATACAATTATATTGTAGAATGTTTGAATATTTATTGTAAACTGGCTGAAGATACCAAAGGCTTGAAACTTAGTTTGCAGAAATAACTAATTTCCAAATTAAATGTGTGTGTGTGTGTGTGTGTGCATATAGACAATATCATTAGACTATATATTAGTGTTGATAATTGTGTTTGGGAGAATATATCCTATGCAATTAGTTTCATTATGTTACCAAAGGTAGTATAGTATTTGTTCATATAATAAATATACTGATATAACCAACACACCCAGGTAATTACAGTAATTAGTATCAATTTGGTTATAACAATGAACCTGATAACATCATGCCTATGCCATCAAAGGCAACAGATATTAGATGAAAAGAGACTGAAATCCAGATATAGGTAACCAATTGATGATACCAATTGTGATATTAAATATATGAAATAGTGTTGTAGAGAAATTAATACACCCTTGTTGACACAAATGAACTAGTCCATATGCTTAAATAAGGATCTCCAACTGAGTCAAAAACCATTGGAGTCAGTCTAGATTAATTCTAACAGACGTCATGATGAGTAGAAAGTTGAAGAAATACTAAATATTCTGATAAAAGATTTTAGCAAGAAAAGCTTGTTATTTAATACTTGTTGGAAATATATGAATCTGACAAAAAAGATGAAGATTTAGTTTCATATGCTGCAATAGTTAACAAGGTGTGTGAAAGATTCAGATTAAACAAACTGATTCTGGATATGTTTAAAGGGTTAATTTTCATTTAAGGCTTGAAAAATTGTTTAGAATCCCATAACTACCCATTACCAAGACAAGAGGAAATTTTTGTGAAGTTAAATGGTGAAAACATTTTTTCAAAGCTGGATCTTTCTGAAGCGTATTTACAAATACAAGTTGAAAAAGAATGTTCAAAATTAACAACTATAAATGCAAACAAGAGATTGTATAAGTTCAACTGATTTCCTTTTGTTATAAAAGTATCTTCAGCTACATTCCAACAAGCTATGGGTACCATGTTTTCAAATTGTGATGTCAGTTACTTATCTAGATGATATATTAAATAAAAGAGTATTTAAGGAACAATATATCAGGTATATGAAAACAGTTTTTGAAAAAAAACTTAGTGAGGAAAAGTGCAAATTGTTTTTGCGTAAAATTAAGTGCCTAAGACAAATCATTGACAAAAATGGTCATCAATCAGATCTGTTGAGGGAAAGTGCAATTAAGAATTTACCTCCACCAACAAATATTACTATGTTACAAGCATTCCCGGGACTATCAAACTATAACCAAATTTATGTATTTAATATGCAGAATTTGGGAGCTTCACTGAGCAATTTCAGGCCACTTAGTAATGTTATCCACTATCACAAGATAATGTGATCAATTTATGTTACAAAAGTGGATATTAAATGAATTCCATAGTGGACATTCGAGAATTTAAAGGATGAAATCTCTTATAAGAAGCTATGTATACTGAACACAAAATGTATAAACACATTGAAAAAGTAGTGAAAACATGCAGAAGTTATGCTTTGGCAGCAAAAGCACCTACCACGAAATTACAATCTTGGCCAAAGACTGGTACTCTGTGGTCAAGACTGCATATAGATTTCACTGGTCCAATAAATTGATCACATTATCTTGTGATAGTGGATAACATTACTAAGTGGCCTGAAATTTGTAAGTGCAAAAACCAACTTCTATGGTGACAGTGAATTTTTACAGAAGCTGTTTGCAAGATAACACATTTTGAATACCATAGTTTTGGTAGACAATTCACTGTTTCCGAATTTGAAGATTTTGTAAAATGTTCATGATTAAATATATTACTACCCTGTAGCTATAGGGAGCTGGTTAATGTTTCTTTGATTTGGCCTTGTGTCATACTTAACCAAACTTCCTACAGCTTACAAGTTTTATCCAGAATAAACATCAGGTTTTCATCAGAGGGTTGTCGGCAGGTTAGAATATGTGGAATTTTATAGAACAATGTAACAATAAAATATACATTTTTTCATTTTAAAAATAGAGATTTATTAAAAGGAAAGAATAACACAAGTTGTAGAAGTTAATGTGCAATTAAAAACATTATTAAGAAGTTAAGGGTAGAGTTCATGTTCAATGATAAAGTTATGGGTATCTAGAGTTTGTAGTAGTAATTATTGAATGTGTATATGCGTATGTAGGTATGTATGTATTCAGTAGGAATGTCTTTGGATGGAGAAGAAGTAGAATGAATCAGTAGAGAACAAGGTGCAACCTGACTTTATCTCTGATCCGATTTGAAGTTAAAGTTACATTTTAGTTGTTTCGTCTCGTGGCTCCCATCTGACTGTTAACCGGTCACAAAATGTCCTTAAGTAATTAAATCTGGTCATGTGACTGGCACCAGCAAGCATTTTCGCTTTTAGATGTGAAATAACGTCATTATGAATTTTCTGTTTTTAATCCAATCAGGATTTGCTTTTCGCACTGACTTGGGAATAGTTGTTTGAATCCACTTTTGCAGGTGTGCAATTTTACTTTGGGTTTTTCCAAAATGTTTTTAATTCTTAATTTCTTATCCTCCACAATCCCACCATATCACCCAAGGTTAAACAGACAAGCTAAACAGTTTGTGGGTACTTTTAAGAGAGCTTTGAAAAAAGTAAATAATGAAAAACTAAGCAAAGAAACACTACAAAGATTTTGAGACTACCAGTTAATGCCAAATCCTAATACACCATCAACTATTTGTCTATACTTCTGAGATGAGGTAGTATTTACACTTTTTACATTGTTCAGACTATTGTTTTCATTTTTATTGTCATTTTTATGACATTTCGGCTGTTGTACACCCCAGCCTTGTTCAGGTACTAGGAATTTTGAACCTAGCCCTCTATTATGATCACTGGGTTATATAATTCTCCTTCTGTGTGTGATGCCACATCTGGTAGCCATGTAGTTATCTCCCTTTATGTTAATTCTCCAAGTTATTTGTTCACCACTGCTGTAGCCTGATATTAAACTAGCAACTCTTTGGATCAAGTCACTGGAACTAACCAACAAAAGGATCGCAAAAAACAAAGAATCTGTGCAAGTACTGTATGATATCTTTGATGTACTAACACCCCAAGAATTTGTTGAACATACAAGTATGAGTCCCAAGAAAAGAAAGTGTATGGAAAAACAAGGAGTTGACCCAAAACAAAAGAAATACAAAGTTCAGTATGTGGCAAACTTGCCAGAAAGAAGAAGGATGAATACTAATACCTACAAAAAAAACATTTACTAATAAAAAGAGACCGCCAAATGATGGATGTTGTATAATAAATAATACACTCCCGGTGACATAAATGAAATTGTCTAGATGCTTATATAACTCCATGTGAGCTTAAACCATTGGAATCAGGCTAGTCTAATTCTAACAGACATCACAGTCAGTAGCCTAAGTAAGATTTATTATAACTGCTACATTAGACTTTATATTTCTTATTACTATAAACATTCTGTACATCACAGAGAGTAGCACCTTATACTAAAATTTGCATCCACACACAGACTTCACTGACTCAGTGTCCACACACAGACTTCACTGACTCAGTGTCCACACACAGACTTCACTGACTCAGTGTCCACACACAGACTTCACTGACTCAGTGTCCACACACAGACTTCACTGACTCAGTGTCCACACACAGACTTCACTGACTCAGTGTCCACACACAGACTTCACTGACTCAGTGTCCACACACAGACTTCACTGACTCAGTGTCCACACACAGACTTCACTGACTCAGTGTCCACACACAGACTTCACTGACTCAGTGTCCACACACAGACTTCACTGACTCAGTGTCCACACACAGACTTCACTGACTCAGTGTCCACACACAGACTTCACTGACTCAGTGTCCACACACAGACTTCACTGACTTAGTGTCCACACACAGACTTCACTGACAAAGTAAAATCATGTGTTTGTATGTACAACAGTTATGTGTTTCTATCTAGGATCAGAGTGTAGAATCTGCCTGATTTTCAATACTCTGGACAAGAATCAATGATGCTTTCTGATGAAAAAAATTACAAAAATATTAAGCAAGAAATTAGGGTAAGCAAGTGAAAGGAAGGTAAAAAACTCATTGATTTGTTTCTTATGGTTTATCAACCCTTTTTGGGTTATTTAAAACTTAAACGTATTTAGAATTGCAGGAGGTTGCTTATTACAGGAGTGTAGATGAAAAAGAAAGACAGGCTTACTTGGAGATTTTTTACACCTTTCCATTCTTACCTACCTTTCAATCTTTTGTCTCTCTTACAAGGCTGTAAAAATGTTTAATGCAGGTTAATAATATCATCGAGTTAGGCAAGTCACCAGATAACGAATGAGGTTTGAAGGAAAAGAATATTCTCACAGTTTTCATTTCCCCCATTATGAGGTTTATTATATTCATGATATAGCAACATCTTATTTCACAGACAGAACAGAAGAGCTGAAAGAAAAGGAATGATGAGCATGCTTTGTTCTCAAAGAGAGTTTTATATTGCTAAGTCATACAGAAAATTATATACACTGAAAAATTATAACATGTGTATGCAACAACAAGCATTGTGCAAAAGTGACAAAAAGAAAGAGTCTTACATGTAATAATTTCCAAAAGAAATTTGAGCTGATGGATATTCTTCTGCATTTCTGGAGAATCATATTCAGCATTCCAAATTCATGTGGGCTGGATTTATCTTCTGTGTCACTATTGAGGATATATTTCTGTCAAAGAAAATGGTTAGTCATAGGTTTTTCCCAGCATGATGACTGCAAGCAGGAGATAGTTTCTATATATGGTGAAGATATATTCCCAAAGGAAAACAGTAGCATGGGCTTGTAAGCTGCCTCACATCGCAGCTGACTGGCCTGGTTAAAGGTCTGTTTGAGACAAGATTATGCCCTATTCAAAAAGTAAACACTCAGTTCAAGCCCTGGAAACTGATAGACTGACAACTTTTGTCACTATGAAGTGAGATCACTAACTAGCCATTACATGACCCACATCACTTCATCTCAACTAAAGAGAGATGAGCACCTTTTGTATCCCTACATTTCAATACATTTAAATTCTTTTTGAAGAAAGTATAAGAAAGATACTGGAGAAAATATTTTTTTCTGTTCCTTATTTCAGAGGTACAGTAGAGTAATGGATTATGACTCAGATTGAAGAATCAGAGAGCCAAGTTCAAATTCTGGTGGAGTTCATTCACTTACATGCTAATATCATTGGGAAAGGTATGTATCCATTTCTTTTTCCCCAGTTATGGGTAAATAGCAGGACAAACTGGATTCTATATCCTTGAGTGGCAAGTGGCCTAGGAGAAAGAAAACTCTGAATTCAAACTAGCCTGGAGCAGGTTGGGCCCTATCAGGCTATCCTGCCCAATAAACACTTCTATTGTAGCAGCTGTACATGTGGTGCTCCTACAACTCTAATGGGTTATTTTTTAATCATTTCACCCCAAGCAAGGCATTCCACTGCCACTATTGCGCAGGGGGTTACATAGGGGGAAAGTGATGAGAAAGAGTGGTTAGTTATAGGAAATGTCGGAAGGAGGGTAGTAGACAGATAAGCATAAGATGGGTAGAGTGTTTGAGAGAATGGATGCAAGTTAGTGTAGTAGATGTCTATAGACCTTACATTTAAATTCCTGGAGATTGAAGCTGTCAGGGAAGCAAGTATATGGAAGGGTATTCCACAGGCGGGAAGTGCGAGAAAAAAGCTGTTAGAGTAAAAATTGTGGTTACATTTTATCTGTTTCCCTGTAAAAGGGTGGGACCTAGTTGCTAATCTAGTATCTCTTGCAAATTCATACCTAGGGGTCACCAGTGAACTAAGTTCATCAGAGCAGAAGCCATGAAAATATTTATAGACGAGGCACAGGGAATCCACATCATGCCGGTGAGAGTGTGACTACAGCCAGGCTGCCAAGTCGGCATCAAGCACATTACAGATTCTCCATTGTATTTTCTCAAGGACCCTGAGGAGAATTCCAGGGGCACCCAACCAGATGTGGCAGCAGTATTCAATACACAGGCGGATGGTAGATTTATAGATGTGCAGGATGGACTCAGGTGGGGAAAACTTCCGGGCCCTGCACAGAGAACTGACTTTCATAGCAGCGGAGTTAGCAATGGATTTGATATAGTCATTCCACTTGAGGTCTGCTGAGAGTGTGAGGCCAAGGAGGCGTACTGTTTTACTCTGAGAGGCAGGCCTGTTCCATGCTAATGGGAGGTAGGAGCAATTGTCTATGATGGTTAATTGACAGCAGTTTTGTTTTGAAAGCATTAAAATTTACGAGCCATTTCTTACCCCAGTCCACCATGGATTGGAGGTCCTTCTCAAGCTTAGTAGCAAGGTTCGCTTTATCACCCACACCAGATTTTTGATTGAGGCGAGAGTAAACTGTTGTGTCATCAGTGTACATGCCTACTTGGGATCTTATAGCATCAGGGAGATTATTAATGTAGATCAGAAAGAGCGTGGGACCTAGGATAGAGCCTTGAGGAACACCCGCCTACGTATGGTAGTTTTGGGAGGCATGTCCGTTTAGAGAGGAATGACTGGATTAGGTCAAACAAGTGTTCGGTTATACCATAGCTCCGCAGTTTGCATAGAAGGCCAATATGCTAGACTCTGTCGAATGCTTTGGAAATATCCAAGGCAACGGTTCGAGCTTCGCCATTCTTGTCGAGAGCCTGGTATATATACTTAGTCATGGTCATTAGCATATCAGCAGTAGACCTGGTGAAGCAGAAACCATACTGTTTGTCTGAGAGGAGCCTGCGAGCTGTAAGATGCTGGACCACCTTGGTGTTGATAATGGCTTCAAACACTCTGCCAAAGATCGGAAAGAGGCTGATAGGGTGATAATTAGCGGGATCCGAGGGTACTCCAGTATTCTTAAATATAGGAACTACAGAGGAAGATTTCTAACAGGCAAGAAAGCAGGAAGCAGATAGACAGGAGTTGTAGAGTTTAGAGAGGACAGAGGAGAGTTCAGAGGCACATTTCTTCAAGACTATGATTGGGATTCCATCCCTTCTGCTCACTTTGTGGGGGTCAAGTTTAGAGATTATATTAGAGACCAACAAGGGGGTAATGTGAACGTTATTCAGTTGAGCCTCAGTTCTAGGTGGGAAGTCAGGTGTAGGTACTTTAGACGAATCCAGCCTCGAATTGGTGGAGAATCTGCGAGCAAAGTATTCAGCCTTGTCCGCTGAAGAGGTGAGGACCTCAAATTCATTGATTAGAGGGGGTATTGGGTTTTACTCTTGTTAAGCATGCTTTACAGAGTTGCTAGTAGTCTTTGGTGCCAAACTTACAGGATGCTATACGTTGCTTCTTTCTGACAGAAAACGTCTTAGCTTCATTGAGTATCTTTTTACACTTATTACGAGCTGAGGCGAAAAGGTGCCTGTTATGGTCCGACACGTGGCTTTGATAGAGCCAGAAGAAATGATTCCGGTGGGCAATGGCAACCGAGCAAGTGGGTGAGAACCAGGGAGATGAATGGGATTTAAGCTGAAATTTCCTGGCTAGGATGAAAGCATTGATGCCAGCTTTAACCCAAGAGAAAACCTTGGATGCACAGACTTCAACGGGAAGACTAAAAACATTGTTCCAAGGGACATCACACAGGAAGTCGTGGAATGAATCCCAGTCTGCTCTTTGGTAGCAGTAGGATATTCTGCTGGTCTGGATTTCTTGGGTAGAGTGGGAGTGGAATGAGATGTTGACGGAGACTACAGCATGGTCAGAGTTTCCAAGAGGGCAGAGCTGCTCAGTAATGCAAGAGTCTGGGATGGAAGTGATGCAGAGGTCTAGTAGTGAGTCCCTTCTGTTAGGGTTATTGGAAAAATGTGTGGGGAAGTCCACCACTTGTGTAAGAGATTGGGTGATTGAAAAATTCATGGTGTGGACACTAGCAAGGTTGGTGACAAAGTTTTCCAGCAATTTGGTGTGGTATGTGTTAAAGTCACCAAACACAAATATATGAGCAGATGGATGAGAAGAAATAGCCTTGTCAATATTGTTAAAGATGCTATCAAGTACTGAACAGTCAAAGGAGGAGGGGGAGCAGTAGAGAAAGAAGAGATAGCTAACCGAGCTTAGAAGTGAGAGATGGAAGCACATGAAAGAATGATCCAGGTATTCAAGAGATGTCACCCTAGCTAAAGGGAGGTGTTTGCTGACATAAACACCAAGCCCATGCATATGGGTGAGTTAGTTTGAAGGAATGATTCTACACTGTAAAAGTTACTGTGGATACCTTGTGTGTTTGCAAAGGAGACGCAATGGGACTTATGATGATTCCTTTTTTACGTATGAAATAAATCCATATTTGTATAACATTTAGATAAAAACATGAATCGGGGGGTTAGGAGAAGAATGAGAAGATACTGGCAAAGGGTCAGAGAAGATTCATTGATTGAGTTTTTTTCTTTATGGCTTATTGACTTCTTGCAGATTATTTAAAGCCAAAACATATTTTTGGATTGTAATAATAATGTGATGGGGGAGGGATAATAATGATCTGATACAAGTCCTACTATTTAAGGGGGAAAGAAGAGGCAAATTCATACCTATCCCAAGGATATTTGCATATAAATGAATATGACAAACCCAAATGAGATTCAAACTCAGCTCTCCAATTTCTCATTCTGAGCCATTATTCATTACACCATGTTGTGGTGGAATATCCTGTCCTACCCCGCAATGGGTGACAGGAATCAAACAGTAGTACAGTGTTAGAAGAGGAAAGCGAGCGAGCGACTGACTATACTAGACTCTACGTCATTACATGGGAGTGACGGAAGCTTTCTTCTCATGACGGATGCATATGTCCTATACAAAGACAGTGCCTTCATAAGTGTTATTCGTGTACATGTATTTGGTTTATTGTACTAACGTATAATAAATCTATTTATATATACTCAGTGTTAAGAGTATTTCTTACACTATTATTTTCTCTGTTTATCACCCACTCCGGGATACAACAGATTTGGCGACGAGGATTGCGAACTTACGTGGGAAAACCCAAAAACAACAGATTTGGTAATGAAGAATCGAATGAATTCACGCGGAGAGAAAAAGTTCAAGTCAGTCGCCACAACAGAGTTTGCGACGAAGAACTCTAACTTCGGTGGGAAACTCCAAAACGCCAAATTTGACGACGAAGAACTCGAAATTACTTGGGAAACCCCAAAGCAACAGATTTTGCGACAAAGAGTTGAACAAGTCAAGCAGAGGAAAATACGTGTTTTCAAGTCAGTTGCCACAACAGATTTGACGACGAAGGATTTCATAACTTTCACGGGTTGAAAAAAAAAACCCCAAAAAAAAACCCAGAAGCGTCGAACAGATTTATCGACGAAGAACAGACATGGAGATACCCCAAGACAATAGTTTTGGCAACAAAGGATTCCTACTTACATGGGGACACGCCAAAATACAACAGATTTATCAACAAAGTATTCATACTTACATGAGATAAGCCCAATACATTGGCATTTATGTGGATACCCCAATATAACAGATTTGGCAAAGTCAAATTCACACTTACATAAGGTACACCAATAAAACTGAGTGACAACAAAGGTTTGGGACTTGCTAAAAGACCAGTTTTTAACAAAGATTCGGCAAAGCTCGCCAAGTATCAATGTGGTGAGAAAAAATCTGGAAAGCTGAAGCAGAAAAGAATAAGTTATGGTGAGGCTATTTTTTTTGTTTTTTTACCCCCTCATATAAAAAAAAAAGCTACGTGTACTATTGCTTACCATTAAAAACAACTTATTCGTCAGCTATACACATATAGAAAAAAAAAAAGAAGAAAAATATGGATCAATTAGCAGGATTAATTAAAACGCCCAGAGAAGCAGTCCAAATGTTGATACAGCAACAGGAAACCCAACAAAAAATTCAAAAGGAACAACAGGAAACAACAAAAAAGGTTGCAACAAGATATGTTGAAAAATTGATAATAGAACAGGGCGAAACGGGAAAAGCTTCTGAAGGTTTTTCAGCAGAAGGCATTGCAAATACACTCACAGACTGAGGAAGGGATTACTTTTAATTCGTATTACAAAACATATGAAAATATTTTTGCAAGACGGTGCAAAGAATGGTCGAACGACAAAAAAGTAATGCTCCTATTACAGAAGATATGAACGCAGGCAAACAAAAAATATACAAATTTTATTTTACCAAAAAAGCCGGAGGAGATATCATTTGACGAAACAATATAGATTTTGACAAATGTGTTTGGAGAAAAAGAAAGTTTATTCTTCACGCATTATAAATGCTTGAATATTGAAAAAGAAGAACAGGAAGATTTTGTTATGTACGCCGGAAGGGTTAATTTACAGTGTGAAAGGTTTAGAATAAAAGACATAAAGGAAGATATGTTCAAGCGTCTAATCTTCATACAGGGATTAACAGCACAGAAAGATAAGGATGTACGATCGAAAATCCTCACAATATTAAATCAAGACAATGATATCTCATTACAAAAAGTTACTGAAGAATGCCAGAAATTGCTAAACATTAAGAAAGACAATGTTTGCATTGAAGAAAAAAGTGTAGCTCGTATCCACAAAGTAAATCAACAGGTTTACCAAAAAGAAAGATCGTTCTGTCAAAAAGAAAATCTTTACTGCAAAGCATGCGGAAAGAATAATCACGTCACTAGGGAATGCTATTTTAGAAACAAAGAATGTTTCGAATGTTTGAAGAAAGGACACTTGGCAGTGATGTGTAGAAAAAAAAGGGACCAAAATTCCAAAAGGATGAATACGGTAGTATTGAAAAAGTCACGAACGATGGCAGTACCAGAAAATATGTGAACTTAAAAATGAATGGCAGAACAGTAAAGTGTTTATTTGACACCAGCAGTGATATCTCTGCAATAGACGAGCATACCTGGAATAAAATTGGTCGACCAGAGTTAAAACGAAAAAAATTGTAAGAGATATTTACTGGAAATAAGCTAAAATTTAAAGGAGAATTTACAGCTAAAATAACGTTTGACAGAAAAGTAAAAAAGTCAAAGATCTGTAGAGGGCAGAGGGTCCATTACTTATTTAAGTTTAACGAGTCGACTCGACGTAACATGGGGTCATGATTTAAAGCAGGATTTAAGAAAGAACAAAAAGGCGAAAGTAACCAGAAAAACAATGTATTGACAAAGGTTACATGGGGATGAGAGAGCATGCATAAGAAAACAAAAAGGAAAGAGTCATTCCCCTTCGTCTGTTCGTAGAAACAAAATAAGATGTATGAAGTTTTTTCCTAGCTGAAAGAAAGGTTTGTACAATTGTTAAGATTATCGTCAAGAGTTCAAAGTTCAAATCCTTGATGAAATTATTCAGACAGAAAACAAGGTTCTGTGTCTGTGTTTAGGCAAGAAAGTCAGACAGAAGACAAAGTTCTGTGTCTGTGTGTGCGTTGAGTAGAGAGAGAGAGAGACTTACATGCGAATGTAGCAGTCTTAGGCAGTCTGTGGATTTCTACTGACGAAGGTTGGAAAAATTGTGAATTTATGTGTAGAAAGTTATTTTATGTAAAGTCCAGTTTGAATGAAAGTTAATGTGCATAGTGTTAATGTCGGTGAGAAGAAAAATAAAAAAAATTTGCGCCACTAATTGCTACCCGCAATTAGTGCGCGTGTATTTGTGTGAGTTAGGGAGACATGTCTGCTCTTGTCCCGGGACGAAATCCTAACTAGCGTACCACGTGATGTTTCCCGCTTTTATTAGCATGCGTTTAGGCGGGAAACTCAGTTGTCACGTGAACGCTGAATCACCATGTATGTGTGTGTGTGTGTGTGCATGTGTCAATGTATCAAACCCCACAGATCTATGTGATGTGTGGAAGAAATACAAATACTTTCGGCATATATTTAATAGTGCTATTCTATGTGGGGAAAAAACCCATGAATATGTTCTGTACTAAAAGTAAGTCGTCAAATGAAAGTACTTCAACTCAAACAGAAGTAAAATTTGAAAGCACTAAGACAAAGGCATCAAATGAAAGTAAGTTTACTCAAACAGAGGTAAAATTTGAAATGAAAGAACCAGGCGAAAAGAACTGCTTAACCAAACCAAATGAAACTGGATTGCTGGACATAGCCCTAAAACGGAGTAGTAAGAAGAAAAAGAAAAAAGACGGAACACCTATGCCCTGACCCCAAAAGAAAAAAGTATTGAGTGAAATTCAAGGAAGAATTTAGCTCAGGGGTGGGGGGAGATGTTGTGGTGGAATTTCCTGTCCTACCCCGCAATGGGTATGGCCCGGGTCATAAAAGACCGCGACGGGAATCAAACAGTAGTACAGTGTTAGAAGAGGTGAGCAACTGACTATACTTGACTCTATGTCATTACATGGGAGTGACGGAAGCTTTCTTCTCACGACGGACGCATACATCCTATACAAAGACAGTGCCTTCATAAGTGTTATTCGTGTACATGTATTTGGTTTATTGTACTAACGTATAATAAATCTCTATTTATATATACTCAGTGTTAAGAGTATTTCTTACACTATTCTTTTCTGTTTATCCCCCACTCTGGGATACAACACACCACCTTCACATCCAAGCTTACAGAATTAGTATTCCCAAGATATCATCCATGTAGTTACTTACCAAGCATATTGCTTAACTGTGATGATCAGAGGTAAACTGGTGTTTCACTGTGATATGGACATCAGCCTGAGTGAGAGAAAAGCAAAGGCATGAGATAATAAACTCTTAATGCCTCTTAGTATCTATGGATTCAGCCAGTCAAAGAATATATCAATGATGTGCCAAGATGAAATCATAAAAAAATTTGCCTGCCAAAAATTTCTAATGTTACTGACATGCAACAGTAAGTCACTGTATTATCTTTTAGTGAGGAAATTTTTACTGTTATCTATGAATACAGTCAGTATTTCTACCATAGTACTGCTTATTTTTTCTCTTTTTTTTTCTTTCTCTCTCAGGTGTCTGTTGTAATTAGTAACCTACTAGGTATTTTTAAATAAACCTTTTAGTAAATCCATTATAATCATCTATTTTCTTTCTGATGCCCATTCCAGACTATATCTCATTAATTAGTTTTATGATGTTTTTGCTTTTCCTACCAGTGTACGTGACATTCGGTGCCTGACCCAGATGTTGAATTCATAACCACCAATTAACTAGATATTTTTAATTTAATCCATTAGAATAATGTTTCATCTTTACTGAATTTTAATAACAATTTTATATAAAAAATTAACAAGATCCTTTTAATGCATCATCTAATATAAAAATTGAAGATACTTTCTTAAACTCTGTAAAATTGGAACACTATTCTAATTTCTTAACTTTAGTTACAGTCGTAGAATTAATAGTAATATTATCTTGAAATGTTATTAATTTAATTTTATTAACTATTTTAATAGTATCATAACACTATTTCTGGTACTGAAAGAAAGGAAGAAGTTAAAGCAGGAAGGAGACAGGGTTGACCAGATGACCAATGAGGAAAAAGCCCCAGTGGGATTTCAGGAAAGTTGGAGAAACATTCCATGCCTCTTGGGCAGTAGTAAGAAACACTCACACAGGGGAGGAGGAGACAACGTTGATCAAATGACCAAAAGGAGGATCCCTGATTGGTAATTTAGAAATGCTAGTGTACCCAGAGCATGTCGCACCCATCCTTGCCGGATGAAAGGCTCAATATAAGCAAGAATCGGTGAGTTCTTAGAGTTTATAGTTATAGTTAGACTGGTACAGGTTGAGTTAACATGAGAGATGTGTTGTCACATGACTGCTTACCTTGGAAGAATCTCTGATTTTAGCCAATGCCAGACCAATCAATTTATAATTGGAATTATAATTGTCTGCATGTAAGATTGCTAAACTCACACCCAAATACTGTACTGAACAGAATGTGTGTGTGTGTGCGCGTATGTATATATATACATATATATAAACACTTTAATTTTAATTTCACAAAGATTTTTTCCTTATTGTGGCTCTCAGCTCTGTCTGGGTCATTGACGCAGGGAATTTCGGCAACTTTCAACCCAAACCAGCTTTGTGATCAAACAAACACATGGGACAGGGCCAAGTTCAGAACAAAATGATCGATTATCGATCAGCCACGGAGATTTGGACATTGGCACAAAGGACACAGGGTGAGGTTCACAGTATATATTATTACTTAATACTAATTAAATAATATGAAAGTAAAAAATACTAATATTATTATTTAAAAAATATTAATATAAATAAGTTTAATATTTTTATTATTTTAAATACTGTAGTCCAAAATAATTGCAACCAATATTTGTTGTATTTCATTACTTTTTCCTTCACATATGATTCCATTAATAAAAACATCAGTCTGAAGAAGTCTTTTCAAGGGATGAAACATGTAACAAAATTTTTTCCATTTTGTCTTCTGATTACTGGATTTTATTATATGAATAATTTTCAACTATCAATTATTTCTTGTAGTTGCTTTTTATTGCAACTAAAACATTCACTTTATGGTTTGTTGTAAACAATATAAATCAGAAATAACAAATCAGTTCTCAAAGCAAAACCAATAAATATTTCACTGCTTGAGCTTCAAAAGCCAACAGTACAGAAGATTGAATTTATCATAAATTTCTTTTATGAAATGTTCACCCAATAAAAGGCTCAAGAGTCACTCATAATAGATGGCTACCAAATGAGGTTGTTGTATGAACATGGAAGAGAGAAATGAATACAGATATTATGCATACAATAATTAATGGTTGATCTATGACTTGAAGAGGCTAAGTTTGTAGTGTTCAAAGAAGCATCCTCTGGGTCCATGGTTCCCAACCCCAGGGTAAATTACCCCAGTGGGGTAATGAGCCTATATTTTGGGGGTAATGGATGTTTGGTTTGGGAAGAGGTAATCAGCTTATAATTTCACACTGATAAATTAATGAGACAGCATTTCAAGGAAGAATTCCCCCTACCCCAATCTCTCATAGTCAGTTAAGTGCCATACGTGATACATGCTTGGGCGATCATGTCTCGAAAGAGACATGACTGACTGGGCAGAAGATTATCCCGCAGTAGGTTGGCATTGCTTTCTGCGGTAGACTGGTTGCCGACCAAGGCTATAGAATCCAATCTGTCCTGTTATTTAACCCATAACTGGAAGGAATAGACGGATTAATACCTTTCCCAAGGGTATTTGCGCGCAAGTTAATGCAATGAATTCAGCTGGAATTCGAACTTGGCTCCCCGATTTCTCATTCCAAGCCGATATCCAATACACTGCAAGAATATTTATCTAAACATTTTAATGATGAAATATACACAAGCATATATATATATATATATATATATATATAAACATTTTTTTTTCAGTCCCTTTATTTTAGTTTTTGCTTCGAGTTTTGTTCTAAGTAGATATAGTATCTTTCTTTAAAGCCTTGTGGAAAAAAATATCAATTTCTCCACTTTTTAGACACTAGATCATAAAACTGTGATCATAGTCAAATTTTGGCTAGGTTACGGCTACTATACCTCTGATTATTTAGATTGGTACTATTGTATTGAATAATTTCCATTAACTTTGTCTGCTTTTGATGTATGAAAATATAATTACTTCTTTTCCTAGATTACGGGTATTTGTTTATTGGGGTAATGGATAATAGTGAAATTGTATTTTGGGGTAATCGCAGCAAAAAGGTTGGGAACCTATGCTCTAGGTAGTCTGCTTCAGCTCTTGGAAAGAAGCTGTATAAATGGAGCTTTCTTTTTATCAATGAATACAAATTAATGAAGACAGCATCTTGTTTTTATTTACCAGGTACTACCATTATTTCATGTTTTATTTCCATGTGCTCTGGGCCAGTGTGTTCTATCCTTCAAACACCCTGATTAAGGATACCAGGGCAGTGCTTTGTGACTCACTATCTTACCAACATTTGCTTTATTTCTACCTCCCTACATTTATAGAGGTTACATATTAAACTAAGCATAACTAATTAAGACAACTAATTAAATGATGCAATTTTTTTGCAGATTTTAATACTTTACATTCTTTTTTCTTTGTGGGGCGGGGGATCAAATCCGTGAATTTGTTTTGTTCATGCTAAGTAAAAAAAAAACAATAAAAAAAAAAATTATATAAAATTCACTATTTTTTATCCATAATGTTGAATGTGTTAAAATTATCCAACTCTTTAATAAGAAAAGTTTCAAGTTGATGTTTAAAAACTGCTGTAAAACATTGTTGATGGAAGTATCTATTACAACATCTTTAATTTGTATTTAGATACATTGTATTTGTTTTCAATTTTTCTAGTTGAAGTGTTCTCTTATATTGTATATGATTGATTATTTTACTTAATTAAGTTACAATAAAATTTGTATTTTATATGAATACTACCTAATGAAAATTGAGATGTAGTAGAGTGAGGACCCTATCATTGATTGGGGAGTCCCACATGATAGATTTAGGGGTGCTATACCCATGAGACTCTTGCATTAGACATACATACACTAGTATAATTAATAAAAATATCTTAAATTTTAATATTGGTATTATTAGATAAAGCATTGATAATTATTATAAATTTTTTACTTGTATTCCCTTCATTGTCAATCTGCAATTATTAATAATAGTTTCAGTATCTGTGATAAAAAGGAATTAAAATTATAAAAAGTACAAATTAAAAATTAATAATAGCTTAAATCAGTTATTCTGGATTTCAAACATTGTTTTACTTCTCAAATCAATTATGTTTGAAGAAATCTTTCTATAGAATTGAAAAAAGTTACCAAACAATAAAATAAAATTCAAAATCACAATCAATATTTTTTTCCCCATGGAAACAGTTGGCCTAGTGAATAGCAAAGATTCTACCAAAATATTTTTAGAGTGGAATTCCTCCTCTGACTACCAGATTAACTTTGTATAGAACCAAGTCAAGGTATTTTGATCAACATTCAAATGTCTGGCCCATTGACAAACTGATTGCAGTTTTTGGCAGTAAATAGGAAGGTCCAACCAATTGGAAACATATCAGCATTGCTCTCATGAACCACAAAACTTCCCACTACAAAGCCAATAATGTCCAGACAATTTAAACGATGGTTTCTATTGTGCCAAAGAAAAAATAAATTAAATAAAGAAATGGAAAATAATAATGATAATAATAACTACTTATTGGCTCAAAGCAAACTTATACATTTTCTTTCTTTTGTCAAATTCACAATTCTGAGCTAAAATTACACACAGTCATATGTATACTTAATTATTCCTTGTTTTCTTTAGTTTTTGCTTTAGTATGAACACAAGCCAACATTTTACAAAAGTATTTCACATTTAAATTTAAAAAAAAAGAGAGTAAGTTTAACTAGAATAAAAAAAATTTCTTTAACTACGTAATAAAAATAACTTTAAACAAGTAATAGTTATTAATTTAAAAAGCTTATAAATATTTTACTAGGCCTCTTTTAAAAAAAATGAGAAACAATGAAAACTGTATGTGTAATAATTTTCTATAACTTCAAGAAAAGTCATTAATATTTCAAACCTTGTTTTGATGTGAATATTTTGGATGAGAAATCATAATTATTATACTCTGACTTGCACAGTCTACTTTCTTCATCTTAGTAATTAAAAAAGACTAGACTAAAAAAAATGTAACCCCAATTGTGCTATAAGTACTGCATAGTCTACATATACTGATAATGATATCAAAAAGTAGGTATTTATTTTTTAGATGATTTTTCTAATAAAGTTACTTATTAGTGAAAATATTAGGTTTCTGATCGATTTGTTTTTTACAGGTTGTAAAATTTTGTAGGTTGTTTAAAGTCAGAATTTTTTTGCAGATATGTCAACAATTTTAGGGAGATAATGATTTTCAAATACAAGTCTTACTATTTAACCCACAGCTGGAGAAAAAAGAGGTGGATTCATATATGTCTCATTTGTGTGCCAATGTCTGAGTCTGAATAATCTTCCAATCTACTCAATAATATTATCAGCACATTTTTAACTCGATCTACTGCTTATTCTTTCAATTAAGGTGTATACTCTAGTGAGTGTGAAATAATAGCTCCCTTTATCCACTCCCTTCAAATTTGGAGGACTGAGGAAAAAGACAGAAAGGAATTCACAAGCCTATCTGAAATTTTCTTTGGACCAATGAAAACCTTGCTTTCAGAGAGATTGACTGGTGAGCAGAGAAGATGGGAATAAATTTGTGAGCCTTTGTGAAATTGTTTTGGACCAATGAAAGGCTTGCCTTCAGAAATTAGCCAAGAAGAAAGCTTATGCAAAATTCTTTTTGATATAAAATGATGAAAAATTAAATTAACAAGTCAAGAGTGTCTGAAATCATGTGAAGGGTTTCATTTCTGTTCATTGATACAATGGCATAAACTTCAATGCTGGATACCAGCATTGAAGTTTATGCCAGTGCCAAAATTACTAACCAATTATGTTATTGGCCTTTTAACTAAGCACACTACTTCAAAAACTTTCATTCATCAGTCAAAAAAAGCTAAGCATTTCACACTATCTCACTTCATCTACTTTTAAATGTATATAACCATTATCCCTTCTGTGAGCAACAAACTCTCCTAGTTTTGTTTTAAACATTTTTGAATATTATTTTGTGTCAGAGCATTTAATCTGTTGTATGAACATTTCTTCTTCATGAAAATTCATTAAAACTATGGATTTTAAAAATTTCCAATTTATTTTCCTGAAATGTGGTACTGACATCAAGCAAGTAAATTCATAAATAAATTCCTTATCTTGTTTTGTTAAAAATCACCTGTATTTTTTCTCGTCATTTTCATCCTCCAATAATCTTCTTGGGCTGTTCATTTTACTCCCACGCCACTATGATACCTTGTAGGATGGCTTTTATGACATGTATATAATCATATCACTACTTAAATTTTAAATCTTTCTGCTACTTTGTAATAAGCCTTAAAGTATTTTGAATTCCGGGATTAAGGATTTCCATTTTTAAAACAAATGATTTTCATTGTCAAGTTTAATTGAGAGTTGCAATAGTAAAGTGGCAACTGAAACCAACAGAGATTAAAAAAAAAAAAAGATGAAAATATTAGTCAGAGAACTCACCTATATTATATTTGTATAATCTTGGTTTGTCAACTATTTTACATATATTTGTATCCTCATTGTTCTCTGGTTGCTCCAAGTAGCCAATTCCCTATGTGTCAACTCATGAACAACCTGCATCATTCCTCTCTCATCTATTCAAAATCAATCTGCTTCAACCTCTCCTTCTAGAAAGAAGCTGTCCTCAAAATGGGACTTCAAAATTTATTCACCATTCAACTATACTCTTTTATTTATGCATAAATTTGTATTGTGACAAATAACAGGTAGCAGGTGAGGCTACAGTAAAAGTACCTAAAAATACTTTCAATTCTGTGACTATGAGAATATAGTTTGCAATATGTAAACAGTAAATAACCTTCAAGTAGAAATCATGTGCTCATAGAAAAGTTATATCATCATTCATATTGAGAGCATTAACTGGATCTTTACAGCCATCTCCATCACTGCCAACAGAGTGGAGAAAGGGAATAAAGAGAGAGGATGATGATCCCAGTGTGTGGATGGGAGTGAGTACCAATGACAATATGATCATTTTTGCTAATCTTATTCCATATATCTTTATCTTTTATATTTTGGTCAAAATGTTCTTCAGCCTTCCCAAGACAGGTGTTGTGTATATGTTAGCCTTAAGAATTCATCTAGTACATTTAATTCTCTTGTCTCCTCAAATGGCTCCATGACCTGCTGAGGAGAAAAGTGATAAAGAAAAAAGAATTTTTGCAATGTATTTACTCCAAACAAAAATATAGGTCACAGCAGAAAAAAATGTAAATGTCACAATTGATCTTTTCTGACCAAAGAGAGAATAGAATGCAATTAGCCAATCATCAAAAAACCAAATTTGCATACTTCTGAGCTGGTCATTTTCTATAAATAGAGCATTTTCTAGAATTGAAGATGCTAGCAATTTTTTCCAAAATAATCCTTCTTATTATAATAAAGATCATTTTATATTTCTGTGTGTGTATGCACACACACAAATATACAACATATACAAATATATATATATATAGAGAGAGAGAGAGAGAGACAATAGCAAGGCAGCATCAGCTCAGTTCATTCTCTTTACTACCAGTTATTAAACATTATTACCAGTTATAAAAGCTCTTGCTGTGATTGCTCTTGAACAGTGGTTTACTTTTTTCAATAATTATGTCATCAAGTAGTGAAGTGTGTGTGTGTGTGTGTGTGTGTGTGTGTATATATATATATATATATATATATATATATATATCCTCTCTATTATAATAAAACCATTATATATATATATATATCCTCTATTATAATAAAGACCATTATATATATAAAATAATCCTCTCAAATATTTTTCCATCATTTTTTATGGAAGTGGTACACTTGTTTATTTTTCTGAGATGAGTTATTGTAATTATTTACACAATTTACATTGTTCCAACTGTTATCCTCATTTTTGTTGCCATATTCCCACCTTCTTTAGGTGATTGGAATTTCAAAATGAAACCTTTATTTTCTTTACCAGGGTAAATTGTTCTAGTTCTATAAGTCATGCCTCTTCTAGATGTCTCAGTATGAGTTATCACACTTTAACTCAACCCTTGAAGTTTTTGTTCTTTTTTATTAAACTCTTAACGTATTGAGTTAACTCACTGGATTCAACAAATACTTTTAACCATTGAACCACATGTCCTTAAGAACATCAGTGTATGATTTTTTGGGAGTTATAAAGGTAATGTGTCAGTAACCATTTTTTTTTACCAAAGCTCTTATTACAATTTTGTTGTTTCTTATTGTTTTTCTCTAGTACTCTGTATAACTGGTTCTCATATTGTATTAATTTCTATGCTTGACTTAGCATATGCACTGATCCCTTAAGTTTTTGTATTTTCCACTAGTGTTCTTTGTCTTATTTCAACTTCATCCCACAAGGGGTGGTGATCTCTTTTCACTCCATATGTGGTCAGCTACACCTGATTTTTTTTATTTTCCCTTGTGTTATAGTGTTCTTGCATTCTTATCTTAAGGGGGCTGCTTGTTTTTCCTTTATATTTCTTACCACGACTGCACGGAATGGCATGCACATGTCCTTAATCATGTTTTCCTCTATAAAAGATCTGACTCGAAAAAGATGACTGTAAAGTGTTGAAACAATTTTGAAAGTCATCATGTTATATGAACTACAAATAAATCTCTTGTATTTTTTCAGTTAATTCCTTCACAAAGGTAGGCAGACCAAAGCTATTTTCTGAGTGTATCTCAGCCATAGTAATGTGGATTCTAATGGCATCTCTGAAGTATTACATGCATATGTTAGCCATTGCTAGCCTTCATCCTGCTGATATATATCTGATCCCATTTCAAAGTGTGTTGTTTGTGTACAGAAAGTCAGCATCTCCAAGTTATTTATTGGTATACTGGTATGTTCTCCTAGCGATGAGTCTAAGGCCAGCCTCTTCCTGACTATTAATAGGGACTCCTCTGTGGGTGCCTTGGTGAACAAACAACATCCATATTCACCATATTGGATTGGATGGGAACATCTTTGATTAATTGCACAGTGTGGAGTTCTGAACATGTGATGTTGACTTAACTATTAATGAATCAAATATATACACAAGGAACTGACTCAGAGGGTGGCATACAGAGCCTTGGCAGCCAACAATATGTCTGAGTGAAATACTGTCTTTGCGAAGTTTGAGATCATATATGTGAGATATCTTGCTGTAATATTGAGACAACTGCCTCTATGTCTTAGGTAGGAAGTAGTCCTTGTTCTTGATTAGGATCTGCATTAGGTTTTCCAGTTTTTTTTATATATTCTGTTTTGTCTATCACTACAGTCACATTGCCTTTGTCAGCTGGTAGTATGATTATGTTGTTATTCATCTGAAGGGTTTTGACTGCCAGCCTCTTCAGTTCCATGATTGATTTGGGCAGTTTGGCTTTCTCTGGTATCTGTCTCACTTTCCATCTTAGTTCATTCACATGAGCCGTAGGAATGTTTAAGGCTATTTCCTTGATTTGAGCAATGATGTCCAAGTATCATATCCACCTGATTGTTGTTGTGAATTTGAGACCCTTGTTCAGTACTAACTCTTCAGAGGCACTCAGCTGATGCTGACATATTGATTACTACCTTCACTGGAGAGTGATGGACTTCATGTGTCACCTTCTGATCTTTTCATCTTTTCAATTTTCCTACATACTTGGTGGATCTTGACTGCATCAAATTCTAGTCTAAAGGAGTTATCCAGATCATGCTGGATCTTCTATTGGTCATCTTCATCAGTAATCCTGTTGAGAAATGCCTCAAGCATCTGCGAGATATCAGATTGCAATTTTTGTTTTATCCAAAAGTTGTACTGGATTCTTTCTTAGACAAGAGCGTGTCCAAATTTTCTGAAATCTAATAAGCTCTCCTTGAATCGATGGAAATTCTTGGTGCCAAGCCCAAAGAGATGAGTCATAAATCTGTTATGATATTAGATTCGTGCCAGCTTATGGTGGAAATTTTCTATTTCTCTCCATATTTTTTTTTATTGTTTCACTCCGAGCAAGGCGGAAATGCCACTGATGTGCAGGGGGCTACATAAGTGTAAAAAGATCAATTAGAAGAGTGAAGAGGAAGACGAACCAGTTAGAAAGGAGCAATAGAAAGCTGAGAATGCAGGTGTGATGACAGTTTCAAAGGTGGAGCGAAAGGGAAGGATATATGGGGTGGGGAGAGAGCTAGAGTCAAGTGGTTAATAGATGAGTATTGACATTGCATTGGAGGTTGTAGCCGTTAGGAAAGCAAGAATATGGGAGCGAGTTCCGCAGGCGAGAAGTGCGAGAGAAGAAGCTGCAGGAGTAGAATTGTCGTCTGCATTTGGCTAACCTAACTGTGAATGTGTGGGACCCAGTTGCCAATCTGGTTGTATGAGTAAACACCTGTTGAGAAGGCACCAGTGACTTAAGTTCGTCAGAGCAGAAGCCATGAAAGTATTTATAGAACAGACAAAGGGAAGCCACATTTCGATGGTGGGGAAGTGGCTGTAGTTGAGCTGCCAAGTCAGTACCTATCACATTACTGATTCTCCTTTGGAGCCTGTTGAGAACACTGAGGTGAACGGCAGGGGCGCCTGACCATATATAGCAGCAGTACTCCATGCACGGACGAATGGTTGACTTGTATATATGCAGGATGGATTCAGGGGGGAAAAAAAACATTGGTATAGCAGGTCTATACCAATCCTACAATATTTGTTTAGATTTCTGAGATGAACTATTGTACTTTTTTTTACATTGTTCAGACTATTGTCCTCATTTTTGTGGCCATATTGATGATGTTTCAGCCATTGTACATACCAGCCTTCTTCAGGCAATTGGATGATTTATTTCATTCACTGGGGTAGATTTATCTAGTTTCATGCCTCAGTATCAGTTATCTCTCTTTAACTCCCAAAATAAATCTAAGAGTTTGCCCAGCATCCTACAAGCTAAAAGTTTTTTTTTTTGGTTTTTTTACTATTGGGAAAGTAGAGTGGTTTCCTGTTGCTTTCTCTGACAATTAAAATGATACTAATTTTAAGGCTTCAAATTCCTACCCCAAAAGGTCACATTACCTAATAGATAAAAGTGTTAATTAAGAAAATAGAGGTACCTGCAGATCATGAATTCAATCACTGTCAGATAGTACAAAAAAAAAAAATGTTTTATTAGAAAAACATTAAACAAAACAACATCAATTTATCTATTGATTGATATCATTCCTTATCACTATATGTAGTCCACATACCAATATATGTTATTTCAAATTCAACAACAAACAACAATTTTTATGACAAGTAGTGAAAAAGTCACTCTAGTTCAGTTGAAGACACAGACAAATTACATTAGTTTTAAGACTGCACATATTTGTAGCATTAAGTTGTCTGATGGGAGAGTGGATAAAAACATTTGTTAAGCAAATGAGTTCAACCCTGTGTTAGGTATTACGAAAAATGTCATTTATTTTAATTGAGTAGAGAGACAGACAATATTACAAGGAAAAATTAAATAGATATTATTAACTGACAGAAGATGAATGAGAAAAATCTATCCCTGTGAACTAAATAAAGGGATCAGTTTGAAATTTTCAGAAACTTTCCAACTAGTACAGTTGAAGATAAGAATACTTAAGAGCCCAGTATACTCTGCTATTTAATCTATAGCTGGTGGATAAGAGATGGATTCTTATTTTTCCCAAGAGCATTAGTGTGAAAGTGAATACAATAGACTTGGTAGGAATTTGAACTCAGTTCACTCATTCTATAAGTATTATAAATAATAAAAATATATGTAATAACAAAAGTTATTCCTTCATTGGCATAATATGGTAGATGAAGTGAAGGTCTAGTTAGACACTGTGTATCAATAATGCTAGAATTTTCACTCTTCAAACAACCTTGAATTCAAAGAAACATTATAAACTGAAAAAAGAAACAAAACTGCCACATGTTAAAAGGCTTTACTGATAAATTTGATAATAAAAAGACGATTATAATCATTTATCCAACATCTGTTTTTCACTTGGCTGATATATCCACATCAGAAAACCATAATAAAATCAATGAACTTAAAAAGTAGAAAACAAACTATTTTTAAAAATCAATGAACAGAAAAAAAAAGACCACAATAATCAATATACTGTACAAGCCAAAAAACATGCCACTTTATTGAGGCAGTATTGAAAATATACATAAAAACAAAAACTTATAACAATATTGCCAGCATGAATGTCTACATAAATATTGTCGTATTCTAAACTATTTATTTTACATACTATGTCTTTCAGGACATGGCCGAGCAAGGTCCTTCACAAATTCTTATCCTTTGTAGCTGTGATACAAAATTATAACTGCAACAAATATCTGAAATGCTAATATAAGTATAATTACAAATACACTCCAAATGTAAGCAAACTCACCAATCGCAACATGGGGAGGTTGCAGAATATATTGGACAAGCTATATAAAAAAAAAAAAAAATGAAGATGCCAATTTGAAACATGTGCCAAAATATATCCCAAGCCCTAGCATAAAATCCCATAAAAATTTCATATGCCAAAGAAAATTTTTTTATTGCATCCTCTGTGGACTTCAAGAAAAATTTCAGTACAAGTCACTAAGTTGTGAACTTGTTCTGAAAATTCAAATTTTCAAAAAGACTTGTGATATACATTTCGAGAGGAAATTTACTGAGATTTTGTAGTGAGTGTAAAATAATAACTCCCTTCACTCACTACATTCAAATTCAGAGCACTGAGGAAGAAAAAAGAATGGAATTTCCGAGCATATATAAAATTTTCTTTGAACCAATGAAAACCTTGCCTTCACACAAATTAACCAGTAAGCTGAGAAGAAAAAGGAAAGAATTTCATCAGACTGTGAGATTATTTTTGGACCAATGAAAATCTTGCCTTCACAGAAATTAGCCAATCAACCAAAAAGAATAAGTAAATGTAGCAAGCCTACATGAAATACTTTTTGATATAAAATGAGAAGAAAAACTAAATTAATAAGAGAAGAATGTTATATGAAGAGTTTCATTTCAGTTACCCACAACCAGTGTTGAAGGCAGTGGAAAAATTACTCGCCAATTATATTATGGCTTATAACCAGTACGAGACACTTCAAAGAATTTTCTCTCAGTAATCCAAAAAAGGTATTTCAAACTATTTTTTTTCTTCTTTTGAAAGTATGCAAACCATATGTTTCTTCAGTGAGCAATGAATTTTATTACCTTTGTTTTAAACATTTTTGAATATTAATTTTTGTCAAATCATTTAATATATTGTATAAACATTTCCTCTTCATAACAATTTGTTAAAACTACAGACTTTAAGAATTCCGATTTATTTTCCTGAATCAAGTTAATGACATGTCAAGCATATAAAGTCATGAACAAATTTCTTTTTGTTTTGTTAAGATTATATGTTTCCTTGTTATTACCATCCTTTATTAATCTTCTTAGTATAGGCAAATTAGCTGGTCATTCTAACCCAAAAGCCCATACCACAAATATATAAGAATAATAATTCCAAAATTTATTAGGTTTTGATATGTGTTAAGTGAAAGCCATTAGAATTATATATATATATATATATATATATATATATATATATATATTAAAATGTTGTAAAAAGAATGGCATGAAAATAAAAATGTTGTATTAATAATGCACAAACTAGTAGACATATTTCACACTGTTTAAGATAAATAAAAAATAGGGTATCTACTGAAAAACATATATCCATAAAAATAATGCTTAAAGTAAAATGAAAAAATGTCAGTTTAAAAGTAAATCCATTAATTTCTTAAAAATTACTTTGTTATATGTACATATAAACTAAGCACATCTTTTAAAAACAAAATACTGAATATATTCAGAGATAACAGTTTGCTTTTTAAATTTCAAAATATTGCAAACTTTTGCACATACCATATATAATTCAGCTATAAAGGAAAATCTTTCAACATTTTTGAAGTATCCTTATAAATGTATATTGGTTGATTAAAGGTAAATTTTATGAAAAGAAATCACTTTCATCACCTTGAATAAGCAAACTGTTGGGTGTAAATTCAGCTTTACTGGTCACAGCATTTTACTGTTTTAGCCATTAAATGTTACCACTTCACTGGCTGAGGGGCAGTCTGTTACACCAGTTTCAGTGCCATCACAGATTTTGAATTCAGAGTTGAGTTACTCTTAGACAAGTTGCCAATCAACGATAGACAGCTTAGTTTGCTCTGCTACTAACCTGTAACCAATACTTTTCACAAGTGTATTTGTGTGAATGTAAATTATTGACTAGAATTTGAACTCAGCATGCCAATGCCACTTTTCATGCCAATATGCTATGTGCACATCTAACAAGGAAAGAAATAACAGATTAAAAAAAAATTGGAAAATCAAAGGTTTAAAAGCAGCATGTATGCCATAATTAAATTGTCCAATTATATGACAGCTATAAAAATGAACACTGAGTACCTCTAATTAAAAAAATGGATGATAAACTTGAAGTTTTAAAAATTGCTATTTAAATGTCATCTGGGACTTGACATCACACAAAATCTGAGTATCTGGTGGGGCTTCTGATTCTTGGAATGAGATGTTGGCAATATTTAGAAGACAGTTCCAAAATCTCATAATGAAATCTGTCAGGCATCATGTGTATGAGAAAGGAAGCACATTTTCCCTTAGCTCAAATAAGAGGTTTGAAATACCACATAAAACAGACATCCAAAAAGGTCAGCAGATGTAACAGCTAAAGTATTATAAGAGAATTATTTAAAAAAACAACACACACAAGAAAATCACTCTGAATGAACCTAAAGTTACATTTCATCTCAAATACAGACAAAAATGCTTGTAGATAATCAATAACCAACGAATCAGTCATGAATTATTTTGTTAATCAAATATTGATTGCCATCAATTATTTTAATGTTTTTTGTGTCTTTAATCTGAGAATTGTTCTAAACTGGTGAACTCCTATCCCTTCTAGTCACTGTTCTGTCATTCATTTACACAATCTTGTTAGGTAGGTTAGTCAGTGTTTCCTACTGCCTCTCTTGCCTTCAATATGTCCTGTTCGTGTCAACTTCTCTAACCCCACTTTCCTCATTCTTTATTCCAGAAATTTCTTTTACAGATATTGTTAAAAAGGAGAGATGATTTAAGATTCTCCTTATATAGCAGTGATTAGCAAGTCTTACAGTTATAAGTCGTACAGACAAAGTACACCAGATCTTTTTTTTTCAAACAAGGAAGTAAAGCCACTAAGACACAAGGGATTAATTGGTATGGAAGAATTAGAAACAGAAACATTACTAAGGAAGGAAAATAATCAGGAAGACAGTAGATAGCAATTGACATTGCATTTAAAGTTTTGAAGATTGATTAGAAAGCATGGTGCTGGAAGGGAGTTCCAAGTATGAGAAAAAAACTGTTAGCATAGAATTTACAGTTACATCTAGCCAGCTCAACTGTCAAAAAAAAAAGTATGTGCCATATCATAGAGCTCATCTGAAAAATTACCATGAACGTATTTATAGAAAAGGCCCAGGAAAGCAACCTTAGAAAGTGGGAAAGTGACTGAAGATGAGACACCAGGTCAGAACCAATAATATTGCTGATTTCTCTTTGGTTTGAGGCTTTATGCTTGATTAAATTTTCAGTAAAGCCTACTTTGTGGCTGATAGACATATACATTTACTCTCAATACCAAGATGTTTGAACCTATATAAAGAATTTGAATACTGAATTCATAAGTAAGCAAGCCCTCCCCTATGAAGAAGATTGTCTTAATCTTCTTCATTATATTAATTTGATATTGTGCCATGTTCAAATGAGCTACATTCCTTAGTTCTACCAGTTCAAACCTTCACAGCTAAGACCAACCATGCCATGTATATGTCAATAACTCATCCTCAATTCCTTTGAATTCCATTGGTAAGGAGGAAGTTCTATTCAGACAGCTTCTTCCCTAGATTTGTCATTTTGTCAAACAGACTCAAGGCTAGATTTAACCCTTCCAATCTATCCTTATAATATACAGCTCTTGCTTCCTCTTTGACAACAATCTCATTTAGTAACCCTCTGCCTTGCACATTATCAAAAAAATACTAAGCTTAATAAACACTGACATCGACAAAAACAACAACAAAAAGAATAATATGAAAAAAAAACTAGTAAAATGATTTTATATATTATTTTTTATATGCTATGTCTCTTCATGCTGTGGGTGATCATGGCTCTCCAAAACTTCCTTTGTAGCTCTTAGCAATGCTTATCTTTTTTACTCTCCTTCTCTCTCCATGGGTTTTAGCAGCTAAGATTATCCATTATCTCATACTTCTGTTCTCTTCTCATTCTTTCCTTGTATCTTCTTATTCTCTTCCTTATCCCCTGACCTGGACATATGGAAATTCCATGGGTTTTAACAACTAAGATTATCCAATATCTGTCTATATTTCTGAGAAGAGGTACTGTAATTATTTACACTATTTATATTGTTCAGACTTATAAACCTAATGTCTCAGTAATCATTTTTTTTTTTTACCAGAGCACATATTAAAATTTGTTGTTATTGTTTTTCTCTAGCACTCCACATTACTGGTTCCCATATTGTATTTATGTCTATGCTTGGTCGGCTTAGGGATTTTTGTAGCTTAGCATATGTGCTGATTCCTTAAAATTTTGTATTTTATATTGAAGTTTTCTGTCTGTTATTTCAATCTCATCCCATATATGATGATTTAGTAAGCCTAGCTTACATGTGGTACAAGGTCAAAAGTGCAGAGCATCCAGTGATTATCATTTCACTACTTAGTCATAATTGATCTAGCAAGACAAGCTTGCTAACCATTACACAACATTGAAGTGCTCATTACTACTATTATATTAGTAATTTGTTTTTTGACAGGTAATAACAGTAATAATAATAATAAATTTACTTATAAAAGAGTTTTTCCATTAATTTTAATTCAGAGAAAGTGGAATTCAGAATAAGAGATCAAAATTACAGAGTTACAGTGGGGTGATGGAGCTTTTAATAACACATCACTCAATAAGTCCCAGACCTGACATATAGATGGGACCACTAATAAAAAATCCATATGATTTTTATGAAGTACTAACCTTCAAAGGGCACATGACAAAATATGGACCCAATTGGATTATTAGTTTACAAATTACAGTTATTTAAGTGAAGCTACTATTGCAAATTTTCAAGACAATGAAAAAATCTGAATTTTGTGTGTTGATAAAGCATTGGTTTCTGATGAGAAAAAATACTGTTCCAGCAAAGCAATGGCTTCATAAGTGTAATTTGGACTCTGCTCTGTCAAAAACAATGGTTAAGAGGTGATATGCTGGCTTTAAACACGGTCGTACAAACACAAATGACGCTGAATGCTCAGGTCACCCAAAATCAGCAGTTGTCCCAGAAAACACCAAAAAATATACAAACTCATTTTAACCAATCATAAATTGAAGTTGTGTGAGATAGCAGACAAGTTGAACATATCAGAAGGCAGTGTATTCACCATTTTGCATGAACATTTGTCAATGAGAAAGCTGTGTTCAAAGTGGGTGCCACCTTTGCTAACAGTCAATCAAAAACAACAACACATTGATGATTTAGAGTGTTGTTTGCAACTGTTTCAATGCAACAAGGAGTTTTTGCATAAATATGTGACAATGGTTGAAACATGAATCCACCACTTCACTCTGGAGTCAAATTGGCAGTCAGCTGAGTGGACAGCAGCACGTGAAATCCGTCCAAAGCAACCAAAGACATAAACATCAGTAGGCAAGGTTTTGGTCTCTGAATTTTGGAATCACCAAAAAAAGGCCAAAAATGAAGAAAAAAACTGATTTTTTACCCAGACAACACACTGTGTCACAAGTCGATCTCAACGATGGCAAAACTACATGAATTGCACTTTGAATTGCTTCCGCATCCACTCTATTCTTTAGATATGGCTCCCAGCAACTACTGGCTGTTTGCAGACCTTAAAAGAATGCTCCAGGGAAAGAGATTTGGCTCCAATGAAGAAGATATATTGAAAACTGAGGTCTATTTTGAGGCCAAAGACAAATCGTTCTACAGAAAAGGCCTCAAATTGTTAGAGAAGTGTTGGAATTAGTGTATCACCCTAGAATGAGACTATATTGATGAATAAAGTCAAATTTTACCTAAAGGTTGTTGTTTTATTAGTTAGGCCTGGGATTTATTGAATGATGTGTCTGTCATTTGATATATCCTTGAAAGATTGTCTACTTCCTGTTTGTTTGCTGGTGAGAGCTTGTTCAGATGCTGTGAAGATTCTAGATATCCCAGAAAAAGTATATCATTCACATTTCCCACTATCCCTTTTGTCACCATTCATGCATTGTCATCTTACAATTAATGCTTAGTCTATTCTTGCTTTTATCGAGTACCTTTCCTAGTAGTCCTTTCTGTTTTCCTTCTGAGTCTGCCATCTATACATTGTAGTAATGTAGTTTATATTGTTACAGTTATGGCCACCAATAATAAATCCTGATAAATTCTATGAGAATCATCAAACTGTAAGCATTCAATGAAAAAAAAATATGCGTCTCTATTGCAATTCACTTTCCATTTTGGTGTATTCACGTGTTCTCTATACAAGCAATTTGTTCCCAAAACAGAATGGAAATTATTCATATATACATGTAAAGAGAAAAGCAGGCCCTCTGTTTGAGATGAAATTTTTGTTGACATATGTGTTAACAACCTGTCTGTGTGTATGTGCATGTTTGAGAGTGATAATGTCACATGTTTGTGTGTGTGGAGGAGAAAAGTGAGTCAATTCTCATTGGTTTTGAATGAGTGAATTCATAATTATAATTGTTATAATTAATTTTTATCTATTTTTTTTTATAGACATGATGCTACTTTAGTTTAAAATTCTTGCTTGTTTCTTGTGAGAAACAGACTCAAGAGAAGAAATGCTTTATGAAAGGCTGTCAAAAGAGACATGACTGACTGGGCAGAATATTATCCTGTGGTAGATTTCCATTACTTTCTGTGGTAGACTGGTTGCTAGCCATAGCTATAAAACCTAATCTGTCCTGTTATTTATCCCATAACTGGAGGGAAGAGACAGATTAATACCTTTCCCAAGGGTATTTGTGCATAAACATGTTGTAAGCATGGCAATGAAGATGAGGACAACAGTCTGAACAGTGTAAATAATGTAAATAATACCTCATCTCAGAAGTATAGACAAATACACAATTGTCTTGTTCACTTCTGATGCAATTACTACTTAGCAATTGATACTGAACCAAGAACCAAGCTTCATTTTTCAACTCAAAAAAAGATCCTTAAAAACATAACCAATCAGATTATTATAATACAGTTTAAATTAATCAACCAATCATTATCTTATTTTACTGTTAAACTATTTAAAAATATAGAATAGTTTAAAATGATTTACCTTAGCAATAGAAAAGTTCTGAGGATTGTTCATCTTCCCTTTTAATTCAGATGAACTGATACTGTGACAGCCATACTGATCTGTTCCCTTTTTCAGTTTAAAAGAGAAACTGTGTTCTCTAAGCAGTCATCCATTTTAATGCTTCATTACAGAAAAAAAAAGATGGTCATGCAGATCATTAATACTGAATAGCAAGTTTGATTCTCACTATGTATTTCAATAAAAAAATATACAGGTTACATTACAGTGGGCCAATGAGTAGCAACCCAGTTTGTTTGACCACTACTACTGAGTAGTGAGATTGATCCTCACCTGGTACCCCATAGTTGTGGCCTTGAACTAAACTTATTAAAAAAATATATAAAATATTTGGGCTTTTTTAAAAAATATTTTTAATGATATTTTATACCTGAATTTTTGAGATGTGGAATTACTATGATACACTTCACAATTTGGGGATAATATCATTATTATATGCCTACTTTACTAGTATGCACATATAGATTGTTATGCCTGTGTTTCAACCATTGTACTATCCACCGTTCCTTCTTCAGATGTCTGTCATATTCAGTAACTTTTGAATCTTGAACCAAAACCTTTATTCAATCCATGGAGAGAAATCATTTTTATTCCACTTTCCAGTTTTACAGATCCTTTGTATCAGAGAAAATTAACTAGATACAAGACATCTAAGCACAGAAAGTGGAATAAGAATCCCTGTGGAGTGAATAAAGAATTAAATTCAAAATGCTAACTGAGATAGTACCTAGAGCATGTGAAATGGATCCTGTTGGTGAAGACTGGTGTGAGAGTGGCCATGAAATGAAGGTATGAGTGGATGACAGTTCATTGCCCACGAGAGTGACATTGGAAGTGAACAGAGGCATTGTTGTGGATACTTGTTGGTTGCATCCAGTAGGAGATGCTAAGCATATTAATTTAGTAGAACTCAACACAATGATAAAAGGCATCAATCTGGCTCTCCAATGACAGATGACAGTCTTGCACTTGGTTACCAACTCTGCGTGTGTTCATCACTGGATATCAGACACCTTGACTTGAAAGGTATGTGTAAAAATGAGAGCAACAAGTGAGATGCTAAGATGAAAGCTGGAAAGACTTTGCACACTGGTCAACAAGTATGCATTGATAATGGATGTGAAGCTGATCAAATTGGCGCTAAATCAAGCAGACGGTCTCACCAGAGTGCTCAAGAAGTGGTTGTAGCTGCACAAAGAAGGAACCAAACCTGTACAACTAGAGTGTATGCAACTGTAAGAAAGTTGAGTTTGAGTTTTGTTTAACGGCATATCAACACCTCTGTGGGTTATTTAATGCCAAAAAGGTGGGGCTTTAAGGTACTTTTTTTAAATGTTCAATTATAGTGAGAAGGTTGATTTAAATTTTAATGACAAATTTTTGTTTTTATTATTTTTTTATTTTAGAAAACTGGAAATGTCTTTGAGTTTTGTATCCAAAAATGTTTTGCTGAAAATATTTTTTTTTCTTTCAAAAATGTGATATGGTAATAATTTTTTCTTCAAAAATGTATTGTTGGTAATATTTTTCTTTCAAAAAATATATTTTTATATAAAAGTTTATTTTTATGTATATATTTTTATAAAAGTATGTTTATGTATATATTTCTATAAAAGTCTATTTTTATACTTTCATAGTATTTTGACCCCAGTTTGGGGGTTAACTATTTGCCCATAAATGGGACCTTAACAGGTGCTACCACTCTGGGTCAGGGTGAACCTGAGAACAACAGCAAGTAAGAGGTGGTTCTATGCTCCTCACAACCTCACAATCAGAGGTCTTGCTGCTGGATGCAGTTTACCATCATGCCCAGGACAGTAAGAAAGCTGAGCAAGTCAGGTAACTAACATTCACCGACAAAGCAGGCACTTGGGTGTGAAGAGGACACTGTATTTTGCCAAGTCTGTCAACTCTTCAGTATTAACAGCAGTCGCAAAGTCAGTCATTAAGAATTGTGAAACTTGCCAATCTATTGACTCAGTGCCAGTACACTGACAAAAAGGAAAGTTGAGAGTGAAAACCAACTGGAGCAGGTTAGTGATGGATATCACACACTACGGCAGTGGATACTTCCAAACCTTTATTGATTGTGGTCCATCTCGTTTTGCAATATGACGACCACTTCACTAACAAGACTCAACCAGTGTCGCTGACCAATTAATAATTATCTTTTTCGAGCCGGCCAAAATCTTAACTGACAATGGCATGGCTTTCACATGTGAGTACTTCAGAAAATTCATCAGTGACTGGGGTGTGCAGCTTCAATTCTAATGTGCTTATGTACCAACCAAGAATGGTATAGTAGAAAGAAGTCACAGAAGCATTAAAATCATTTCCACTTGAAAGCAGTGCTCCACACCTGAGGTAGTCTACGGGCATAATGTCACACCTAAGGACAACCTCTCACCATCTACAATGTTGCCAGACATGCTATATAAGTATCACCTCTGCCCAAAACATAGAATACTCGAGGAGCATCCGAAATAGGAGACATTGTCTTGGTTAAGACTTTACGAAGGAGAAACATGACCAAGTTTAAGACAAGCCATAGATTAGCAGATGCAGTCAGTACAGATTGAAGGAATTCTCATCATGTGAAGGACTTATGTCCCTTTTGAGGGTTCATATTTTCTACTAGCAGTATAGCCTGGTATTGCTCAGGTGTAATGAAAGCTTTAAAACTAATTCATGATCCTGGAGCTAAGAGTCTTTGAACATTGGCAACGAAAGACTAAAAAGCAATAGTTGTTTCCAGTTAAAGTGAAACCATAGACTGAAAGAAAAATGAATGGATGTAAGTCAAATTTTGATTTCCTGGTATTGATATCAAATAAGTTTTTTTTGTCGTAAACTGAATTTTGAAGGCTAAATAAGTCCTCTGAGTAAATGGTATCATGGCTGAGACTAAGAACTACAATTATATCTACTTAGAGCCAAACCCGAAGCAAAAACTAAAAAGGGCTGAAAAAAATGCAGATATACAGGCAGATAAACAGACACACACACAAACATCTTGCCTTTGATATATATATATATATATATAATCGATTTTCTGCACTATTGTAAGAATTGGAACCTTAAAACTTCTGAATATCGTTTCTTATGTCTTTGTCTATGAGTGTATCAAATTTGATTAAATTCGGACCACTCCTTCTATAACCCGAATTTTTCGATTATCGATATTTATCGGGAGTACCTCAGCACAAAACCTAGCTAAGAACACTCGCAGACGCTTATAGTACAACTGTGTAAATTTTCAAGAAAATCGGTTCAGCCATTTCGGAGTAACGGACACACACACACACAAAGTTCCATTTATAAATAAGTTTAGATCTAAACATGGAGGTGATTCAACAGAAAATGAGCTGTAAGTCAACTTGAGATCAACTTTGCCAGGCAATTCTCCTGGTACCAGCAGCATGGAGTCTGGCACAGGAGAACCCAATGACTGGTCCAGTGGTGATTCATCTGAAGACAAAGCTTCTGTTGCTACCCCTCAGAAGAGTACCCAACAGAAGGGGCCACTCTCTGGCTGCATTTGTTCTGATCATGAAATCAGGAGGAAGTGTAGTAGTGAACTACCACAGAGAGCACAGAGTCACAGGGTTGTATACATTTTTTTTTTTCAATGCTAGAAGTAAATGACTTACCTCCAGAGTGAACACAGATTTGAATTTGCCTCATGCGTAAGCTGTTCAAAAAAGAAAAAAAAATAGCAGGTTACACATTTAAAATAAATAAATCCTGGAATCAGATACTCTCTTGTGAAATTATCTTTTCACATAAGTAAATTTGGGTTTTAAATGAGGAGATAACAAATGGGCAGAATGAAGCAACAGGCAGAACAGTTATGGATGCATCAAAAGGCTACACTTCTTGCAGTCAGAAGAGTGTTTGAGAGAAGAAATGGATTGCAGAAATTGGTTACAAGGCAGAAGAACCAAAAATTTTACATTTTTTCTACACTCAAAAACAAAAAAGAAATTGTGTTCTCTGTACTATCAGTCAAAAAATAAAATCAGAATCAAACTTCATTTGACTTTAGCTAACCTTGAAATATTTCATTGTATGTGCTTCCATACTAGTCGTAACCAATCCCAACCTTTCTTACCTCAATAAAAGAGCGCTACTTTATACCACGACGGATGTGCGTTGTGGTGCAGGGGATATCGGCTCGGAACGAGAAATTGGGGAGCCGAATCCGAATTCCAGTTGAATTCATTGCATTCACTTATGCACAAATACCCTTGGGAAAGATATTAATCCATCTATTCCTTCCAGTTAAATAACAGGACAGATTGGGTTCTATAGCCTTGGTTGACAACCAGTCTACCGCAGAAAGCAATGGCAACTTACTGCGGGATAATCTTCTGCCCAGTCAGTCATGTCTTTTTCGAGATATGATCGCCCAAGCGTGTTTCACGTATGGCACTTAACTGACTGACTTTATACCACATGTAGACTGCTTAGCTTCTTGTATCTATGCCCTGCATAAATTTCATCCAGTCAATTGATATTTCTGTCATAATTAACAAGTGTGTGTGTGTGTGTGTGTGTGTGTGTGTGTGTGTATATGTATGTATGTGTGTGTGTGTAAGGGTAAGGGGTATTACTAACACATTTTGTTTAGTTTTTTGTAAATATTATCTATTGTGTAAATACTCAATGATGGTTTTATTTTTAAATTTGTTATTCTCCACTCCCCACAGACAAATTGTACATATGAGACTAGTTAGATTTTCAGAGTTTGAGGTATTATGTTGCTTGTAGTAAGAATGTGATGTTTTAGTACAAGGAATATTATATATTTTGCTTGGGTCAGCAGTTGTGGCTAGCTAAGTTATCTTAAGACAGATGAAGACCAGTCAGTCAGTAAAGTGCCATACGTGAAACACGCTTGGGCGATCATGTTTCTTTCGAGACATGACTGACTGGGCAGAAGATTATCCCGCAGTAAGTTGCCATTGCTTTCTGCGGTAGACTGGTTGTCAACCAAGGCTATAGAACCCAATTTGTCCTGTTATTTAACCCATAACTGGAAGGAATAGATGGATTAATACCTTTCCCAAGGGTATTTGCGCATAAGTGAATACAATGAATTCAGCTGGAATTCGAATTCGGCTCCCCGATTTCTCGTTCCGAGCCAATATCCAATGCACCACAACACACATCCTATTCCCACTTTTGGCTTTCTGCCACATTTTTTTGTATTTTTACAAAAATAAATACTACTACTACTTGGCTCTTTGTGGATGAAGAAACTAGTTGTGAATTATGAAGTTGTGATGTGGATTTTTTACTCTTTTGACTTATGTTGCTGGATATTTTCTGATGTTGGACTATTGAGACAGAATTATGAACTTGGGCTTACGATGTTTCAGATCTGAACCTTCCTATTGATATTTAACTTGATTTTACAATGTCTCTAACAACCAAAGCTGAGAGCAACAGTACACATAAATCAAAGTATATCAACAAACCTTCATCTCAAAAATCAAATAAAAATGCATTGAAAGCCATAAAGAAAAGATTTTTTTTATAACCACTTCAACCCAAGCAAGACAGGACTGCTACTGGTGTGAGGGGGTTACAGTGAGAAAAAAAACAAGGTAAAGAGGATGTCGAAGAAAGAATAAGAGATGGATGGGAATCAAGTATAGCAATTGATGTTGCAATTAAACTTTTGAAGATTATAGCTATCAGGGAAGCAAGCAAATAGAAGGGAGATCCCCAAATGAGAAATGTGAGAAAAGAAAATCTTAGAGTAGAAGAGGTGATTACATTTAACTATTTTGATGATAAAAGGGTGGGACTTTGATGCAAATCTGATAGATTATCAGTGGTATTATAATAATTACTGTTTTATAAAAACAGCACATATAAAATTAATAATTTTTTTCCTTTGAATTAGTATGGGGACAAATATAGCATAGAGTTACAAAAGATGAAAGAAATAAAGGTAAGTGTCCAATTAAATCTCAAAGGAAAAAAAATTATTAATTTCATATGTGCTGAAATATTGCTTGAGGTAAATAGCAATAGAGAGGTTCCATTATTTATTAGATTGTTTACTTACAAGAATAATTTTCTGTTTTTTTTTGTATTTTTTTAATAGCAAGGCAGGAACACCACTGGTGCCCAGGGGGTTACAGTGAGAGAAAAGAAAAAAAATCAAGGTACAGGAAATGTCAAAAAAGGATAAGTGAAAGATTAAAATCAAGAAGATGGCAATTGACATTGCATTTAAACTTTTGGAGATTGTAGCTATTAGGGAAGCAAGCAAATGAAAGGGAGTTCCACAAACAGGATATGTGAGAAAAGAAACAGTTAAGAGTAGAAGAGGCATTTAACTATTTTGATAGTAAAAGGGTGGGAACTTGATAACAATTTAGTAGCACAGGTAAATACAAGTGATCAGGGTACCAGGCAAAGAAGCTATGAAAATACTTATAGAAAAGACAGAAGGAAGTCACATCACGTCAGTAAAAAAGTGACTGAAGGTAAGCTGCCAAGTCAGGATTGATTACATTGCAGATCCTCCTTTGGATTTTGTCGAGAACCTTGAGACAAATAGCAAGAGCACCTGATTAGATGTGGCAACAGTATTCAATTCATGGACAAATGGTAGATTTATAAATGTGCAAAATTGATTCTGACAAGAAAAACTTCCTGGTCAGGCACAGTAAACCAACCTTCCTATCAGTAGATGCAGATATAGATTCGATGTTGTCATTCCATCTGAGGTCAGTTGAGAGAATGAAGCCAAGCAGGCACAGTATGTTGCTCTCTAGGAGACTAGCATCAGCCATAGTGATAGTAGATAGGAAAGTTTCTCCACAGTTAAAGGAGAACAGCTTTGTTTCAGAGGCATTAAAATTTACAAAACATTTTCTATCCCATTCTATCACTGATTGGAGACCTTTTTCGAGGGCAGTAGCCCGGTTTACTTTGTAAGACTTGGCAGATTTTCTATTGAGACAGGAGTAAATGATGGCATCATCTGCACAGATGCCTGTTTGGGAACTGATTATATCAGGAAGATCATTGATGTAGATCAGAAAAAGCATAGGATCTAAGATAGAGCCTTGAGGGATGCCTGCATTTATATGAAAAGATTTGGAAGCTTACCCATTCAAAACGACCTTCATTAACAATTAGATAGGAACAATTAGATTAAATCAAACAATCATTCAGAAATACAATAGCTCTGGAGCTATCACAAAAGGCCATCATGGCAAACCCTGTCAAATACTTTAAAGATATCAAGAGCAACAGCTTGAGCTTTGCTGTTCTTATCAAGAGCCTGGTATATACATTCAGTGATGGCTGTTAGCACATCAAGACCTGGCAAAGCAGAAGCCATACTGTTTGTCAGAGAAAAGATTTTGAAATGTGAGATGTCTAACTAGTTCAGCATTGATAATAACCTCGAATACCTTGCCAAAAAAAAGGTAAGAGGCTAATAGGGTGATAATTAGAGAGATCAGAGGACTCCCCCAGAGTTTTTAAAAACAGGAACTACAAAGGAGGACTTTCAACAAGCAGGAAAACAGGAAGCAGTGAGGCAATATTTATAGAGTTTGGAGAGGACAGGAGCCAGCTCAGGGGCACATTTCATTAGGTTAATGACTGGAATTCCATCACCTCTGCTTGCTTTATGGGAGTCAAGCTTAAAAATTATATTAGAGACTAGAGATGGAGTTATATATATATATTACTCAGTTGAGCCTCAGTTCTAGGTGGGAAATTGGGTGTAGAAACTCCAGAGGAATCAATGTGAGTGCTTTGCTTGCAAATTCTTGGAAGAAAATTTACAAGCAAAGCATTCAGCCTTGTCTACAGTAGATGTGAGAATTTCAGATTGATTGAATAGAGAATGGATTGAGGGTTGCTGTTGTTCAGCACACTCTTGCAGAGCCACCGGTAGTCTTTGAAAATAAATTTGAGAGATGCATTATGTTGCTTCATTCTATCAGCAAACAATGATTTATAGTAGTCAAGCTTAGAAATCATGTTAGAGACCAGAGATATATTACTCAGTTGAGCTTCCATTCTAGGTGAGAAATTGGATTTGGGTACTCCAGACAAGTCAAGTATAGAGTTGGAGGAGAATTTGCAAGCAGAGCACTTGACATTTTCTGCTGTGGATGTGAGGACTCTCTAGCAAAAATATATTAGCAAATAGTTGAAGGGAAATAGCCTTGTTATTATATTGTCTGAAATACTATCTAGCATGCAACAGTCAGGAGAAGAAGGGGAGCAGTAGAGAAAGAAGAGATAGCTTACTGAGTTTAGCAGAGAGAGACAGAGAGACATGTAGGAGCGGACAAGAGATTCAAGTGTGATCTTCTTAGCCAGAGGGAGACATTCACTGACAAACTCCCAAGCCATTCATGTGGACAGTGGAGTCTTTTCTAAAGAGAGGAAGATATCTAGGAATCAAGAAATCAGAGGAATAAATTGTACGGTTAGTGTTAATTTCACAGAGAGCTAGGATACCTTTCATAGAGAAACAATTCCACACTGCAAAAGTTGGTACAGATACCACAAATATTAGAGGAGGAGATGTTGAGGGGTGTATGTGTTTTTTGTTTGGCTGGTTTAGTTTTATATCTTTGATTGTGAATTGTCATGATTTAGAACATTTTAAAAACTAATACAATTGTATTAAAACTAATGCAATGGAATATTATCATTTACCAATTTATAATGAAATAAATATGAAAACAATTTTTTTATTCATAAATTTATAAAAATTTACAAAATCAAGTATAATAAAATACATATTTACAATTTTATAAACTTTGAATTGATTGGCAATTAGCCAATATTTGGCCAACCATTTCAATAAACAATATAATTTTTAATATTTTTGTTATCAATTCTCAAGAACAAAGAAAATGTACAAATTCACTTTTACGCATTTAAACTTTATTATAATTCTAATCATTGCTTTTTAAAATGATAAACATTACCAAGGAGTGAAGGTAGTTAAAATAACAGTTGTGTCAAGGAAAAAAAAAAAAACATCTTTTTGACACTCCATTTTTTGGTGGGCATGAAGGTAAAACATTGCCAAAAATTGTTTCTTTCTTTTCATAAACATCTTTTTGAGTTGAAAATTAGGGACTCAAAACCAAAATACTCTTTAATATTTTCAATTAACCCAGTGTTTAAAAAGTTAAATATATTTCAAAATTCTATGCCTATTGACAATGTCTAGAGCACAATTTCAGACCAAAAAACTGGACATTCAGAATCTTCAGTCACAAAATTCAAATATACAAACTTTTCATCAAAGACAAAAATACCTCACATTACTTCTTTTATATGTAACTAGCAGTATAGTCTGGTGTTGCTCGGGTGTAATGAAAGCTTTAAAACTAATCCATGGTCCTGGAGCTCAGACACTTTGGACATTGGCACGAAAGACTAAAAAGCAATAGTTGTTGTTTTCAGTTAAAGCGAAACCATAGACTGAAAGAAAAATGAATGAATGTAAGTCAAATTTTGATTTCTTGGTATCGATATCAAATAAGTTTTTTCATCGTAAACTGAAATTTGAGGGCTAAATAAGTCTTCTGAGTAAATGGTATCATGGCTGAGACTAATAACTACAATTATATCTACTTAGAGCCAAACCCGAAGCAAAAACTAAAATAAAAGGGCTGAAAAAATGCAGATATACAGGCAGATAAACAGATACACACACACACAAACATCTTGCCTTTGATATATATATATATAATCGATTTTCTGCACTATTGTAAGAACTGCAACCTTAAAACTTCTGAATATCGTTTCTTATGTCTTTGTCTATGAGTGTATCAAATTTGATTAAAATCGGACCACTCCTTCTATAACCCGATTTTTTCGATCATCGATTTTCGATATTTATCGACACAAAACCTAGCTAAGAACACTCACAGATGCTTATAGTACAACTGTGTAAATTTTCAAGAAAATCGGTTCAGCCGTTTCGGAGTCTATAGGTAATGGGGACACACACACACACACAAAGTTCCATTTATAAATAAGTTTAGATGTTCTTAAAGGATAAGAATGATTATGGTTCTTGACAACTTCTTCTCCCTTCTTACTCTATGCAATATCCATTCTCTATTCCTTGCAGTCCAATCAATTAAACAAGCTGGTTTGGTGGGTTGGTTGGTTGTTTTGTTTTATGGCATATCAACCTCGGCAGATCATTTATTGCCAACTAAATTTTTATTTATTTATTGCTGGTAATACCTTTTTCTTTCAACAATTTATTGTTGTTTTTATATAAGTTTTGTGTCTAGTAATACTTTTTTCTTTTTGAGTATCAAGATTCATTGGGATTTGTTTTTAAGGGCAGGGTCCCCAAGTCCTACCCTTGTTATTTAACCCATAACTGGAGGGAAGAGACAGATTAATAACTTTCCCAAGGGTACCAGTGCTTAAGTGAATGCAGTGTATTCAAATGGAATTCGAACTCGGCTCACCGATTTCTCTTTCCGAGCCAATAGCCATTGCACCACAATGCACATCCATCACTAAACACTTACAGCACCTGGTATTCCCAAGCGGTCACCCATCTAAGTACTGACCAGGCTCAACATTGCTTAACTTCGGTGATTGAGTGAGAACCGTTGTATTCAATGTGATATGGCCATAAGCCCTGGTTAGGTGGGTTACTTGTTTCTTTTAACCCTATTGAATTCAATATGCCCTGAGAGTATCAAATTCTTCTTAACCACTTACCACATTATGCATCATGGATATTTCTATTATTTCTAATCCTAAGTAAAAGTGTTCTCTTTACTCCCATTTTCATTAAAACATTTTTGTTGCTCACATGTTCTGTCTGTGGTATTCTCAGCATCCTTCTGTAAAACAACAATACTGTACACTCATTAAAATAAAATTTACTAAGATGCTTTCAAACAGTTTAATCTAAAGCTTAAACTTTGTAATATTCACAACATTATTTTTTTAATTCTCTCTGCATATTTAAAAACTGTATCATTATTACTACTACTATTTCTATGTTATATTTTCGTTTTGTTTGTTATCTTTTCCTAATATACTGGTATTTACAAAACAAGTTAGTATGGTAGAGAAGGTGATGACCTCAGGAAAACATATCAGGAAGGCATCCAATCAAAGTTTGAAATAAAAATTTAATTTATATTAAATTTGATTAAAGTGATTATTTCCTGTTTAATCTGTTTCTACATATTTAAAATGTCTTCCATTCTCACATTTCTCAGTACTAAGCCCTATATACTCCATTACTCAAGATTTTGAGGCATACAATCAACATCACCAAATCTATGAATGTCGCTGGTATGGCATAAATTTTGATTTTAGTATCTCCAACTTGTACTTTGCATGATGGGCTGTTCCTTTTGCAAACCACCATTCATTCTGTTTTCTTGCCATTAAGATTTAAACTTTCCATCTTGCTTTTTCTCACTACCTTCTCTAGTTAATATCTGGGAAGTGTTTTTGTCATTAGGTATCAACCAATGTGGTCAGTAGAAAGAAAAAACCCTGTGTGCCAACACTAAGTTAAATTGCAACAACGTGATAACAAAAGGGAGGTCAGAAATCAAACCTTCCCCTTGCAACAGCAGAAATACACATTTGCTCACCAAGCTCCAAAAGTCCTACTACCTCAGTAAGCAAAAGCAATGCCCTTTATTTACTAAGCTATTTTTCTGATTAGACACGCCAGGCAGGGAGGAAAGAACATTAGTATAGCTGCTCTGATACTTATAGCAGCTCTTTTTGTGCTGCCAAATTACTTGGTTTGACAAAGTTGCTTTCTTTACTACAGTTTTAACAGAGGACAGAAAATGTGATACTGAAATCTGAAGATGAATTGGGATAGCCAAAGATGCCTTTAAAATGCCAGTCTAATTTTGTTAAAAACATAGAAAAGTGTGCTGAACTGTCATTCAATATCAGTTCTCCACTATGACAGTAAATGCTAGACCCTCTACGTGAAAAAGTGACATGAAGCAACAGAAATGTGGTTCTACAGAAGAATGCTGAAAATACCATGTATCAAACATTAGAGCAATGATAAAGATTTTAGAGAAAACGGAAACAAAAAGGACACTATACATATCAGAAAGAGACAGTTAAAATTTCTAAGCCACATAAAAGAGGGATTGGAAAATGTGATATTTAACAGGACAGAGGCAAGAAGAATATAGGAAAACAACACATAACCTACCTAGAGAACTTCTTCAGTTAAGGATGGCAGAACAAAGTTTATGTGCGATAACAAAAAGACAAAATGTATTCAGAGCTACAAAGGTCAAGAAATTGTGGAGAGCCATGACCACCAACATCTGGAAAGGACATGACACAAAGAATAAGATGGTGTAATGGGTTGTGCATTGTGGCGCAGTGGATATCGGCTCGGAACGAGAAATCGGGGAGCCAAGTTGAAATTCCAGTTGAATTCATTGCATTCACTTACACACAAATACCCTTGGGAAAGGTATTAATCCATCTATTCCTTCCGGTTATGGGTTAAATAACAGGACAGATTGGGTTCTATAGCCTTGGCTGGCAACCAGTCTACTGCAGAAAGCAATGGCAACCTACTGTGGGATAATGTTCTGCCCAGTCAGTCATGTCTCTTTCGAGACATGAATGCCCAAGCATGTTTCCCGTATGGTGCTTAACTGAATGGGGAGGTGAAAGCATAAGGTTATATTATACAAAATGTTTCTAGTAAGGAGAGTCTGCCTATCGAGGAACTCAGTATCTGATATTGTCAGATGTTAGGCTGCATTCAGTCTTATTCTAGTCTTTTGCTCTAAATTCCAGTTTCTCTCTATACTTTTGCCAGTGACTGATATATTGAGAACATTGCCTTTCTTCAGTTTTCCAGGTACCCAATGATTTTTTAAAATCCATAAACCAATCGAAATGCATATGTACAGGAGCAGGCTGATTTTTCTCTTGAGCTGTAGTCAATGGCTAATGAAGCTATTATTTTCACTGTGTGTATGCTTGGTGATGAGTAAACTTATAAAACTCTTCAAAAGAACTTGAAAAAAGAATAAATATCATAAAAAGATAGAAAATAGTATATAAAAGTTTTTCTATTTGACATACAAGAACCAGTAATAATATGAAAAAAAAAAAAAAAAAAAGAATCTGTAAATGTTGGAAAATAAAATTTCTAAATCAAACCAAGAGGAAAAGTAACTGCTGCTAAAATCAAAATCTTTTTGTATCAATTTTCAATTTTAGGCTTAAAATGAATCCTAAGAAATTTGATCAATCAGTATTTTATATTTGAAAACGATTTCACTGTTCAACTTTGGTATTACTCAATGAGAATTTCTCTACAAAGTCAGAATTATTTAAAGTTATGGCTGCAATATTCCTTTTCAAAAGGAAAAAAAAAAATTCCTCTAAATTTTTTTGTAACACTTCACTACAAATAACTTATCTCTTTGCAACTCATATATAATTATCCCCCACCACATACTCACACTTTTCTTGCAACTAGAAAGAATACAGGATCTCCCCTACTTCCAAACAGAATATGTTCCTGGGGTTTGTAAATGCAAACTAATATCTAATAATGAATATAATAATACAATAATTATATTTGACACCACTATTACTGCAGACTCAATCAACTCCCGTGGTAAATTTTATAGTTTTAAAAAGCTAAATAGAATTTTAATAAAGCCCAAACATATTAAATTGGATTTGTGCATTTTCTATTTTTTCAATAATTGGTAAGAAAAATATTGAATACTATTTATTTATAAGATCATAAAAATATGTGAACCAATTACAATAATATATTACTTACCATGTTATGAAAAAAATAACTATGAAAACAAATTTTTTTTTATTCATAAATTTCTAAAAATGTCTAAACTACAGAACAAGAAAAGTTAAATAAAATCATAATGAGTAACTAATTAGAAATGAAACAAAAAACAAATTCATGCATTTTTGGGGAATTTCTTTTATTTGCTCTTGCCACAAATCACTAAAATAGACTGAAAACATTTGGATTAATACAAGCTGTTTTGTTTTTTTTATAATTACATGTTTATTTAAATTTTCTTGTTTTACAATTCACAGATAATATGGTAAATAATAAATATTGCATTGTTTTGTCAATCATTTTACTCCAAGTAAAACGGTGATACCAGTAGGACACAAGAGATTACAGGGAATGAAAGAGAATGAGAAGACTTTAGTGAAAATAAAGTACAATAAAAGAACAGAATTCAGAAAGACAGAAGATGGCAATTGATGTTGCATTTAAATTTTTGAAGATTGTAGATGGCAGGGAATTGGAAGGGATTTCCACAAATAAGAAGTGCAAGAAAAGAAACAATTAAAATAGAAAATATGATTGTATCTTTAGTTTAATAGTAAAACGATGAAACTTAGTTACCGATTCATGCAGTTAGGGCACCAAAGAGGAAAGATCATCAGAGCGATTGCCATAAAAATCTTTGTAGAAAAGACAGAGGGAAGCCATAACACATCGGTGAGAAAGTAACTGAAGTTGAGATGCTAGATCAGGACCGATTACATTACAGGCACTTCATTGAAGTTTGTCAAGAACCTTGAAATACATAGTAATGGCAACATTATTCAATGCACAGATGAATGATAGATCTATAAATGTGCAAGATGGATTCTGATGAGAAAAATTGTTCAGAATGACTTGGTGAACCAACTTTCTTAGCAGTAGATGAAGCAATTGATTCAATACAGTTGCTCCACTTCATGTTAATAGAAAACATGACCTTTATTACACAATTTGTTATGAACAATTGGAATAAAACAAATATTCATCAGGAGACAATGTAGCCCTTGAGCTTGTGGAGAAGCCCAGCATGCCAAACAACAATGTAGAATGCCTTTGAGATATCTAGAACTAGAGCCTGAGCTTCATCACTCTTATCTAAAGCTTGATAGACAAATTCAGTGATAGCTGTTAACACATCAGTAAGAGACCTTGCAAAATGGAAGCCATATCTAAATCTATTTATCTAAACTTATTTATAAATGGAACTTTGTCTGTGTGCGTGTGTGTGTGTGAATGTGTCTGTTACCTATAGACTCTGAAACAGCTGAACCAATTTTCTAGAAAATTTACACAGTTGTACTATAAGCGTCTGCAAGTGTTCTTAGCTAGGTTTTCCGTCGAGGTACCCCTGATAAATATCGAAAATCGATAATCAAAAAAATCGGGTTATAGAAGGAATGGTCCGATTTTAATCAAATTTGATACACTCATAGACAAAGACATAAGAAACAATATTCAGAAGTTTCAAGGTTCCAGTTCTTACAATAGTGCAGAAAATCGATAATATATATATATATATATATAAAAGGCAAGATGTTTGTGTGTGTGTGTCTGTTTATCTGCCCGTATGTCTGTATTTTTTCGGCCTTTTTATTTTAGTTTTTGCTTCGGGTTTGGCTCTAAGTAGGTATAATTGTAGTTATTAGTCTCAGCCATGATACCATTTACTCAGAGGACTTATTTAGCCTTCAAAATTCAGTTTACGATGAAAAAAACTTATTTGACATCGATACCAAGAAATCAAAATTTGACTTATATACATTCATTTTTCTTTCAGTCTACAGTTTTGCTTTAACTGGAAACAACTATTGCTTTTTAGTCTTTCGTGCCAACGTCCATAGTGTCTGAGCTCCAGGACCATGGATTAGTTTTAAAGCTTTCATTACACCCAAGCAACGCCGGGCTATACTGCTAGTTATTTATATGAAAGGAGGCTATGTGAAGTAAGATGCTTAATCAATTTTGCATCTATTAGAGCCTCTAATATGTTGTAAAAAGAGGTAAGAGATTAATAAGGCAATAATTTGAGGGGTTAGAAAGTTCTCCAGAGTCCTTAAAAACAACAACTATGGAGGAGGACTTCCAATATGTTGGAAAGTAAGAAGCAGTAAGGCATTTATTATAAAGTTTGGAGAGAACAAGAGCCAATTCTAAAAGATATTTTTAGGACAATTGCAGGGATATTTTCAAATCTTCAAATTCTGAGAGGATTTAGTTTAAAAATGATGGCAGAAACCATAGACAAAGTTATCACTCAGTAAAGAGACTGGTCGAGGAGGAAAGTCAGACAGAGATACTCCAGATGAGTCATGGGTGAAGTTGAAAGAGAATTTTTAAACAAAACGTACCGTTTTACCTGCAGTAGATGACAACACTTCAAATTGATTGAAGAGACAAATGTCTGAAGATTTGGTCTTGTTCAGTAAACTCTTAAAGCCACTAATGAGTCTGTATGGTGTCACATTCTATCAGTGAATAGTTACATCACCTCTTTGAAGTCACACTTAGTTGTTCGCATATTTTTATAATCATGTAAATATAAAATTATTCCTGTAAATAAGCAATCTAATAAATAAATAAATAGCATTTAACATTTTTGTTGACATTTTGAGACAAAATGAATAAACCCAGTTTCATGTAATTTGCTTTTTTTAAAATTCTATGAATAACTTTAAAACAATAAAATTTAGTGAGGGAGTATACTGTAATCATGGTAAAACAAGAAAAAATTGTCCTTTTAACGCACCATAATTTTTTGCATGTACTATTGTTAAATACTGCCATATAATATATGATAGATTCACACATGATCATTGACATATGAGGGTCTAACAATTCAGTCCTTAGAACTGAACAGTTAGACTACCCAATACATATGATTTGATAATAATGGTCAAGTCTTATACAGAACTAATCACTCTTTTCAGAAGTATTAAATACAGAGAATGGGTGCACATGGGTGGCCATTAGGCACCCAAACAGCCCTCCACAGGCTTGGAATTCAGAGTTGGTTTTCTTCTAGAATTGTTATCAACCAAGGCTAAAGAACCTACTATTTAATTCATATTTCAAAGGCATTTGCAAAAAAGTGAATACAATAAACTTGACAGGAACTTGAAATCAACTCACCAATTTCTCATTCCAAGCCACTAACCATTACACCACCTCCACATATACAGGGTGTATCAAAAATACTATTACAAACTTTGGGGTGGGTTCCTCACACCAAAACAAGTGCAAAAGTTCATATAAACATATGTCTGCAATTTCTTCACTTTTGGTTTGGTTTGGTTTGGTTTAATCTTAACGACTCATCAACCATTTTGGTTATTTAAGGGTCAGTCTATTGAATATTGGGATCAAAAAGGTTTTGGTGGTAACATTTTTCATTCAAAAAAGGGTTTTTATGGAAAATAATTTCATAGCATTTTGACTCCAGTTTGGGGGATAACTAATTACTCATAACTGGGACCCTAACAGGTGCTACCACTCCAAGTCAGGGTGGACCTGGGAACAACAGCAATTAAGAGGTGGTTCCATGCTCCTCACAACCTCTCAATCAGAGGCCTTGCTGCCGGATGCAGTTTAAGGTCATACCCAGGACCACTTCACTTTTGAGTTAAGTTTAAAGTTTATAGCAGACACTATTAGATGTACAATCCAAGTTACAATCCAAAAATACTTTTACTTTGAAGGCAGGTTTCTGATACCAAAACAAGGTAATATGTCTATATAAACATATGGACAAAGACCATCATTGTACTGCAACTCATAACAAATGTTCAAAATGTCTTCTGCTAGCTTCTACACATGTTTGCACCTGTCAAATCATTGACTGGTGGACTCTTTCAAATACTTCCACACTGTGTTGAATAGTTTTGCAAGGCCCCATGACATGTTGATGAAGCATCTCTGCATTATTAATGTCTGCTGCATAAACCAATTGTTTTAGGTGGCCTCTCAGATGAAAATCTAAAGGACTGAGGTCAAGAAAATTTGCAAGCCATGAAACTAATCTTCTCTTACCATCCACATTTCATGGTAGATATCAGCCAGTCCATTGTGATCAATGTGACTAAAATGTGCTGAAGCCTCATCATGCATGAACCATATGTGTCTTTGTATTAGCAAAGGTATATCCCCCCCCCGGGTCTGGAAGTGTTTTCAAAATAAAGTTCCTGTAGACAACTCCAGGGAGAACATATGGATGTATTAAACAGTTACCTACAATTCCAGCCCACACATTAATCGTAAACTGTTGGGGATCACCCCTTTTTGGATACAAGAATGGACTCGTCTAATGTGTACATATAATCCTGCCTATACAGAGAGCAGTAGCCGTAAAGTTGAGTACCCACAATAAAATGACCTTGTGTCACATCTAGCCTTGCCTGGGAAGGTTGGTAAATACTGTTGTAAAGTTGAGTGGAGTTGAGTACTTGTACCGCCGCTAGTTGGTCAGTAAGAATATAGACTCATTACCCAGACTTACTTCTTCACTGCAAGATTGTATATATCGATTCCTACTAACAGTATTCCTAGTATTCCTGACTTGACTAACCCGTGTTTTGGTTTGTATATTTTTGTTTCAATATAACTTACATTTTTTTATCTCCATATACACTTTTGTTATTTATTACTTTGTGTGGTTTCTCAACAAGAATCCACAACATAAACTGATGCTGGTGTCTAGCCTGTATTGTACCATGGGTATTCTGATCCACCCACAAATGTTGGTTGTGTTAATTTGTTATTCCATCTCTTCCAAATGTTGTCATTTCTGTAAACAAGATTGAAGAGACCAATAACAAATCAGTAGAGTGAGCGATCAAAGAGTGAAAAATAATGCACACATTGCAAATTATCCAGACTCAGGAGCTACTCTTGAAGTACCCTCCATGCAGTAATATGAGATGCACAACATGCTAAGGGTCACTTGATGTGTGCCGATACCTGGATCATCTCTGACAGAATGTAGAATGTATTCTTTGTGGTAAGATATATAAGCGAATCTTAGTCTTCCTCTATCCAAAGTTTGTGGTGCCACGGATCCTGTTTCAGCAATGTGACAATAAACAACAGCAGCAAAGGTTGAATGACTTGGTTGCCTTTGGTCTGGAAATGCAATCGGATACAGCTGTGCAACCTTGCATCCATTACCATTCGCATGGCCATATGCAAAAATCATATCTACCATTGTTAAGCAAAACACTTCTCAGTTAACATTACACATATGAAATGTTGAAGACAGACTAGCTGCAAATGTACACAAATGACAAATGTAACCTAGTCTACATGCAACACAGTGCCATCTACCGTAAAGTTTCTTTAAACTTATTAACTCAAAAACAAAAAAAAAAACAAGTTTTGTCTTTGTTTTGATGTAAGGAACCTACCTCTAAAAAAGTTTGTAAAATTATTTTTGGTACACCTTTATATATATATATATATATATATATATATATATATTAGATAGATAAATAGAAATAGGGGTTGTCCCAGTGAGAGAAATTGGTATAGAAGAGTGCGAGAAGCCATGAATGTTTTGTTTAAAGTGTAGATTTATTGTTGTTATTGATATTACTTGCTTTTTGTATGATATATTAGGTGTCCATAATGGTATTGTTGTCACTACATGTGTTTCAAATCTAAAGTTGACTCTTCAGGCAAATAAACTTGTGACTTTACATTTCGAGATCAGTTTTTCTGATGGCCAAGGTATCATGATGAACAGGTCAGGAAGTTCATATATGTGTGTGTTTTTTTTTTTTTTTCACTCACATGTTAAATCTCTTCTATCAACTTTCGTTGTCAGAAGAATTTTGTAAACTGTCTTGTGAAATTTAATTTCGTCTTTATACTTCAAAATTGTTTTCAGTGATTTTGATTCAATTCTACTCTATTCTCTTTCTGTAGATAAGATTGATTCCATTAATTAAACCATTATTTTGTCTGGGGACATTCTTTTTAGAACAAAATGTGTCATTTTTGTATCTTTCATGTATTTACAGACTCTTTTTACACGCATAGATATACTAACGTAGGAAAGAGAGTTGAACCAAGAATTTTACAACAACCCCAACATATATCAATAAGTATGTCAACTAAGAAAGACACTTATTCTACATAATTACATATTTTAAAACAATTTCCTCTTTGTTAAAGTACTTAACTGAGCCTTGCTTCTATATACTGTGTCCCTTCAAAGCTTTAACAATTATGGCTTTCCACAACTTCCTTTTGTAGCTTTAAGTAAAATCTGTCTTTTTGCTATACCTCTTAATCCCTGTTCTGCCAACCATTTATACAAGTTCATTAAGTATCATTCACTTGCTTTCAAGTCAGTATCAAATTTTCCAAGTCCTTTTTCTTCGTTATGTATCACAGAAGCCTCAACTGCACCATTCTGATGTTAAGCATTTTTTTTTGTTTCCATTGTCTCTACGACTTTGTTGTTAATCATAAGTTTGGTTCATCGTATTCTCAGCATCCTTTTGTAGAACCACATTTCTGTTGCTTCAAATCCAAATTTCTTATCGAGGCAGGAACAAATAATGGTGTCGTCAGCATAGATGCCTACCTAGGATCTGATTACATCAGGGAGATCATTGATGAAGATCATAAAAAGTATAGAACCTAGAATAAAGCACTGAGTGACACCCACATTTGTGTGATAGTATCTGGAAGTAGATAGAATGATAATTGGAGGGGTTTGAGGGTTCAGGAACCACAGAGGAGGACTTCCAGCAGGCAGGAAAGCAAGAAGCAGAGAGGCAGTAGTTGTAAAGTTTGGAGAGGACAGAGGAGAGTTCAGAGGCCCATTTCTTCAGGATAATGATTGGGATTCCGTCATCTCTGCTAGCCTTATGGGGGTCAAGCTTTGAAATTATGTTAGAGACCAGCGAGGGAGTAATGTGAACATCACTCACTTGAGCCCCAGTTCTAGGTGGAAAGTCAGGTGCAGATACTTCAGACAAATCAAATGTTGAGTTGGTGGAGAATCTGTGAGCAAAGAACTCAGCCTTGTCTGCTGAGGATGCAAAGACCTCAAATTTATTGATTAAAGAGGGGATTGAAGGCTTGTTGTTGCTTAACACATTTTTACAGAGCTGCCAGTAGTCTTTGAGCCCAAACTTGCAGAATGCTATGTGCTACTTCATTCTGTCAGCAAACAGCTTAGCATCATTTAGGGTCCTCTTGCACTCATTACGAGCACAGACAAAAAGGCACCTATTAAATGTGTGGCTTCAATAAAACTGGAAGAAGTGATTCCTGTGGGCAATAGCAGCTGAGCAAGAAGGGGAGAACCAGGGGTACAAATGGGTATTAGTCATAACTTCCTGGCTGGGATAAAAGCATTGATGCCAGCATTAATCCAAGAGGAGACCTCAGATGCAGAGTCTTCAACGGGAAAACTAAAAACTTTGTTCCAATGGCTGTCACACAGGAAATCCCAGAATGACTCCTAGTCTGCTCTGTGGTAGCAGTAAGATATTCTGCTGTTAGAAGGTTCCTGGGGGGAGGGGAAGAGTGGAAGAAGGCATAGCTGCATGACATGGCAAGATTTAGAGATAGAAGTGAGAGATCTAGCAGTGAGCCAGATTCATTAGGGTTATTAGAGAAACACATTGGGCCATCCCCCATTTGCGTAAGGGATTGAGTGATTGAAAAGTTTCTAGTATGAATACCAGCAAAATATGTGACAGAGTTATCTAGCCATGGTGAGCATTAAAGTCTCCAAACACAAATATATAGGTGAATGGATGAGAGGAAATGACCTTATCTATATTGTTCAAGATGCTGTCAAGTACGGAACAGTCAGGAGATGAAAGGAAATGGTAGAGGAAGAAAAGAAAAGATAACTGAGCTTAGTAGAGAGAGATAGAGACACAGATGGGAATGATCTGGAGATTCAAGAGAAATTACCTTACCTAGAGGGAGATGTTTGCTGACATAAATGCCAATTCCATGCATATGGACACTGGAGTCCTTCCTAAAGAGGGGAAAGCAACCAGAAATATAGAAATCAGAGGAAAGAAATAGAAGGGTCAAAGTTAGTTTCACAGAGAGCTAAGAAGTCTGGTGAGTTTACATGGAGGAAGGATTCAAGCTACAAAAGTTGGTACGGATACCATAGATGTTCAAGAAAAAGATGTTAACAGATTTAGGTGATTTTTGTTTAGCTGGTTTAGTTTTAATTCTTACTTTGTGTGATGTCATTATCAGAGATTTTTTGGTAAGGAGAGGCCTAGAGTAGTAGTATTAGTTGGTCATCAAATGCAACATTTGTAGGAAGGAAACTGTCTCAGACTGCAACATAATGTGACCTCAAGATTGCCCACCGGAGGCACTTACAGAGTCACATATCCATGTTCGACATGGCACTACAAGAAACCCGGATATTATTCAACTGTTGATCAGAGCAGCCAGGAAACTGCCAATCCAGTACCCTCAGAATGAAGAGACCTTGCCACCATCCAAACACATTACAAAAAGCTTGCGACAGCACTGCTATTAAGATCTGAGGATAGGAAAGAAACAGGAATCCTTTTCTAAACAGGAAACAAGGAATGCGCATCTATTCCTGTTTAAAAGATAAGGGAGGTATATGAACCAGGCTATACTAGGATATCCATATTTGAGTAGACACTGTTTTTTTTTTTTTTTAAATAAACAGAGTATCTACTAAAATATAGGTATCCACTTAAAAATAATGTTTCAAGCAATAAAAATATATATATTCTATTTTCCTATTCATATTTAACTTTGCTAGTACAAAATAGTACAAGAAATGCAATATTTATGTTCAGAATGATACCAAAGACAACAATGTGTAGAAGGACATACACCTATGTTTTATAGACTATACAAAAGCATTTGATAAAGTATGATATTAATATGTACTTGATTATTTGTAAAATTTGATTTATTTGTGAAAGATGAAAATAATCCAATGGATCAAAATCTGAGAGTAAACTGCCTGCAATACAAACAGACAAATGAATTAATTATATGAAAATAGAAAAGGGCATAAAACAAGGATGTGTTTTCTCACTGGATTTATTTAACATATACAGTGTGGCAAACTTAAGAGAACTAGAAGTCCTACCAGGATTTATTATTGGTGGATACAGTCTTAACTACATAAGATACACTAATGGTGCTGTGTTGATGACAAGCACGGAAAGAAAGCTGCAGATAAGATAGTAAAGAAAAGTGAGAAAAAAAAAACAAACCATCAATTTTAAGAAGTGTGTGTGTGTGACTGAAAATACCAAAAATCAGGGAGGCTCCATGCATAACATCTGTGATTAAAAAAAAAAAAAAAAGTAAAAGAAAAAACTGGAAAATAAAATAATTAGGCCAATCAAAAAAACTGACTTTTGAGTTAGCCAAAACCATATTCATGCCAAATTCTTGAGCCTATTCAAAAGTATAAAAACCTAACACCTATAAACCAGATCTGAGGAGACCAGAACAACCCCAAGAGAGGACTCACTAATAAGTCTAAAGAAAATAAATGAATATATTTATTCTAACCCTTGAGTCAGTTCATTTAATGTCCTATGTTTCTGATAAAATCTGGTAATGTTTAGAAGTGAACCCTCATGCCACAAATGAATGTTTGTTGTTAGCAAGAGTAACAGTCCACAATGTAAACTACAAATTGAAGGCATGTAAAAATCCGAGAACTGTTTTTACAGCTTGTTGAAAATGTGACTGCAATCTCAAAGCATATTGAAGCAAAAGACAACTTCCAAAAGCTAAGTAAAATATTAAAAGGCAAACTTTTTTTAGAAACAAAGAAAAGAGTGCTTAATAACTATGTAATATCACTTTTCCTATATGTCTGTGTCTGTTCCCTCACAGATGAAAAAGAAACTTGAGTCAACTGAGATGTGGTTCTACAGAAGAATAGTAAGAATACCATGAACCAAGCATGTAAGCAACAAGGAAGATTCAATCATAATAGAAATAAAAAGGACATTTATATTTAGAATCAGGAAGAGGCCATTGAAATTTCTAAGATACATTAGAAAAGAGGGCTTGTAAAATTTGACACTCACAGGACATATTAAAGGCAAATTGGACTGAAGTAAACAGTGAATAAGCAAACAAATTGTGCAAATTAAATCAAAACAGAGACTGAGATAGATATTAAAAAAAAACAAAAAACAGTCAAAACAAAACTTTCTTGAAAATCTGTACCTCAATTTTCCCCCCACTTTAATTATGAAAGAGAAAAATTGAAATCATTCAAACATTTTTCAGTTATCTGAACTAAACTGATTCTAATATTTCAAGCATTTTAAGAATTTAGAAAACTGCACACAACTTTCAAACTTTCAATTTCAAACACTGACGCAATAATTTTTATTGCATAAAAACATCAGATTAGACAGAAACCAACAAAAATTGAGGAATTTTTTTCATAAAAAAATTAACTCGATAAAACGTTGAACAAAGCATTTGAAAATGTTATTTAATGATATAAAGTTTAAATTCATTCAAGAAAATGACTTTTTTCTTCATTCTTTCGCAATAATTTAGGTATTCAATTTTCTGGAATTTCGAATTATCCAAATAATTTCCAACTCCTGTCCCAAGTTGTCAAAATTAGTGAGGAAGTACTAGAAGGATATTTTCTTTTTGAGCCAATGTAAGAAAATTATACTAAAAGGTGAAATCAGAGGTAAAAATCAATAAAAAGTAAAAGCAATATTGAATCTAAAGAGAAAAAACAGGGGCTACATCAGCTAATCAATTTACTGGCAAGAAAATCTGACGAGTCAGTGAATACTGAAAAAAAACAGGTGTACCACAAGAAAAAAAAATATTGGTTCATGGAAACTTGATAATTTTTAGAAAAACTTAAATTGGCAAAAGAGAAAGGGCTTATACATTGTATGTGTGTGGGTGTTTGGACAAGAAGCCACTGAAATAGTAAATATATATGACAATTTAGGGGAATCAAATAAAAATCCCAAATTGTTTATATATATATATATATATATATATATATATATATATATATATATGTTATATTTTCGTAAAAAATTTCTATTGCACGTGATTTTGCACACGTTCCTTTTCCTTTAAAAAGGCTGAGTTCTTTTCTTTCTTCGGCATTTTGTTTACCTGCTCTTGCGTTGCGAAATTAGTTCTGTAAAGCCTATTAAAGAGGTTTTGTTTCCGTCTTCAGTTACGTTAAAACACCACCACAATTTACAGAACTAATTTTCTATTTTCCTCATGGAGAAAATAATTCGCCTGGACAAATTTGACGTTTCCTCGGCAGACCCACAGGCCAGCAAGCTTTGGAGATTATGGTATCGTAACTTTAATTACTACCTCTCAACTATTGCTTCGTTAAACCCTGATAAACTCGAAGTTCTCTATTTAAACATCGGTCCCACTGTTGCTGACGTTATCGAGGGTTGTTCTGGCTTTGAACATGCTGTTGACTTACTGAAAGGTGTCTACGACAAGTCTCCAAGTGTTATTCATGCTAGACATCTGCTTTCTACGCGTTTGCAACAAGAAAGCGAGTCTGTCGACCAATACCTTCAGGCCTTGAATCGACTTGCCGCTGACTGTTGCTTTAAAGACGTAACGGCCACCACTTACAGGGATGAATCTGTCCGTGATGCATTTATTCGTGGTCTTCGGTCCTCATTGATACGTGCTAGGCTCCTTGAAACTGACACTCTAACTCTCGCAGACGCTACTCAATGTGCTAGGGCTTTAGAACAAGCTCACTTTCGCGCGGAATCGTATGCCACCCAGATTGGAGCAGCCGCCGTTACTTCTATTACTGGAACTAAAAATGTGTTGACCGATTCTGCCGAGGAGGCCACTGGTATTTCTAAAAATTCTGCTCTAACTGATTCTCCAATGAAGTGTGACTCTGTACTGTTCTCTGCTGCCCTTCCTGTTCGTGGCAAGTGTTACAACTGTGGAGGGAGACGTCACTTTAAGGACGACCGCCGCCTCTGCCCTGCCCGCAATAAGGTATGTCGAAGCTGTGGTAAACTCGGGCATTTTTCTAAAGTTTGCCGTTCTACTCTACCGACACATTCACGTTCTTCTTCTGCTATCATAGGGGCCCGTGCTAAAGGTGGTGATAGTTGCCCTCCTATCACCGAAACTGTGGAGTTAAAAGGGAAAAAGTTAACTGCCCTTATAGACACCGGCAGTTCTGATAATTTTATCAGTGCCCGTATTGTCAAAAAAATGAGACTGCCCACTTTAAAACGGAACTCCGTAATTTCTATGGCATCATCCGCCGTTTCCCTTAAACTGTCTGAATATTGCACCGAGAACGTTTTCTTCAATGGTTGCGAATATAAAGAGATTGACCTTACTGTGCTTCCTGACTCCTGTATGGACATTATACTCGGAATGCCGTTTTTGAAACTACACCGGGGTATTATTTCTTTTGGTGGATCTCAGGAAGTTTTAAAAATCTGCGCGCTAACCAGGATCAGTTGTGCCCCTGTAAAATTGTTCCGAAACCTGACCCCTGATTGCAAACCCATTGCTACTAAATTCTTCAACTGCTTGAAGACGATGTCATTGAAACCAGCTATTCACCGTGGCGTGCTCAAATTGTTGTGACTTCGTCGCCTAATAGAAAGAAACGATTGGTGGTTGATTTTTCCCAAACCATTAACCGTTTCACACTACTTGACGCGTACCCTTTGCCTCGGATTGAGGATCTCGTAAACCAAATTGCCCAGTATCATATTTTTAGTACGATTGATTTGTCTAAAGCTTACTACCAGATCGAAATTTGTCCCGAAGATCGGCCTTACACGGCTTTTCAAGCTGGAAATCGTTTGTATCAATTCAAACGAATACCCATGGGTGTCACTAATGGGGTTTCTGCCTTTCAACGATTTATGAATTCCTTTATTTCTGAAAATAAGTTATCCGGAACTTTTTCTTACATTGATGACATTACTATTTGTGGTAAAACTCAAGAGGAGCATGACGCTAACTTGGAACGTTTCTTAAAGGCTGCCTCAACATACAACCTCGAAATAAACCGAGAAAAATCAAAGTTTTCGCTTCGTTCTATCAATTTGCTTGGATACCAAATCTGTGACGGAACTATTCAACCTGACCCTGAGCGTTTGAAACCTCTTTTGCAAATGCCTCCTCCTTCGGATTCAAATTCGTTAAAGAGGTGCCTTGGTATGTTTTCTTACTACGCGAAATGGATACCTAAGTATTCACACAAAATTCGTCCCCTGGTTGAAAATAAACAATTTCCCATGCCTCCTATAGTTGTGAATTCTTTCGAAAAACTTAAGAAAGACGTTGCCGAATCATCTGTAAAGGTTATCGACGACGAACTACCATTTACTATTGAAACCGATGCCTCAGAGAAAGCTATAGGAGGCACTCTCCTACAGGCTGATAGGCCTGTAGCATTCTTTTCCCGATCATTAAACCCATCTGAAATACGACTACACATAGTTGAAAAAGAGGCTTACGCGATAGTTGAATGTGTCCGAAAATGGAGGGACCTCCTTGTTGGGAAGCACTTTACTATCATAACAGACCAGCAAGCCGTATCTTTTATGTATAAGCCAGCTAACCGAGGAAAAATTAAAAATGATAAAATCATTCGGTGGAAAATGGAGCTTCTCCCGTTCTCATACGATATAAAACACCGTCCCGGAAGTGAAAACACCGTTGCCGATGCTTTGTCGAGAGTGTGTGGTGCTGCTGCTTCCTCCTTGGAGGAGCTAAGGACCATACACAGTTCATTAATACACCCTGGGGTTCAACGTTTTTGGCACTTTATACGATCACAAAATATGCCATACTCAATTGATGAAGTTCGGCGCGTGACATCCGAGTGTACAACTTGTGCAAAAATAAAACTTTTAAAATTTTCCAGCCCTACTAATAATACGCTAATCCGCTCTACTGCTCCCTTTCAGCGCCTCTCTGTAGACTTCAAAGGGCCTGTCCCGGCATCATCGAAAGGATGTCGTTACCTATTTACTATCGTCGATGAGTACAGTCGATTTCCCTTTGCTTTCATTACATCTGAGCAATGCCGGGCTATACTGCTAGTATATATATAGGTAGGTATTCATCTAACAATATTGTGGTATTCCCTTTGCATTCCCGTGCCGTGATTGTTCTTCGCAAACCGCAATCAAGTGCTTGACGAATATTTTTTCTATTTTTGGACTCCCCACTTTCATCCATTCTGATAGAGGAACGTCGTTCGTGTCCGAGGAGTTCAGAAATTTCCTGACGAGACTTGGGGTTGGGTACAGTAACACCACTGCATACAACCCAAGAGGCAACGGTCAGTGCGAGCGTTACAACGGCGTTATTTGGCACTCAATATTATTGGCCTTGGAATCTAAACGGTTACCCCTTAGTGCTTGGCAGGACGTTCTGCTCGATGTTTTAAATTCTATTCGTTCCCTACTATGCACTAGTACAAATGTGACTCCCCACGAACGCTTGTTCAAATTTGAAAGGCGCTCTTCTACCGGTACTGCCTTACCTGTTTGGCTCTGCGAACCTGGAAGGGTACTGCTGAAACGGTTTGGCAACAGGAGCAAGTATGACCCGATCGTAGAGGTGGTGGAACTCCTCGAGGCCAACCCTACTCATGCAAGAATACGGCATGATGACGGCCGGGAGGATTCAGTGATGCTAAGACATTTGGCTCGCTTTCCACGCTCTGATGAACATCAGGGTCCTGCTGAGAATACTCGACCCGACCTTGCAAATGCAGACCCGGCCCGTTTGATTGAAACAAGTCCAGTTGACACTACACTTAATGCAGAGGAAATAGAGAATCAGCCTTCCCAGAGACCTGCCAGTCCTTCGAATAGTGAACTGCCCCCGCGGCGGTCTAGCAGGATTCGTAGACCAGTTCAGCGACTGGACTTATAAATAAAATAATATATACACCCACCTTGCAATCTCTCTTACTAGTGGGGGGAGATTGTTATATTTTCGTAAAAATTTCTATTGCACGTGATTTTGCACACGTTCCTTTTCCTTTAAAAAGGCTGAGTTCTTTTCTTTCTTCGGCATTTTGTTTTCCTGCTCTTGCGTTTACTGCATGCTCTTGTGTTGCGAAATTAGTTCTGTAAAGCCTATTAAAGAGGTTTTGTTTCCGTCTTCAGTTACGTTAAAACACCACCACATATATATATATATAAAAGCATGCAGTGTAGATATAGAAAAATCCAAAGGAGTATCCTGTACATACAGTGGCAGGATAACTCTCTAAGAGAGCTCTAAATATATATGTATATAAATACATATAGAGCAAATATAAGAAAAAATTAAGGCAGACACGTTATTTCATAGTAAAGATTTTACACAAATGAAATTCACAAAGACCCCCCCTCAAAAAATGGAATTTCATTTGTGTAAAATCTTGTATAATAAAGATGGAAGCTGGTGATGGTTCACCTGAAATAGGCCTATTCTTCCGATTTACCATGAAATAATGTGTGTGCATTAATTTTTTTCCTATATGTGTCGTTAAAGGTGAGAAATTTTTTTTATTACTAAAGACCATGATAAATTTTAAAACAAAAAAGTACCAATTTGGACTGTTTAATCCCCTCTCATCAGAACTGTAAATGGGGAAACAAATTATGAAAGAAAAAATCTGTTGTGGATGACGTGAATGAATGGACAGGGGAAAATAAAAGTTATAACACCTAAAGATGTTAGAGACACAGTAAAGGAAGCCCAAGCAAACAATCTCTTTGTTTACAAAGAGAGGGTCACCTAGACCTGATGAACAGCATCTCCAACACTTTCAGATGGAATATAGACTAAAAAAAAAAAATGTTGATGCAATATTTACTTAAAAAAAAAAAAAAAAAAATTAAATCATATTGACTTTGAGGCTTGAAATCAGAGACAAGCTTTACAGTTTTATGAAGGAAGTCTGGAATTAGAAGTGCATCCCAAAACACTGTCGTCTATCCTGTATTAATGCACTATAGAAACAAAAAAGTAATCCCCAATACTTTTACACGTACAGAGGTATCTTAATTAGATCAATTATGGTGAAAATATGAACACTGTATTAACTAGGCTATAATTGTTTTATGAAAGTCAAATCCTCACAATCCAATTTGGTTTTCATTCTGATAAATGACATAATGATGTCATCAGAAAACTACAACCACGTTAATATAGACTTCCTCTTCTCATTGATTAGAAACCGTCTTCCAAGCACTGATTCCACTTAAAGTATAAATCTGATAGTCATACATATCTGATGAAGACCCCCAACATCATTTCAAACTTCATTAGAAGGAAGAAATGAGTGACCCAATCTATTTAATTGCTATTCCAGGCTATGCTTTGCATATATAAAAGCACAGATGGGAAGAGACGAGCACTGGTCATTTAATCATTCCATACCACATCTCAAATGAATCTACTAATAGAAGACAATTTTGCTTTCCTTACTGAGGCTACCATACTGATGATATATATGTTTGTAGTTAAGATATGAATGATCTTGAACAAAAATATCATTTTCTACCAAGTGTTTCAAAAAGTGAGGATGTGCATTGATGTTTTCACTTGAGGCAAGAATGAATAACTCCTTTGAAAGACTGTTTTGCATTGTGGTGCAGTGGATATAAGATTGAAATAAGAAAGCGGAGAGCCGAGTTTGAATTTGTTGCATTCACTTACTTGCAAATACCCTTTGGAAAGGTATTAATTCTTGTCAGAATCCATTTTGAAGTTATAAATCTACAGTTCATCCATGCATACTGCTGATATATCTGGGCAGGTGCTCCTGCTATTCATCTTGAGGTTCTCAACAAAATCAAAAGAAGGATCTGATATGGCAGTTCACCTTCAGTCTCTTTTTCACCAACATGATGTGGCTTCTCTCTGTCTTTTCTATAAGTATTTTTATGGTAACTGCTTTGACAAGCTTTTTTCCCTGGTTACTTGACCACATGTATTTATGCATGCTACTTGATTGGCATCAACATCCTACCTTTTTATTGTTAAAATAGTTAAATGTAACCACCTCTTCTACTCAATTTCTTTTTTTGCACTTCACATTTGTGGATCTCCCTTCTGTTTGCTTGCTTCCCTGATAGCTACAATCTACTAAAGTAGTTGATTCCAATCATTCTCTTATCCTTTCTTCTACATCCCCTGTACCTTGTTTTTCTCTCATTGTAACACCCTGCACACTAGTGGCATCCTTGCCTTGCTTTGGGTGAAATGATTATAAAAAAAAATTTCTTCTACCTGCAGGGAGTTAAATAGCAGAACAGATTGAGTTCTATAGACTTTTTTTTGCAACCAATCTACCTTGCCTGAAGGATAAAGGGGTTTGTGTAGAGTCAACACCCCTACCTGTGAAAAAGGCAAGTTACAGAAGCATTGATGGTAAGGAATATGCTCCCCTGTGAGCGATGGGGTTTTTGGTTAGGTTTCAGGAAGTAGAACTTAAGATAAACCTTGCCAAGACAATGAAAGCAATAATGGCATATACCTGAATCCATCATAAAAATTCAGGACACCGAATTAATAAATACTAAATACTTCAAATATCTCAGTGTATGGGTAAGTTATAATAAATTTAGTATAGAAGATAAAGAAATTGATCATAGAATAGGCTATGCTAGGGGTAGTTTTGTTTTAGTCAAAAATGCAAGATGTTTCAAAACCAAAACATTAACCTACAAACTGAAGTCATGCCCTTAACTATCCTCATCAGATTGAATCTTTCATGGATGACATGCATGGTCCCCAACCTGTTCAGAAATTTCAACAATATGCAACAGTTTTCTCAGATCATTGATTAATAATGGCTTCTAGTGAATGAAGTCTCTAGGCCTTATGAGAACCATTCAAAAATTGTAGTCTGGGGCCACAGAATCACAAATAAAGATTGATTTGTTTTTCATGGTTTATCAGCCCTTTGTGGGTTATTTAAAGCTGAAATGTATTTTAGATTGTAGAAGGTCTTTTACAGTATCCAGTGTTGCCAAGCTGAATTCCAAGTTCTAATTAGGCACAACACTCCTTAACTTCTGGGTGTAAGCAAAACCATCTTTTGTTAGTGTGATTTAAACATAGGCCACAAAAAAGAACTGTATCAAATAACAGAAACCTTGAAGACTTTCAACAGCAGTGACAACTAAAATGGATAGCACATATAACACAAAGAAAAAAATAATTTAGTGACAAAAAAAAAAAAACATGTAATTCCTTTAAGTCAGGATATGTTAAATTCTCTTATGGTTTGTCTACAAAAATAAAGAGAAACTCACAATTATATGCTTTTCCATTCGGCTCTTATACTCACACGGTTGCAACTATTGGAAACTTCAGCTTTGTTCAAGCGTCTGTTCTACTTGATGACTGTCTTGGAATTTTGAACCAAACTCCTTATTTAATTCATGGAGTAAATTAATCTCATTCTATTTTCCATGTTTAGGGGACATCTTGTATTAATTCTCTGTCCACATTTCTTGAAACTAGAACTTGAAACCTTAAACCTTTGCTTCCTCTGCTGCTAGAGGCTTGTTGTCAAGCTTGGTTCTCTTCATTACCACTTCTTTATTTTTGGATTGCCTCCTTTTAGCTACTAAGACGCGATATATCCAGACAGAGACAGTTGAATATCAGTCAGCTACTTCTCTAGATTAAATAAAGACTCTTGATTCTTTGACGGTTACTCAGATAGACAAGCACTTGAAGAAGGATGGCGAGCAACACAACTAAAATGTAATAACAACAAAGAGGAGGACAGTGGACTGAGAACAATCTACTTCTGTTGATTGAATAAAGGGTTCGATTCAACGTTCCATGAAGATTACTATAGCTAGGAAAAACAGCAATAATTAGCATGCATTTATTGCAGTGGGCAGCAGAAGTAGCTGACAGGTATTTGGTGGCACCTTTTTGCCATTCAAGCAAATGACTTTTATACTTAATCCAAGCACAAGAAAAGTTCTTCAGTTTGCTTGTGAACTCTTTAGAGTCCCAAATCTTGCAACAGTTAGGTTTTTTTTTTAATTGAAGGTTTGATCATGACAGTTCAAGGTTTGTGCTTGTAGTGGTTCAGACAAACTTTTTTTTTCCTAGATCAACAGACACCAGAGGGCACAATAGTTAAAATATAGTAATCACATCAAAGACGAGTACATTACTCTTACTGTAAATTATTAGAAGACAAAAAGTTATCTCCCCTTGACCAAAAGAAAATAGCAATAAAAATTAATTATAAATATTCACGATACAAACAGTCACATGGTCTGACGAGACCTGCTCAAGACATCATTAAGCAGAAAAGTCAATCTTCCTCTTTTCACTCTGTTAAGTTACAGCAACAAGACACAATTCCAGGCTCATAACAACCAGACAGATAAGTATAAAGTTTATATTTTTTTTGGTAACCAGCCTTTGCAAGTAGATATATGTAAACCTTGCATTAAGAATTTTGAATATGAAATATATATATATATATGAGTGTGTGTTTTTATACAAAGACTTTTGTTTTGTCTGAACTTTTCATATATTTATGTTGTTGTAGTTTCATACATATTTCTGCACAACAAAATAACTTATCTGAAATGGTCAAAACATTGTGACAACAACAATAAAGATAATTGGAGTAGTTAGACTAAACTATCGCCCGGTTTACACTCCACCCACGTCTATTGAACGAGTGAAGAGGCTTATCCCTTGTTTCCTGCTTAGTATGTGGTTTCCAGCTTTCTCTTTTCCAAACTTTTACTCTTATTTTTTTTTTTTTTTCAATTGGAGTAGATTGACTAAACTATCGCCCAGCTTACACTCCACCCACATCTATTGAATGGGTGAAGAGGCTCATCCCTTGTTTCCTATTTAGGATGTGGTTTCCAGCTTTCTCTTTTCAAATCTTTTCACTCTTACGTAGCCTCCTGCATGTCAGTGGCGTTACTGCCTTGCTCGGAGTGATATGATTTTAAAAAAAAAATTTAAAAAAGATAAGAAAATTAGTCTGTGAATAATGATAACTCACCTGAGAAAGCCAAAAATGTTGTGATAATTAGAATAACAGAATATTAATCTGACTGGAAAATAATGATAACTTCTCATCCCAGAAATTCAGACAGTAATTTGAAACTATATTTCTTCAAATATTGCTATACTCTACTGATGTCAGTCAATTCTATGATTGTATTTCAGATTTCTTTAGAATTCACTTCCATTTCAGTATCTAGAAATCTATATTCTGCAGGATGACAAATCACCAGTCAGGTTATCCGTATTTTATTCTCTCACAGTTTGGAGTGAAGTCTGTTGTGTAAGTAAAACATAGAAGAAAGTGTGTGATGTTTTTCCTGCTGATAGTCTCTTGAACTGTGCTTACTTAGGAGCAGTCTCATTGTCTGAGATTTTGCACAATACAATACAATTTATAAAACTGGAATATTAACTCACAAAACGTGTACAAATCAATATACTCAATTTTGTGGTTCTCTATCTGTTATCTGAGGCATCAGTTAAATTTGATTCTTAATATTTACTAAGCATAACTAAGTCTGATACAAAGTTATAGCCATAGTGTACTCAGTAAGGATCTAACTCCCAAAACAAGTTAAATCTATTTTGAAGCTAGCTAACAACATTGCTTGAGTTACTATATTTGATGCCATATAAACCCACTTTTTTTTCTAAATATTAGAGTTTTATAAATTTGTAATAATATTTTTTTCTTTTTAAAGAAGGTAAAATATATACAAGGCCTAATGGTCACTTGGAGTAGAAAGTTACATTCAGGGGCAGTTTATACAGATAGGAGAGGAAGATAATAGTTAATTCTAAACTTGAACAGGTTAAGATTGTAATGATTGGGAAAACATCTTGAGAGTCGCTTCCTCAGAGCAGTGGTTCACAGGAAGGAGCTGTTTGAGTGAGAAGTCTCATTAATGGAATACGGAGAGAGTGTAGGTGGTTTGCTACAATGTAAGTGGTATGGTGGGTCCTAGCTGTACAGAGTATTCATCCAAGCATGCACTTTCCATGGAAGTAGTGATAGAGCAACGAGAGGCTTGCCATATCCCCATCTGTGAGAGAGAGGTTGGAGGGTGGAAAACAATTAGTCACCTACAAAGACTCGGAGATGCTTTTGAACAAGACTGGAAAATGAGGACTGGGCAGCTCCTGCCCAAATATGACAACAGTACTCCATTTTCAGCCTGATTCTTGTAAAGGTAGAGAATAGCATGAGAGGGTCAGGTACTTAATACTGGAGCGGTAGAAAGAGCATAAAATGAAAATCAGCATCATTGAATATTTGAAACATTTATTTGCATACCAAATTCTGAATAAACTTTCTTAGATTATTTTATCTAGTTTTATATTGTGTTCACTTTTTTCCATAAATAAAAAAAAATTGAAATAAAACTCAACTTTTCTGTCTGAGGAGTTATATCATTTTGCCTTTTGTACCCACTGGCCTTCATCAGGTGCATATCAATCCTGTTAAACTACAAGGAATTCAGAACTGAGCTCTTTATTTAATCTACAGAATAGACGGTTCTCATTCTGCTGCCAATGCCTAGGGATATTTTGTCTAGTTCTTACTTTTACTACTGCCAAATTATTGTTCACCTTGTTTCCACTAAGTTCAAGTGCATACTATCCAACCCAGGGATTGAATTCACAATTAGTATATCACCAAATTCATGGACCAACACTTTAATCCACAAGACTATTGTTCTGTAGGTTACACAGATTGACATACACTAGAGAAAACATTGATAAGAACAAAAATGAAGACAATAGTTCAGATGTAATTAATGTAAATAAATACAATTCATGTTGCCAATAAGACATGTAAAAACAAAAAAAATTAAAAAAACAAAAACAAAGAATGAATTTACTTCCTTTCGATGTAAAACATCGAAAATCAACAATGAAAGTGTCTGAATTACAACAATTTGTTATATTATCATATAAAACTACTTAATTCACCCGAAAGCAATTGACAGCAATTTTACATTGTTTTGTTTTTTCAAAACCTGACCATCATCAGATGAGGCTATGTAAAGGAATCTAAGGGAGGTAATTCAGTAATTAGCATGCAAAAATAAACTTGATGATACCCAAGAAAATTCCTGCCTACACCGCCTTTGTCCATTTTTGCTTTTAAAATGGATTTTTTAAAGTGGGTTAAATAAGAAATATAATTGAAGTTCGATTAACTAGAAATAACTTCTAGAAAAAGTGCTGACAAGGATTAAATTTCAAATGAGAAATCTGAAGAACTTGTCTTTTACTTTCTGTCTGAATTTCTGGGGTGAGGAGTTATTTACATATGGACTATTATCCCTCATCTTTGTCGGTTTTATTACATTTCAGCTATTTTAGCTTCTGGCCTTTATCAGATGACTCTTGATCTAGGTAACTTCAAGCAATTTTGAACTGAACACTTTATTTAATCTACTGGATGTTTAGTAATATCACATCTAGTTCTTATTTAGTATTGCTTATTGTTCATCTTGTTTTTACTGAATCTAAGTACATGCTGTCTGGCCCAAGAATTAAACTCACAATTACCAATGTTTTAATCTACTAGCTATTAGTCTAGGAGACAGCTTAAAATTCCCTGTTACCCAGATTGGCAATCACCTGATGAAGGCTGGGGGCTGTAATGGCTGAAATATAACAAAAATGAGAACAATAGTCCACACATAAATAATTGTCTTTTACTGTTAGAACATTTTATCATTCTAAATAAGATTCTTTTAATAGTTGGTGATTTTTGTTTAGTAGCATATCAACCCCTATGGGTTATTAGTGTTGAAATCTAGATATTTTGTACATAATTTTATATTTTTTGAGATAATAATGGTTTTATAGCGGGTATCTCTTCTCTTATTTCATTTGTAGTGAGGGGTAGTAGAACAGAATTTGGCCTTGTGGGAAGATAGCCCACTATAATTCATAAATTCAAGAAAGGCAATTTTTGAGTGTAAAATAACATTTATACATATATACATTTCAATCAATGTTTTACAAAATAAGTAATACTTGAAATAAAAGTTCAGCAGAGGTAAAAGAGTTCATGGAAGGTATGGTGAGTTGAAAGAAAAGAATGTTCATTTTCAAGTTGCCGTTTCTAAGGTCAAGGAGTCAGTGAGTTGGTTTGTGTGGAATGTCTTAGAAAGGGTCAGTTAGTACTTTGAGAACGGGTGCAGAAGAAGAAGGAAGAAGGCCTCGAGCATAGTAGCAGCTTGACATAGGTCAAGGAAGAAACTAATTACTATCTTCTCTTCCATCTGTGCCTGTCTGTCTGGGTGCCTTTTATAACAACATTTTGGATCAACTGGCTCAACTTTCGGATTTCAGCCTTGTATTTGGTTTCAGGCTTCTCATTGATCGATAAATAAAATTGGTAATTTGATCTTTGATTAATTTTTATTTTTCAACCAAAACATCTGTGCAACTCAGATGTGCAGGAAGATTTTTATTCATTTGATTTAGTTGTGATAGAGCACACATCCGGTTCATCGCTTTTGTCTGGTCGGTATCACCACAGTTTTTGACAAGTCTTACTAATCAACACAGAGCTGTGGGAAGAATAGATAGATTCATACTTTTTCCAAAGGGTATTTGTGTATAAGTGAATATAACAAACCCAACAGGAATTGGAACTCAGCTCTCCAAATAACAATTTGAGCCTTTATCCATTACACCACCTGCACACCCAAGCTTACAGCACCTGATATTCCCAAGCAGTCACCCATCTAGGTACTGACCTGGTTCAATGTTGCTTAATTTCAGTGATCATACAGGACCCAGTGTTTCAATGTGATATGGCTGTAAGCCATTCTTTTAATATTCTCCCTGCTTATTGTATCTGATCTAAGACCCACTGTTTCCTTCAAATATTAAAATTTCATAAATTTGTAATAAATGAAAAGAAATTTGTTTTGAACTGAGCTGAATAGGAAACATGAATAAAGTTCTAATTAGATTAAAATATACCATTGAATAATTTTTTTCTCAATATTCCTTGCTGAAATATATGTCCATAGGATAAATATGGTATCAAATGTTTCCAAAACACAATACTTAATCTTCTTAAATTGATGTTCATCTAAAAATGATCAAGTGCAAACACTGTTTTAGTGATCTGACAAAAATTAATGTTTTCACTGTAGTTTAAATATGTATCACATTATGCAACATTAGCCTAAGCTTTTTCTAAAACTGGAAACACAAAACCTACCTTTTACTTGTTTTTCTTTATAATTCTTAATGCTTTACAATGTACACTTAAATTATTGCAACCTTGTGCCAGGCAACGTAAGTTAAACTTAGTAAATATCTACATATAATGCAAAAACTTTTTCTTACACAATTTAAATAAAATTTGAATGCCACCATCTTTTTATCTTACAAAGCAAATATAATCATATTTCAATTCCTAATTTTCATCAACTCTTACTAGCAGATTAATTTCTCTCAATTTATTTTTAAATAGGTTCCTGACTTGAACTTTTGCTTATCCTGTTAGTTGGAATCAAGAACACACCAACTTTATCCCCATGCAGAGAAGTATTGTGGTGATAGAGAAATAAATAACAAGAACACCAAATTTTCCCCATCTCTAAAAACAGATGAATAAAAATCATCAAGCTAACAAAACCATAGTTTGACCAACCAATCAGAAGCTTTCACAACCAAGATATAGGCTGCTAGCCAGTGAAAAGCAGATCACCCTTTTCAAAGCAGATCTATAAATGTATATATAAACAGATGGAAAATCAATCAAAACCAGAGTTGATAATTTTGTTAATTCTCTGATGTAACATATCCAGAGATGAAATATGACATTTACACAACTAGCTGGCAACCTTAAATGGTCACATTGTTCTGCTACATTGAAAACAAATATACCTTCCTCCCCACATTACTACTACATTTGGATACAAGCATAGATACATTGATTTCCTCTCAGACTTTCTCAGTCTCTTGTATGCACCAGGATTTTTCCACTTGAAACTTCCAACTCATTCTTCTGTATTATTATATTGTGATAATATTTACGCTCTCACACCCCGATTGAGCACTCTGGAAAAATAGTAGACTTTGATAAACAGTAGCTACTCTGGCATGTACGCATCGCTCATTCAGTGAAATGAATTAGAGCGCTCTAGCTATTGGGCACGTATAATGATATGCACTAAAAAGTCTGCCTACTTCCACCGAACGCCCATAGCCCAGGGGTAGAGTTGCCGACTGACGCCATTTTGGTCGGGTTTCAATCCTGGGTAAGAAAGCAATTGGAGTCTAACCGTACTGATGAGCTGTGATACGGTGAAACAGATCTGTCTGCGGATGACAATATATTGTGATATATAAAGATTTATATTGTATTTATCAACACACTGTATTTTCTTTTAATCATTACACAAGGCTAATATACATCAAAATTGATTATGCCAATATATAGTTGGAATGATGTTATAATATAAGCAACTCATCCATAACAGATGATCTTATAATCTCCATAATACACTCACAAAAGGGCTACTTGTTTACTGCACCTATATCTACCCTCTCTTTTCTAATTTTTGTGCAAACCACAAATATGTCAACTTAATTATTGTTTATCAAAATGAGAATCCAGTCTTAAAGATTGATATGCTAGAAATCAAATTAAAACAATGAAATTGTGATGTTAATGGTTTTAGAAAAAAACCTTCAAATATAATTATAGTCTTTTTATTTATTTTTTACTTATGGTCATTCATGGAAAACACCTTAAGAAATATGGCAGCACTACTTTAAAAGTTGAAGCATATTTGACCTGAAAATTTGTGATGAAAACAAGAAAAGACCAGTCAAAAATTAATGGTTGAAATACTTTAGTTAAAAAATATTATTTAAAATGTTTCCTTTCTAATATTTAATCTTGTACTAAATTCAAAATTAGAAATAACTACAAAAGAATCTGAAAACCAATTTACATTAATGATTTTTTTTCTAATGGCAGGGTGGGAAGGGCAACATTGATTTAAACAGAACATATAAGATTGCAAAAAAATCGTATTTCTGACAGATGAATATGAGATATATATTGAGAAATTTTTACAAGTGGAAAAAAAATGCACAAAATATTATCAACAAAATTTTTTTAAAAATTCAGAAAAATACAAAAGAAAACTTAAAGAAAACAAAAAATAATCAAATAAGATAATGTGATTTAGCTTTGTTTTTTAATAAATGCAAATGTTTATGTTGAAGGATTTTTTTTATTTAATTCTGAAAGGAATTTTATTAGTGGATTTGTTTTTTATGCCTTATCGACCCTTTGTGGTTTATTTACGGCTGAAAAATATTTTGTATTGTAAGCATAATTCTTTTTTTTTTTTGTGAGTGAATATTGCATTAAAAATATTTTGAGATTAATAATTATTTTTCTATATACAAATACTAATCCTACTATTTAACCCATAGCTAGGAGGAAGAGATGGAACCATACTTTTGCCAAAGGTATGTGTGTGTAAGTGAACATAACTGAAATTCAAAACTTAGCTATAATCCTCATTCCAAGCCATTATCCATTACACCACCTGCACACTCCCCCCGCTTTTGTTTTTAGTAAAAGTTTGAAATTCTCAATCAGAAAATATATATTATAAAAGCACAAATACTTACTTAATGCAAGAGATATATAGTTTTAGTGGCTTTATTGCCTTGCTTGGGGTGAAATGATTAAAAAACTGTTTGAAATCTTGACGAAGAAATATTTGAAATGAAATTCAGTAATACAAAATTAAATTAGAATAAGAGAAACAAGTTAGGTAAAAACTATTTCTTAATGGCACAAAATTTAAAGATAAGATGAAGAAATGGAGACATGTTGAAAATTACTCTCAAAAAAGGAAAAGGTGGTTGAAATCCTCTTCTGCAGCCAGGCTTGAATTGATCGAAAAGCGAGCCGCTGACAAGGATTTATATATTTTTCTTTTTTGATCATAATTTCCACCTCCACTTAAAATAAAAACCTCAGTATTTGATTTAATAACCAAGTTCGAAAGTAAATAAAAAGCCAAAATAAATCAAATTAGTGATAATTTTAATCAGATACCACCTTATGATATCATAATTCACAAGCTAGCTAGATCATTATTACTGTAACAAGTTCAATCTTCCCAGTGTACCACATACATGAAAGAAGCCTAACTTGAAACTAGGTTTAGAAAATATCTTTATGCCACTTCAATGGAGAGAAATGGTTACCAAGAAGACTGCTACCACTTTTAGCAAGATGACTTTATAAACTATCATTATTCTAGATCAGTGATTCCAAAACTTTTTTTCTCTGAAAATTTTCTCACACCTCACCAAATTTTATGTAATAAAAAATACATTTAAAAATAAAAAATAGAGAGGGAGTTAAAGGGAGATAACTGCAGATTCAGTCAGAACATTATCATTGATAACTCTCTTTTCCAATTCGCAGTCACTATATTTTTAATACTTGATATAATGCAAAAATACTACAATGATAAAATCTGTCAAAAATTATTTATAACTGTTTATACTGGAACTCATGCATGCAATTACAAGTAGCCCATAATATTTCACATTTTGAAATCATTTATTTTTGGCAGATGAATTTTTGGAAACTCTTTCTACCTCACCTATCCTTTTCCACCACACCATTTGGGAATGTATTGATTTGCTTATACACTTCTTGTAGAATAAAACCTTCATATTTAAGATATATAGTTTATGTGGTGCAAAACATGTAACAGAAATATTTTTCAGATTTGTTTAAAGGAGAATTTGTTGGAAAAGTTGATAAGTTCACACAGGCATGAATATTATAGTCACTAATAATTCTTTTCGCCTATCTGGCCTCAATAGTTTAAGAGAGGTAATCATCACTATAGACAAGCTAACAGTCATAGTCATAGTCTACTTTGTGTAGAGTTAGCATTTCTGAGTTAACTGATTTGGTGTACATTTTAGTTGGTATTTCTAAGTAATCTGAACATTTTTTTTTTAACAAAACTTTGGATGTTCATAAATTATTTTTTTAACTTGTCAACCTTGATTGGTTAAAAATACTTTTTTCATGTGACTCGTTTTTAACTATGCTTGCTAATTTCTAATTTTAGCTATTTCTTCTGGCATTTATTAATTGGTGTAAATTGTGTAATCCTGTTCAAAACCAACCATCAGTCATTTAACCTATTGAACATTTTGCATATCATTGAATGCTGACATTAACAATTGGTTATTTTCAATGATACAGTGGAACAGAATTTTTCTGTGAAAGAAAATTGACAGGGAATTCTGCTACATAGCAATGTATGTTCTCGTAAATGTAATAAGAAACACTCACAAGAGTTAGAATGAAAAGTTCCAGATATCAACAAATCCATAGATCAAATTGTAATTGGGATCATTCTTTTATGATGAAACATAATTGAAAGGAAGTCAAAGAACGTCAAGAAAAAGACTGATGTATGAATAATGATGTTATGAACTTACATAAATAAAAGACATTGTCAAAGAAATATGAGTGTTTTTCATTAAACTAAGAAAACAATATACAGAATTTCTCTCAAAAGTATCATATCCCCATACAAAACCAGGGAAAATAATTTGATGACTGAATTTATTATAGCCCATTCAAAAAATACTAAGCCTCACCCAGAAAGAAGACCCATAACTGAACATTTTGTTGTGGCAACATACCACCACTTCTTATAAAACTAGAAAAACTAATTAAGATTTCTGTCTTAATTTCTTTGCAGGTGAGGCCGATACAAAGGTGAAGGGTGTTTGACAAATCTAAAATAAATAAATCAGAGGCCTGAGCAGTCATAAAGTATCTACAAAAGAAAGGTATGACACCCAAGAAATCTAAGACATGGTACAGAATCTTGCTGAGGACTCTTCTCTTCCTATGCAACTGTGAAGTGGACTGTGGAATTCAAGCAGAGTGCTGGATTGCTATGTGATGTCAGTTCTTCAATACAGCAGTGAATGCTGGACAATATCATCGAAAATGAGGACAAAACTGGAAGCAGCGGAAATGTGGTTCTACAGAAGGATGCTGCAGATATCGTGGACTAAGCATGCAAGCAACGATGAGGTGTTGGAAAGAATGGCAACAAAAAGGAAATTAATACTGAACATCAGGAAGAGATAACTGAAGTTCCTGGGACACACAGTAAAGAAGGAGAGCTTTGAGAACCTGATACTGACAGGCCAGATAGATGGAAAAAAGGGGACAGAGGAAGGCAGCGGATAACATATTTGCAGGGCCTGATCAGGTGGATGACGGAACGGGGGTTGCAAGGTGTAACAGGAGCAAACATACTAAGAGCCACAAGGGATAGGGAGACGTGATAGCCTATGTCCTGAAGGGACAGGGCACATAGAAGAAGGGACAGCACAGATGACCCTCAGTAAGGTTGTTCAAAAAACCTCAACCCCTGATGAAAGAGTCGATGCCATTTACCACTAAAATAGTTACATGCAATCACCACTTCTACTTGAACACTATCCACCCACTTGCTTCCTTCATAGCTACAATTTCCAAAAATGTAAATCTAATGTCAATTGCCATCTTCCATCTTGAATCCAACTTATCCTTTATCCTTTCTTGATGACTAATTGTACCCAGTCTTTTGTCTCACTGTAACCACCCTGTGCCCTAGTGGTGCTCCTGCTTTGCTTTGCGTGAAATGATTAGATAAAATAATATGTATGAGTACTGGTTTAAGCTATACTGATTTAACTCAGATCTTAGGGATGAGCAAGCTGTCTGCAAGATGGGTCCTAAGAATGCTGACACCAGAGCAAAAGCTGAAAAGTGTTGACCTTTTTAGGACACTTGACTCACTTCCAGGCTGACCCTGAGAATTTCCACTGTAGATTGGTAACTTAAGATGAAACTTGGGTTCACCACTTCGAACCTGAATCAAAGCAAACAGTGGAAACCCTTTGGTTCACCACCAGAAAGTTCAAGCAGGTAGTCTCTGAAGGTGTTATCATGGTAGACTACCTGGAAAAGGGAAAAACTATTTATGTGCTTTTGCTCCAGGATAACGTGCCCATTCACTTTGCTCAGATTGCAGTAGCTGAAGCAACCAACGATGACTGATTTGTTACCCCATCCACCTTACTCACCAGACTGAGCTCCATCTGACATCTTCCTGTTTCCTAAACTCAAATTCCACCTATGTGGTTGCCATTTTGGAAACAATGCGGAGATTGTGTGCTGTTTTTAGAGGATCAGGACACCACCTTCTTCCATGATGGGATTGCAATGCTTAAGTATCCTTAGACCAAATGCATTGATGTTGAGGGAGACTATATTGAAAAATAGTGAAACTGCCTGGTTTCTTTAAATCCTTCTGGATGATTCTTAAAAGTTTTTGAATGATCCTCATATGAATAAAAGATTTTTATCAAAAACAAGAAACTTTTGCAAAACCTTATCTGTTTGATTAGAACTGAAAAATACTGACAAAATGCAACCATAAATATCTAATTTGGAAGTGATAAGCACTACAGGTGATATAGCTTAACTATTTACCTTATGATAAATAAACAGCTTACATTTTATCAAACTGACATCAGATATTTTATCTATAATTTATATGAGAGGAAATATATAGTCAGTCAGTTAAGTGCCATACGTGATACACGCTTGGGCGATCATGTCTCGAAAGAGACATAACTGACTGGGCAGAAGATTATCCCGCAATAGGTTGCCATTGCTTTCTGCGGTAGACTGGTTGCTGACCAAGGCTATAGAACCCAATCTGTCCTGTTATTTAACCCATAAATAGAAGGAATAGACAGATTAATACCTTTCCCAAGGGTATTTGTGCGTAAGTGAATGCAATGAATTTGGCTGGAATTCAAACTCGGCTCCCTGATTTCTCGTTCCGAGCTGATATCCAATGCACCACAACGCACATCCGGAAATATATACAGCTGGAGCTGGAAAAAATATGTACACATGCATTAATAGGTATAGACATTGTTTGAAAATTATTTTCATGTGAAAAATATTTCAATTAGATTTTTAAATTATTTAGCTCACTTTAAAGAGAATTTTTAAGAGTACAGATGGAAAAATTATTTCACAAAAAGTCATTTCCAATCTTATAACATTAGTTATAATTTTATAAATAAAAAATGTAAAACCAGAATAAAACTTCTTTATAAAAATTTTGATGACCTAAAATAAATAAATTTTTTAAAAAATTTAACTAGTCTAAAAAATACCAGAACACAGTCTAAGCATTGCATTTAAAGTAATTTATTATGGTATAGATTACAAGAGCATTAGCTTTAATCATAAAAATTTTATGATTGAACTGGCAACAAACCAGATATGTTTTTAACCAATGCCTTAATCCACTAAGCTACATGTCTTTTTTTTAACCTATCTGACTTCCTTGCAATTGTGTTCAATTTTTGGATTGGGTTGTGCAAAGTCAGGTTCAGTGAGAAACAAAAGCAAACAAACAACTCAAAAGGTGAATAGCCTATCAATGTAGAATTGTGCCTAGAAACAGCAACTGGTTATGTTTTAGATGTCTCTTCTGTGATTGCACTGTGACTTCATACAGAAGAAAGAAAAATATGAAAATTTTGCAGTATAGGAAGTACTGATTGTAAATACCTACAATATAGTTTTCTACAAAATCTTCTCCTGTTTTTGAACAGTACAGATTTATAAAAATCATAAAACATCTTAAATATGGTTTTAAGTCATTTTCTGATATGAGGTATAAAATGTTACAGAAACCAAATTTAGCATGTTTAACTTTTTTTAAATATTAAGTTCCTAATACTATAAATTATATAAATGTTGTAGTGGAATATTCTGTTACCCTTCTGGTACAGTGAGATGGAAGAGTTCATCTGTTATATGAGAGTCATAGCTACTGATTAGCGAGGAGTGTATATGATAGTGTATATTCCAGTAGACTAATCTCTCATTGACACTCTCGTACAGAATAATCTGGTTTGCTGTGTAACATTTGTATTTGGTAGTTTACCACGTTGGTGCACAATTCATTATTGCAACTTTCTCAAGGATATAACATTTGTGGCAATAAGGATTTGAAGAACTCAAGTGGGTAGTCGCCAAATACATTATGTAGTGGCAAAGTTGCAAAGATTCGAAGATTTTCTAACAACTCAATCAGGTACTTGCCAAGTACAACAGAGTATTCAAAGTATAAAAAAAAATTTTCAAACAAAAAATTTACAGCAAATTTAATTGGATAATCTCTAAATTTGGCGTGTAACTCAACAAACACGTTTGAAATGAAATGAAAAATTAGGAAAATATCAAGGAAAAGGAAATTCGCAAGTGCTGGAGGTTAAGAAGAAATTATCTGTTTGTAAGATGAAAATCTCCCCATGTCAGGCATGGGGTGTTAAAGTGCCATACGTGATACACACTTGGGCGATCATGTCTCGAAAGAGACACGACTGACTGGGCAGAAGATTATCCCACAGTAGGTTGCCATTGCTTTCTGCAGTAGACTGGTTGCCGACCAAGGCTATAGAACCCAATCTGTCCTGCTATTTAACCCATAACTGGAAGGAAGAGATGGATTAATACCTTTCCCAAGGGTATTTGCGCGTAAGTGAATACAATGGATTCAACTAGAATTCGAACTCGGCTCCCTGGCTTCTTGTTCCGAGCCGATATCCACTGTACCACAACGCACATCCTGGAGTGTATCATGTGAAAAAAAATTGTTTTTGAAAAAACAAGATTTGCTTCACTTGCGGCTATCATGGGCACAAAAGCTCACACTGCAAAACTAAACAGAACAAGAAAAAATGTAAATCTGAGGTAAATGCCTTACATTCAAAAAATAATTACTAATCAATGACAAAAGAAAATATGTAAATGTCAAAATAAATGGATATGCAGTGAAATTTCTACTAGACACAGGAAGTAACATTTCCATTATTAGCAATGAAATGTTGGAAAAGAAATAAAAAATCAGTTGACAATGTTGAAGAAATCAAACAAAATTGCCTGAGGTCTATCTGGGCAAAAAACTTAAATTCATGAGAGAATTTACTGGAAACATCATTTTTTTTATTAGTAAGAGGTGTAAATCTAAAATATATGTGATGACGGGTGCAACAAATCTTTTCAGCACAGATTGGTTAATTATGTTTAATCTAAGGGAAATGATCATAAACTCTTTTTGCAGTAATGTTGATGTTACTGTACATAAAGATGGAAGGAAATGGAAACACTGGCTACTGAGTTGAGGGATGAATTTCCTCGAGTATTTACGGAAGATTTGAGACTCTGTATGAAAACAGAAGTCAAGTTCGAGCTTAAGGATAATGTTAAGCCGATATTTTAACCAAAAAGTGCGCAATTTGCAGTAATCAAACAAATAAATAACAAGTTAGAACACTTGGATAAGATAGGTGTTTTGACAAAAGTTGATTATTCAGAGTGGGCATCTCTGACAGTTTACGTAAAGAAGAAAAACAAAAACAGAATCTACACTGATTTTGCTACAGGATCAAATGATTGTATAAAGGATCATACCTATCCATTACTGTTGCCAGAAAAATATTTGTAAAATTGAATGGCACTAAGATTTTCTCAAAAATTGATCTTTCAGACACAAATTTACAACTGAGAGTTGAGAAAGAATGTTCAAAATTGCTAGTGATCAACATACACACACAAGAGCCTTTTTAAACTGACCTGTTTACCATTTGGGTTAAAAATAGCACCAAACCTGTTTCAACAAATGATGAACACTATGTTGGCTGGTTTAGATGATATTCTGGTAAAATCCCAGAATGTAAAAGAAAATGTTAGAGCAGTATCCGGAAGGATTCAGGAGTATTGCTTTAGGCTGGGCATTTGTAAATACAAATTTATTTTATGCGACAAATTAAATATTTTGGTCAGATTATTGATCAGCATGATAGAAGACTGGACCCAGAAAGAGTGGAAGCAATCAGGAATATGCTGTGACCAACAAACATAAATGAGTTACAGGCATTTCTGGGGTGAGCAAACTATTATGGCATTTACATCCCTAAGTTATATAACCTAAGAGCTCCATTAAATGAATTGCTAAAGAAAAACGTTTAAAGGTATTGGTCTGAAAAAAGTGAAAAGGCATCCCATAAAATTACGGAATGTTTATTGGGGGACTTGTTAGCAGATTTTGATCCAGAAAATGAGATTATCGTAACATCTGATGCAAGTGAATATGGCATCAGGGCCGTAATCTTGCATAGGTTCAAGGATGGATTGGCAAAACCGATAGCCCACACATCTTGGACACTGCTATTGGTGGAAAAAAAAAATTACAGCCAACTCAAGAAAGAATCTCTAGTGATGATTTATGCTGTGAAAAAGTTTCACCAGTTCATTCATGACAGAAAATTTATGTTTCAAGTAGATCACAAACTGTTGTTAGCAATTTTCAGTTCAAGAAAAGGTATACCAATGCATACAGCAAATAGATTGCAGCGTTGGGGTGTAATTTTGATTATGATTTCAAAAAGGAATTTTTGTCTTCAAAACAATTGGTGCATGCTGATAGTCTTTCAAGGTTGAAACCTAAATGTTCAGAGCCATTGGAAGAGACTGTTATAGTGGCATTGTGAGAAGAGAACGAGATTTCAGTGTTATTGTATAATACAATTCGGGAGTTACCGATAACACTGGAAGACATAAGGAAAGCCGCTGAGAACAATGTTTTTATTAACAAGACAAAGAAGCAGCTATAGTAAAACAGGAATAGCAAACGATAAGCAAAAATATCTCCATTTTCAATGTGTAGACAAATACTATTGTATAGAGACAGTTGTGATACCTCACACTTTACAAAAGAAAATTCTTAAGGATTTTTACATAGGCCATTTACATATTTCAAGAATGAAATCCTTGATGTTCGGATTTACACATGAACAGATATATTGAACACTAGCAGTATAGCCCGGCGTTGCTCGGGTGTAATGAAAGCTTTAAAACTAATCCATGGTCCTGGAGCTCAGACTCAGCCTAAAGAATATTTGTGTGAAGTTTGGTGAGAATCGGATAAAAATTGTGGATTTTATAGAGGACAGATAAACAGACACACACACACACAAACATCTTGCCTTATATATATATATATATATATATATATATATATATATATATATATATAGTATCGATTTTCTGCACTATTGTAAGAACTGCAACCTTGAAACTTCTGAATATTGTTTCTTATGTCTTTGTCTATAAGTGTATCAAATTTGATTAAAATCGGACGACTCCTTCTATAACCCGATTTTTTCGATTATCGATATTTATCGGGGGTACCTTGACACAAAACCTAGCTAAGAACACTCGCAGACGCTTATAGTGCAACTGTGTGAATTTTCAAGAAAATCGGTTTAGCTGTTTCGGAGTCTATAGGTAACAGACACACACGATATGGTTAAATAGTGTACAGGATGTCAACTGGTAGCAAAGGCACCAGCTATTAAAATACAATCATGGCCGAAAACAGATGTGCTGTGGGCAAGGCTACATGTTGACTATGCAGAACCTATTAATGGATAATACTACCTAAAAGTCATAGACAGCTTCTAAAAGTAGCCTGAAGTGGTAAAATGTAAGCATCCAACAGCAACTAACACAATAAATGCGCTGAATGAACAATTTTCTAGATTTGGGGGTCCAGAAACTCTGGTACGCAGAAACTCTGGACATGAATTCAAGATTTTCTGTACATCCTTAGTAATAAGTCATGTAACTACCTATGTATATCACTCGAGGTCTAACAAGCAAAGAGAGAGATTTGTGAATACCTTTAAAAGGGCACTTATGAAAGATTAAGGAATGGATACAAATGATGATGCTATACAGAAGTTACTAATTGTATACAGAATCCCACCTAATCCAAATGTGGATCCTGAACTGTCACCTGCTAAACTAATATTTGCCAGTAAAATAAGATCCGTGTTTGACTGGCTGTTGCCCAGTCATGTAAAGAAGACTTCTGAAGTAAAAAAAAAAAAACACTGAAGTGAGAACTTAGACTGGAGACAAAATATTTTTCAAGTTTTATAAAGCTAGAAAATCATTTTTGGAAGATGGTACAATCGTGAAGAAACTCGGTAGAGTGATGTACACTGTGAAAAACAATGGGCTTGAGTGCAAAAGGCATGTAAACCAATTGCGACCAAGGTATATGAATGATATCGTGGAAGACACTAAGGAAATACAAATAGAAGTACTTTACGAAACTTTCCACTGGTACCAGTTCCTCAAAATACATATAAAGCACCAATTCAGATAGTTTTTTTTTTTTTTTTAAATCGTATCGCCCCGAGCAAGGTGGTAACGCCACTGATGTGCAGGGGGCTATGTAATAGTGAAAAGATTGGAAAAGAGAAAGCCGGAAACCACATCCTAAAACAGGGAACAAGGGATGAGCCTCTTAACCTGTTCAATAGACGTGGATGGAGTGTGAACCGGGCGATAGATCTATCTACTCCAATTGAAAAAAAAAAAAAAACAAAGTGAAAAGATTGGAAAAGAGAAAGCCAGTGTGAAAAGAAAGAGTATTAAGGAAAGGAAACCACTTCACAGATTAAGTTCAGACCCTAAACAGACAAAATATTATCTGGGAGGGGTTGTTGTAGGGGAAGATCCTGCTATCCTTCTGGTAGAGTAAGATGAATGAATTCATCTGTTATATGAGAGTCATAGCTTTTGATGAGCAAGGAGTGTACATGGTAGTGCATATTGCAGTAGACTAATTTATCAGTAACTCTCGTACAGAATAATACGTCTGTATTTGATAGTTTACCCCTTGGGTGCACAATTTCTTATTTTACCTTTCCCAAGAATACAACAGTAAAAAATTTTTTGCAGTAAATGTTTAATAATTATTTTGAAAATAATCTTTATGTGAATTGAATTTAAAAAAAAAAATACAAAAAACATCACAACCCAATAAATAAAGATAGAGTAATGCATTTTTAATAATTGTCGAGATTTTTAAGTTTTAACTTTGTCTAGCTTGAACTGAGTTTTAATATCATTCGTCAAACTATCTTGAAGGAAAGCATCCAAGGGAGGTAAGCGAAATGTCCTTGTGAACAATACTGATGAGATGTTCAAAATTATCAAAAATAAAAGGATTTAAAAATGTATTTAATTATCGAAATATTTGTATTTTAAAGATTGTTCCGAGTGAAAGATTTACTATTTATTCCTTAATTATGTACAAATGTTAACAATGGTTAAATGAAACAGATTTTGAAGATTTTAAAATAAAATTGCATTAAAAAATCTTATCAAAGTATTTTGCTGCTGCACCCTTAGCATTATTAGTCTACAATTGATTGATCACATGAGAAGCTTATTGCCAATCATTTCATAAAGAATCTATGATAGTGTCTGAATCAAAGATATATAGAAGACAGTAACATAGCCATCTCCACCTTATATTCAACCTGTATGGTTTCAGACTGCACATTGTAAAGATTTATTTTTTTTTGTAAATATTTTTACATACATAATGTTCTATTTGTAATTAAAACTAGCCTTGATTAATTAGTAATACATATTAGTGAAAGCAGTTTAATTTGATCTTAAATTAAATCAAAGAAGTAACTTTAGTCTTATTAAATTTGAATTAATAAAATTTACATCAAGTTAATAAAAATAGGAAAAATTGTGGTTTCTCATTTATTGTTCTTTACAGTAACAGTCCTCTCTTAGTAATTACACTGGGTAATAACAATTTTGCTAAAAAGGTAAAATATATTTTAAATGAAATCAAATATACAAATAATGAATTTGTACTCGGAATTGTTCTATCACATTAAGATTTTGAGATATTCTCATAGCATATTTCTGTTTAAGACAAATATGATTTTAGTTGTATATTAATATCCACTTAAGCTAATAAAATTAGATTTGTGTTAGTTATACAGGATGAATTTCTCAGAGTTAAAAACTATGCTGATTTAATAGGTTCATATGAAAGAATGTAAAACCAGATATCTTAAAATACACTTCTTACATTCTCATGTAAATTCCTCCATTTCAATGAATCTGGATGCTGTTAAGTGATGAGCATGGTAAGAAGTTCCAGAACATATCTGTAATGGAAATAAGTTATGAAGAGCAGTTCAATTCAAACATGATACTTACCAGTGATTCCTATAAAATGAGAAAAGCTGAATATTCCTTGATAAAAGAAACCACTTTTCATCATTTTTGAGGCCCAGCATTATTACACTTTAAACAAAAATGCATTTTTTTTAACATGGTAGCTGTGTTTAAGGTGTTAACAGGTTGATACCTTGACTTACAGATGGAAGTTTAATTTTGTTCTCTAGTGTAATTTTGTAAAAATTACCTTTTATAACGACCCAGTTAATCTTAAAAATTTAGGAAAATATTCTCAATCTGTTTTTGTTTTATTATTATTTTTTTTATTTTAGATACTTTGGCTTTAAATTTTTATCCCTATTTTCTGATAACGTCTGCACAATGTCGTTGTCATGCATAAACGTTCATTTACAAAAATTAGCATGTTTCTTTACACATAAAAAATAAAATAAAATAAAATTCTTTTAAAAATAGTGGTAGTTAAACTCAAAAATGTTATAAGCCTTTAATGAATGATAATTTTATTTCTATTTAATAACAATCAATCACCTAACCAGGACAAATTAAGACAGAATTTTAAAATATTTTAAAACTTTATAATATTAAAAAAAAAAAATTAAAAGACAATGTCCACTGCCATTATTTATAGAAGAATTAAAAAAAAAGTTTTCTTGACCAAAATTTCGAACGATAAAAAAAATGATAAAAATTTTCTAGCAAATCAGTGGAGGTACCAAAATCGGAGATTAAAAAAAAAAAAAAAATAAATAAATAAAATAACTAGAAATTTACCATTTCTTTTTCCTAGAAAAACATGCCAATGAAAATTGAAAAGTTTGTTTTTTCGCAAGCAAGGCTAATAATTTTGTTGAGTAAAATATATCAAGTAAAAAAAACAAAACAACTTTAAACAACTAATTTAGTAAACATTAAATTTTTCCCTCCCAATAATTAATCTCTAACGATGATTTAAAAAAAAAAATAGTTTAAAAATTTAAACGTACAATATCAAATAATAAATCGGGTAATATTTCATAAACATTAACATCTAAAATGAAATATTGAAACATTTTTCCGGTTAACAAAAATTGTAAAATAAAAAATATGCGCTAAAATTTCTAAACGTTACCGGACCTGTGAGATGGAAAATACAAGTACAGGCTAATAATGAATGTTTGATAGAGATTTCATATATTTAAAAAAAAAAAAAAAAATTCTTAAAAATTGACATAAAAATCAAAAACATTCTATTGGACATCCCAAAATATAGAAAGCAGAATTAAGTACAGCTTTTTCGTATAAAAATTATGTTTAATGACTAACAAATATATGAAAGACATATTGTAAAACAGTTACAAAAAAATAAAATATTAAAATTATATTTTTAAATTTTTTTTTATTCTTTGTTCGAGAATTCATTCTTCATAACTGAATTATGTTTCTATATTTTTTTATGCTAAAAACATGGAAGAAAAGTAAAACAGCTTGGAAGTTTAACGATGTCAAAGTGTAAATAATCCATCATTTCAAAAAGGTGCTACTGTTAGCGATTATGGTTGGTTAATTAATTTTAATTTAAAATTAATTAACCAACCATCTTGCTCTTTCTTCTCTAAAAACACGTGAAAAAAATTTGCATAGTTCAGAACTGCTGTTCATTATGCATTTATAAATCAGCAAACCCAAGCGTTTTTACTTTTTCAAAAACAAAAAACATGAGAAAGATACGAAATTTAAAATTTTTGACAAAGGAAAAAAAGACAATCTGGTTACTAATAAAAATATACTGTATTGAACATGAAGGATGATTCACAAGTATGTATAAAAAAAAAAACGTAAAAGGGGGAATAATTTTTTAAAATGATTTTTTGTGTTTTGTTTCCTCTTCAAAGTGAACAAAAAGTAAATTATTTAGGAGGTTCCATACAATTACCATTGGGATATCGTTTTTGAAACAATGATACAACATCGGGATCTTTAAGACGCACGCCATCTACCTGGTTACCCAGAGTAATCCAGTTGGGCTGCACATTGTGAGGTCGCCCAAATAATTCTACCTTTCGGGTTCCCGGGGACAAGCGCTCAATAATACCGTAAATTTCATCGGGTTTATGACTAGTGGCTCGTACTTCAGCAACTATTACGTCACAATCGAGGCCTCTATTGACACCTTTCGGATCACCCTTGACTCCGACCAAACAATGCTCTTTGCCGTGATTTAGCCAATGACCTGTACGTCCTGTTCGGATTATTCGTTGCAGTTGGTTTGTCTTCACCCAGATCAACTCGTCGACACGCTTGTAACCCCACAATTCAAGACATTCACGACCCAATTCCATAGCTCTACCGGTAACCCATAAGAACAAGAAACCGTCATCCTGCAGATTCGGTACATCAAGTTTCCTCATTTCATCGTCACTCATTGTACCGTAAGGCAATTCCATGTGGATATCCCATGGGGGATCCGCCATAACCACCGCGCATTTCCCCAGCACAGACATATCAAAATAACGTAAATCGCATTGGACCCATTGAGGAGGAAACATCGTCACCGTCCCGTCTTTCATTTCTACCTTTTTACTCAATGACAATTCTTTTTTTAACAACGCCACCTGATTCTTATTTTTTTCTGGATAATCGATTTCGTAATGAACATATTTGCACGTATCCATGTGGAAGCACGTATTCAAAAACGAACAGTCTCCAAGAGACTCGTCGGTGTGTTTGTGAAGGATCTTTCTGAAGTGCAACCGTTTACAGGGCTCAGGAGTCTGATTAGTTTTCATGCACTCGTCCTTTGTTCCATACTGACAAAATTCTTGCAGTTGGGCCCCACCTTGTGAACTGAATTTCTCAACTAAAAACTGTTCCTTGGCCGTCGGTTTACTCAGCAAGAGTAATATTTCTTCTTGTACTTTCTTGTGTTCCCTTTCCTTAGCAGATTGCATAGACAGAAGACTCTCGATACTGTCCTCTGTTTTGTTAGCCGATGACAGTTTGGCGTGCTTAGAGGAACTGTCCGTGTTTTCTTGATCTTCGTTTTCTCGCTTCCGTTTGTTGGAAGAATCGTCGGAGGCATTTTTTGTATCGGCACTTAATTTACTAAGATCGAGTGACGTAACTGTAATCCGGCTTTGGTCTTTTGATTCTTTAGAAACAATACTCAGCAGTTGCTGGTTGGATAACTGCTCTAGGAGATCTTCAATCACACTTAGCTTCACTTCCCGGCCAAGCATCTTGGACGTGTGTTCAGTAATAATGGTTGCATTACATGGAATGTCGAGGTTTATGTCGCAGAGGACCAGCAAAAGCTTCTTTTTTACTTCTGCATCTATTTTGACGTGTTCTGTTTTAACAGCGACTGGGGGAGTAACGAGTGGAGAGCCGGCACGGGGTAGCTGGGTAGAGCTACTACTTGGTGCTGACGTGATGGTTGAGGAAGGTGATTCGGCATTAGTTATTTCTGCAACCAAACCTTCTCTTTGTCGCTTCCTTTCTAGAAGCTTGGCTCTCATGCTACTCTGCTTCGTCTTCACCGCTTGTATGTCGCTCCATGTGTCCGACATGATTGAAAAGGTACTGAATCTCCCTTTCTGCAAATAAACAATTTATACCGGCGAGATAATCAAATGTATGCGGCCATTTTGAAAGGTGCGCTCTCTAATATTGGTGAGAAGAAAAGTAGCGGTCATGTGTTACCATAGAAATCACGGCCACAAAAATGTATAAATTACAGCATAGCATTACTTTTAAAATCTATAACTTATTTTAAAAAGAACATATTAAAATCAGTTAATTTTACATCAATCTTGTCCGAGTTTCACAGAATTACATTCTCTCTTTGTCTTCATATTGTTGTATGTAGTGTTTTACTTTTAAACTATACTTTATTGTAAAGAAAGATGAAAACAACACAAAACAAAACACTCAGTATACGTCGTACACTGTGTAAAAATGTTTTTATAAAACTTTAGTTTACGGCTATGGGCAAAATTTTCGTGTAATCTTTTTTGAAGACGAGATACACAACTAAAAGCCGGTTTTTCAGTAGACAATGCAGTGTTTATGTAGTCTAAGATACAGATTTTTTTTCATAAAACTTAGGTTAGGATTATATTTTTATTTTTTACTAATACTCAGGCTGTTTGAAGTGGTTGCTTAATTTTTTTATGGTTGAGTCTTCGTAGAGACGAGTTCGAATTTCATTTGAATTTGCAGCATTCACTTAGACGCGCAAATACCCTAAGTGAATAGCAGAACAGATTAGGTTGGCAACCAGTCTACCACATAAATGGCAACCTACTGCGGAAAAATCTTCTGCCTAGTCAGTCATAGATCGAAAGGGACGTGATCGATCAAGAAGCGTTACCGTATATATGGCACTTAACTGAAATAAACGTTTTGTTTAATTTTTATAATATATTTATTTTTCATTTAAAGTCACGCTGATGTGTTCAAATTTGACTAAAGTTTAAAAAAAATTGCTTTTTTCTGGATCACAGTTATTTTTTAAAATGAAAATCAGAATCACAATGTGACAAATAAATTTGTTAGGGTTAAAAAAAAATGTTCATAAACTAAAAAATGACATTTTCTTTTGAAATTATTATGAAAGAAAATTAAAAATGTTAAAATAGAATAGACTCCACCAATTCCATTGACTTTAAATGATTTTATTTTAAGTGTAGCTAAGGAATTGTCCGTGAAACAATTTTCAAATAAGAAAATAAAATACTCTAAAAATAGCTGCTGAATTCAATTTCAATAAGTTATCAGCGGTTCTTGGATACATTTAAAAAAATAAAAAATAAATAATAATGATGATGATGAATATTTTATTTTGCAGGTAAAGAGGAGTCAGGAGTATGTTGATGGGAGCAACATTTGTTTGACGGGTTGATTGTTTATGTCTTTTTTTGCACAATCAATATCAATTTAATTATATACGTTTTTTGCACACACGTTTTTCTCTTTTTACTTTGCATCCCACTGTATTCAAAATGCACTTTAAGTTATAATAAATTTCTAAAAAGTATAAATAAAATAAATTTTTGTGTTTAAGTATTTCTAATAGTAGTAAATAGCATCTGTAAAAAATGAAAAAAGCGTTGCTTCTACCAAGCGTCAATATTTTGTACACTTTCACTCTTATGAGTTCTGCGCGCAGGAACATAGTAACCAACTGTTTAGTGTTCAGCTTGTCTGTTCCTTTCCGCACAATAAAATTGGGAAAAGTTAGAGACAGAAAGAGGAAGGGAAAAGAAAGCCTTAATAAATAAAAAAATGTGAGTAAAAAAACTAAAGAAAAACAAAGTCAAATGAAAGTAAAGTGTAAAAGGAACAGAACAATAAATAAATACATTACATAAAACAAAAAAAACCCACAAAAACAGACGGGCAAGATTACTCTTGGATTCTTATTAACCCCCTTTACCCTTTCCTTTTTTTCCCCCCCTCCTCTTAAAGACTAAGTGGATGAAGCTTTATTTTTGCCACCGGTATTCAGAACATGAAAACGATTATTTATTTGATTTTAAGTTTATATGAGTAAAATGACACACATTTTTTAGTGTATCATTTTAACGTGACGCAGAGCATTAAACAAATTAGCCGTAAATAATTAACAATGCATTTAGCCAGCTATCACTTGTTTTTGGTATAGGATACAAATCCTATATCCATCAACTAACGAAAACACCCAAAGTAAAATTGCGCACCCGCAAAATTGGATTCAAACGACTAAAAGCATTTTGGAAAAACCCAACTATAACAGACAAAGTAAAATTGTACACCCGCAAAATTGGATTCAAACAACTAAAAACATTTTGGAAAAACCCAGATCAAAGCAAATTTCATTCGTCAGTGTGAAAAGCAAAATTCTGGATCCTAATTGGATAGCAAATTGAAAATTCATATGACTTCAGTCAAACGTTTTTTCACACCTAAGTGAAAATGCTTGCTGGAGCCGGCAACATAATAAACTTCCCTATTTAAACCATTCCTTGACCATTCAAGTCCAGTCCAAGATGGGAGCGGTTAGCTGACAGATCTGTGGCAATGTAAGAAAAGAAATTTCAAGAAGCCATCACAGATTCATTCAACCTCTTCTTTCAGTTTTCCTTTTCTTCATTTTCATACCACATGCCAAAGAGAACAATGACAACAGGACCTGTTAAGCACAATTTATTTATTTGTTTTACCTTCTCTAGCACTCTAGAGGAAGGAACATGACAATCACAATTCACTTACTACACACAAAGGAACATAAGACTTTACATTTTACTACTATCAGTATATGGGCTCCACCCGGGACACTTAGCTATTTACTACTACACAACCATGAACTCTAAACTTGTGTGAACATTTTAAATACCTACATTTCTCTTTGAACAATTTTAACTACAAAGCTGCATGCATTTCTCAATGAACATTTTTTTCTTTACACAACTATGTAATAGCATTGGCAAACAAAATTCCACTTATTTTTTTCAACAACATGATGATATCTTTAAATGCTTGAATTGTCAGCTATGTTTGGAAGTAGCCTTGTAACAGGCATGACTGACACCCACTACATTAGTTAATTTATTAATTTATTGCCATAAAATTTATAAAATAGTGAAGTGAAGTAATCATTTTAAATTGCAACTTTTTTCTTCTCTTGAAGTGTGACAGCACATAGCAAGAGAAGTAAGGTGATTTATTGTCAAAATATACAATTGTGGCACAAGGCCAAAGTTTTTTGGTGGGAGGGGGGAGATGAGGCTGGTCATCAGTAACTATCATACCGAGCTAATCAGAAGCACAATCCAATCACTATACAATTTTCCATATACCATAAGGACCCATTCATCTTCAAGCAGCCTCCCATATGCCAAAATGGCTCATACTTTCAAAGAACCTACAAAAAGAATCACCCCATGAATTTAAAAAAAATTTTTTTCACAAAATATCCATATAAATATATATAAATTTTTTTTTTTTTACATGATATGTCATGAAAGGGGAGGAGAGATGAAAACAAAAATTTCAACATAATACACAAGATATACTTTGTATACTCTTTTTTGTCTGGTATTATTAAGTAAAAATTAGAATAAAATTAAAGTCTCTCTGTGACTTCCCTGTGTAATATAGGGCCATACACATAGTCATACCACACTAAGTAATGCTGTGATTTCTGTAGGAAGTAGTAGTATTTTATGAGGCGCAATTGCCAGCACCACACACAATCAGTTTTTCAATTCATTTATGTTTCTTCTAGACTGGTTACCAACCCAAGCAACAGAACCCAGTGTTCCCTGCTATTTTTAACTCATGGTAGAGATAAGAGATAGATTTATACCTCTCCCGAGGATATTTATGCAAGTGAATGCAACAAATTCAGCTGAAATTTGAACTTGGCACACCAATTCCACTTTGTGTTTAAGTAACTACTATGCTACATGTACAAAATTTTAATGATGAGAGTAAAAAAATAAAAGCAATGTCATAAAATCTAATTAAATACTAATTCTGCTCAATAGATTTAAATCATTATTTTTTTTGCACATATTTTTAATTCTACATTCAAATTATACTAAAACGGATAACTATTACTTGTGTTTATTATTTTTGTTATAAATTTTGAAGACCAAAGAAAATTTATAAATCTGTAATGAATACGAAATAAAAAGAACTTTCTTTTCTTCATTTCTGCAAATTTGCGAGCCAATGTGAAAATTTATTTTTAACCAAAAGAAAAAAAAAAGCCTCTGGATGACAAAAGAAAATTTTTCAAACAATTGTGAAATATTTATTAACCAATGAAAAGAGAGCAATTTACAAAAAAATAACAACTTAAACTTTCAATGACCCATGTCATGCCCCAAAATGCTTTTGCATTTTTGAGCTGACCAGGTGACAAGACTGGTCTACTTATTGTATCCAGTTGGTCAGTGACAGAATCAAAGAAAAACAAAGAGAAAAGCAGAGACCACCCATCTAAATAATGCCAGTGTCAAATTAAATGCTGATACATTATCAGCATCTAATGACAACACAGAATTCCAAGGACTCTATTTAACGGTTAAGCTAAGTGCCTAAAATATATCTTATTTTGAATTCAACCGTATAACTTTTGTGTGAAAAACAAACTCTCTCAATTTGTTTTTTTAAGCATTTTGGAAATTTACTTTGTGTCTGATGAATTAATATGAACATTTTCTTTTCTTTTCATTTCTATTCATCCAATCTACAAAATTACATTTGATTACTTGTCTTTAAACAAGTTACTGACAATTACAAACTTGTTACTTTGTTAATAAATTCCTTATCTTGTGTCATTAAAATATACACATTTTCTTGCTATTATACCCTATGTCACCTTCCTACAAATCCACTTTCATGTTTAGGTTTTATTACAATTCTAATCATCAATTTTTACAACAAATATTGCCAAGAAATTAAGGTAGTTAAAATAAAAGCAGTGTCAACAAAGGAAAAACCATTCTTTTGATACACCATTTTTTTGTGGGCACAAAGATTAAGGATTGCCTGAAATGAAAAAGACTGTAGTGTAGAAATTCATATTTGAATGAATTCAATGTAAATTGAAATTACAGACACTTGTACACACAATGCAATTTCTATATTAAAACTAATACTTAGCATTTCCTCTACTCAAGTTAATGCCACACAAATAGCTAAATGACTCCAGATTACAGAACCTAGCAATCAGTCATACAGTAACACGTCAGATAAGCTGGTGACCTGAATATAACTGAATGACAAAATTTGTTCAACTTTAACTTTCAACTAAATGATAAACTATGAATACTCCTTGTTGCACACATAATATCAACCAACATTTCTTACAAGGGATGTTAGTTGATATTTAAGTTCAAGCTGGTATTGTACATTTGGAACAGCAGTATGAAAGTGTAGTGAACAAAAAAAGAATTAAAAATTCAAATACTAAGCACTGATTCATCGATTTTGTTAGAAATAAAAATTTACAAACTTCACTTAGCACACATGCAAAAGCAAGTCCAAAACTTATGAGATTTCACACCTTGATGCGAAATGTTTTTCGCCTAATAGAAAACTAGGAAACATCTTAAAAACAAAATACAAATAATCTTTGATTCTCAGAAAAAAAATTCTTTTACGGACCTTTTTGTGAGCCGAAGTTTGTTCATCGTCCAATGCTAAGGCCCAAATTAAGCACTGACTCATTGATTTTGTTAGAAATAAAAAAGACTTGAATTTACAAACCTTGCTTAGCACACATGCAAACATGAATTTAAAACAAAACTCGTCAAATTTCACAACTTGATGTGAAATATTTTCAGTGAATAGAAAACTAGGAAACATCTTAAAAACAAAATTCAAATAATCTTCAATTCTCAGAAACAAATTATTTTACAAACCTTTTTTGTGAGTTGACACGAAGTTTGTTCATCGTCCAATGGAAAGGCCAGAATCACATCTGGGAGTGAATTCCCAAATGACCTGTTTTAGCACCATAAACAAAATAAAAGACAGGCAAGTTCACCTGGTGCCAGAGAGAAGGAAACGAGCCTATTAACAAGTCCCTTGACAAACATCAAATGATCGTTATTCTCTCTATCCTTCTCCCTCACCTCATTCCTTTTCACCGTTCACCTTTTCTTATATTTGATAACTAAACGGAACCCTTTAAGACTGAGTGAATACTTCAAAGACATTACTACTCAACAATAACACTCACACATACATACACACAAGTTACTAATACAGACACTTGATACCCTTAATTCCTTACACTATTACTACTGTTTTCTCATTGAACATTTAACTCCTACCACTTCATGTTATTCTGTTCTATTAACAAATTTCTATTTTTATATATATATATATACAAAAAGTATACTTTTATTTTTTCACAAATTCACCTGATAACCTTGATAATTCTGATAAAACCTAAGTTATGGATAGTATTGGCTATGCTAGTGAATTGGCCTTGTACCAGACATGGCTGACCATCCCTCCTACTACAAAAGCACATAAAATTACCCATAAATAAATAATTGGTTTTATTAAATTTAATCATACCAGAAGAATCTTTACACAGATTATTAAAGGAACATCTTTGAATAGTTTTATTTTTTCTAATAATTTTTGAAAAAAACCCTAATTCAGTTTAAGAGGGGTTAATTAATCTAGTTTGAAGTTTACTATCAAAGTTAGGTTTTTTTTTTTGTTTTTTTTCTTTAATTTTTAATTTTTTGTGAAAGCTGATTATTTGTGATTGTAAGTATATCATATAGATCCTTTTTCTTTATTTCTTGTTACAATTTTTATTTGTTTTTCTTTAGTTTGTTTTTGTTTTTTTTTGGTTAACATTGTGTAAATATATATATATATATATATATATATGGCCTCTTATAATTATGTCTTTGTGCTTATCTGGTGTATGTTTATATTTATTCTCCTGTTTTGTGTATGCATATATTTTTTTCTTTAAATTTTTTTATATTCATACTTAATTTTGTGACACACTCTGCATTGGTGTTGCAATGTTTAACTGTATATAAGCCTATTCTACTCCTAACCTTATTTCCTCTCTGAAATTTTTTTTCAATATTATAGATTTATAACCATTTGGTTATGTATTGTTTTCCTCTCATATATATATATATATATATATATAAAGAAAAAGAGGCAGATCACTGCTATCAGAACTTGTTAGATCTACCACATGGGTGACAATAACAAGAGATACAATTAAAAAAAAAAAATAAGGAAGAAATACGTCAGACAAAATTACAGTTTTTCAAGGCTACTGTTAAAGGACTACAATGTTCATACCAAAATGAACTGGTTAAGCAGAATTTAAATTAAAAATTAAAACAATAGAACTAGAAAGGGAAGTTATTCTATAATTTAATTATACAGCTAATAAGAAGAAATGATATTTTAAAGAATTTTCATTTTAGATTAATTATAAGGAAGTTAAATTTTAATCTAGGATGGCATTAATACTAAAGCAAACTAGTTAAATAAAACTTCAGTTAAAAATAATATGATAGAATATAGATTTTTGTTTCTTCACTATTTATATTTTTTTGACTATTATCCTTATCTTTATTGCCATGTTGACAATGTTTTGGTTGTTTTATGTGCTGGCTTTCTCTAGGTGCTAAGAATTTTTAACTGAATCCTTTATTACGATCTCTGTGGTATATCATTCTCATTTCATGTTCAATGCCACTTCTGGTAGACATCTCCCTTTAATTTTAACTCTTTAAGCTATTTGTTCACTACTGCTGAAGCCTGGTACTGAACTCACAACTCTTTGGGTCAAGTCACTGGAACTAATCAACATCTATATCCACTGGGTCCTGTGTCCTCAAACAGTGGTGAACAAAAAACTTAGTTAAAAGGAGATAACTACATGGAAGTGGTATTGAGAATGATATACCCAAGAGATTGCAATAAAGGGTCCGGTTAGAAATTCCTAGCAGTTGAAGAAGGGCAGAGTGTACAATGGCCAAAATGTTATAAACATGGCAATAAAGATGAGGACATTAGTCTGGGCAGTGTAAATACTACCTCACCTATTTCTTCCTTATTTCTTAATTTATTTTATTGTCTTTCTTTTCATTAATCACCCATGTAACAGATTTCCTCCATTTTTTTTGTTTTTCCCTACCCATACTTCTGTTTTTTATGCACACACAAACAAATAAATTTATTTTCCCAAAACATTTTGATCTCGCTGAAGAGATGGGTGTTAAATTTACCCATCAAAATGGCCATTTGATTTAAGAAAAAATTGAATTTTTTAAATATAATAAATATTGGCTCTGTAAATAAATAAATTTAATTACATTGAGCACTCTGGCTAGATCAGTGTCAATATCTAATATTAACAGGATCCTTTGGGATTTACCTTTAAGCCTTTTTTTTTAAAAATTGATGACCAATATATATGTAAAAGTTAGTCACTTCATTGACTAATGTTACCTTCAGCATTCCAACTCCAGAGTTTTGTAGAGGGGATTATAATGTTATTTTTTATGTTTATTAAAAATACTTTTAAAAGTAGAAATAGAACACTGTTTTTATATATGTAAGAACAGGAATATACTCACAACCTTCTTAAAAAATAAAAAATGCATTTTAAATAATTTAAGTGCCTTCTTTGAACTTACATTTCAGTTTTATTTGAAAGATAATAGCTTAAAGCTAATCCATATTAAAAAAAATTAATTTCTGTATATAAAGTTCTTAGACATTTTTAAAACCTTGACAAGTTCAGTTGTCACTTATTAAACTGCCATTATAAACAAAAAATATAAACAAATTTAAAAATCTCTTAAAATCCAAATATTTGTCCTAGAAAGGTGATTTAAAAGCGGTTTTCTTATTTTTCCAATAATTTTGACCCTATACAAGGCCCAAGAGCCACTCAAGTTAAAGGGTTACAGAGTAAGAGGTAAGATGCATAATTTATGAGAATATGTGGAGTTAAGATAAGTTAATTCAAGCTTCCTCTTGGAAGTCAGTTCCACAAAGTAGTTTGTGAGAAGAAGCTGTTCGGGTTGAATCTCACACCAATGGAATGTGACAGGAATGAACATAGTTCAATACAATATACAAATAAATTATTAATTTGAAGGATTAATACATTGGGTTTTGTAAACATAATGCTTAATTTTTGTTTAAAACCGTGAAATTGAAAATAATGTTTGTTTATTCACAGTAGTCTGGATAGAGTGTGTAGCAGAATCAGACCAGAAATAGGACAAAAACAGTGTATGTTCGTCAAAGACACTGGAAGAAGGAACGTGATATTTATGCTTAAAATGTTGTCAGAAAGGACAATACAAATGCAGAATAACGTGTACCTGTGTCTTTGCAAAGGCATTCAACAAAGTATGCCATAAAGACCTGATGGAGATGCTTAGCAAACTTGATATATTTGGGAAAGACATTAGAGTAATCAAGAACATGTATTGGTAACAAACTGATTGCATATGGACAGGAAATGAGTTCAGCAGATATACAAGTATAGAAAGGGGTGTAAGACAAGGATGTGTCTTCTCACCAGATATTTTCAACCTATATAGCGAAATAATTCTGAGAGCACTAAAAGTTTTGCCAAGATTTGTTATTAATGGCTGCAATCTGAACAATATAAGATAAGCAGATACAAAGCTGATAACAGACACAGAAAGTAAACTACAAGACCTGTTACAGGAAGTAGAAAGAAAGGACTACATATAAACTACAAGAACACTGAATATGGTAATGAGTAAAAAAAAGGTAGCCCAAAATGCCAACTAGTAGGGAATACTAAAATCAAGCAGGTACAGAAATTTAAATACTTGGGAAGACAAAGTGTGACACTGAGATTTGAAGGCATGTTGGCATGGCCAAGGATGCATTCCAGAAGCTGAATACAATATTGAGAAACAGGAAGATATTGCTGGAAACAAGAGATTACTCGACTGTTATGTGATGTCTGTCCTTCAATATGGCAGTAAATGCTGGACAATCTCATCAAAGATGAAGAAAAGACTTGAGGCAAATGAAATGTGGTTCTACAGAAGGATGGTGAGGATACCATGGACAGAACATGTGAGTACTGATGAGGTTTTGGAGAGGATAGACACAAAAAGGAAACATACTTAACTTCAGGAAAAGACTGCTGAAGTTTCTGGTACATGTAGTGAGGAAGGAGGGCTTGGAGAATCTGATGCTTATGGGATAGATATAGGGAGAGAAAAGAGAAAGCCACACGTGATATAATTGAGGAGCTTGAGTAGATGGATGGCAGAGTGGGGTAACAAGAGAAGGACTGTTAAGAGTGACAAGAGATAAGGAGATATGGAGGGCCATGATCGCCTACATCCTGAATGGACATGGTACAAAGTAGTCTGTGAAGTTATAGGTCAACAACTATAAATGTTTCTTTCAATCCCTATTTAAATAACACACAATTTTTTTTTAATTAAAAAAAAAAAGAAAAGAAAGGAATACAATACACCAGCCAATCCAATAACTAAGAAATTATTTGTTTGCAAAATAATTTATCTTTAACCTTCTCTAACCCATAATTTAATTCTTTATTCTATAAGATTTTATGAAACTTAGTAAATAGAATAATTTGATTTCTTATACAGTAGTTATTTTTATAGTTAAATAAATGATACATTTGAGTTTACATAGCTTTTTTTTTTCATACCAATTTTGTTTGAATGATGTCGGTAAAATATCTCTAGTTTCACCCAATGAGTGTTTACTGTTTTCTGAATTTATGATATTCAGTCAGTTAATTCCCATACGTGATACACGCTAAGGCGATCATGCCTCGAAAGAGACATGATCACCTTAGCGATCTAGTCATGACTGACTGGGCCTTAGCGATTCTAATCATGACTGATTGGGAAGATTATCCCGTTGTAGGTTGCCATTACTTTCTGCGGTAGACTGGTTGCCAGCCAAGGTTAAAGAACCCAATCACTTCTGTTACTTAACCCATAACTGGGGGCAAGAGACGGATTACCTTTCCCAAGCCAAAAAGGGTATTTGTGCGTAAGTGAATGCAAGAAATTCAACTGGAATTCGAATTGCTTTTCCAATATTTCTCTATCAAAGTTGTCCATGGTGGTAATTCAAAATTATTAATTTGCTTTTTTAAACATCCATACAAATAACAGTTCCTCTAAAAAGAACAAAAAAATTCTTTTAAAAAAAGTTTCCGTCATTAGAAGATGTCATAAACTACAATACATTTTTTCATTCTTTATCGTATGTCTTTCTTTAAAAAAAAAAAATTATGAACATTAGACGAATTTCAAAATAGTACGTATTTTTTTTTTATTTTCAAATTATTTTTTTTTCTGTTCAATCTGAAAGAAAAACATGTTTTATTTAATTATGCAAACACAACTCTTACAAAAAAACAAAAACAAAAAAAAAAGATTTTTTTTAGTTTTATTGAATTATTTTTGGTAAGACGAATGTTCCATAAAAGTTCTTTTAACATTTTCAGGTAATTTAAAGATTTCAAGGACACTATCCCCAAAAAATACACACAACATATCGAAATTAGATGAAGAAACAGACCCCTTCAAGTTCAATAACTTTTTCCAACGTCTTAAAATAACCTTTTATATGTTGCTTTTTGAAATTCTCACACTTTATTGTTGAAGTTATCGTTAATAAACATTTTTGTTGATATTTTTATTTACAAATTCAGTTTCATTCAATTTCGCAAACCAATCAATGAAATTTATCTGAATAAGCTGATTTGTTTAACAAAAATACTTTTTGACAAATCCTACTTCGCAGTTTTTTTTTAAATTTATAGGTCATCATGATATTTTTAAAGAAAATTTAATTTTTTCATTTTTAACATTAACTTGGTCTTGAGGAGCGCATGTGACCATGTAAATATTTCTGGAGCCAAATTCCAAATTTTTGAAACACTTTTGCATTGTGGTTTTTGTTGTTTATAATTCTAGCAAATGCAGGGCTAAAAATGGATTCGTGTATAAAACAATGCAAAAAACAATATTGCATTTTTGTTAAGTATTCAGTTGATTTAATCATTAAATTGTTTTTAAAATTGTATTTTTTTGTATGTTGAATAATAAACTTAATTTTCCCAAAAGAATAATGAAAATTTATTGTACTAAGCTATGCAACATAATAAAAATCAATCAATAGGTACCTGTTTGCACTTCTAAATTTGGTTTCTTCAATCAATGGCTATTTATTTTAGACTAAATTTAGAGGGAGTGAAGAACGAACTAACGAGAGTCACGTAATTTTATACTTCATTAATGAATAAGTACTGAAAATTTTGTATGAATCGAATAATTCCCGGTTTTTTGGAAAAATAATGAAAAATGATTTTTTTTGCTTTCATTTCGGATGGGGGGGGGACGCATCCATTTTGCAATTGCTTTGAAAGTGTTATCTATAACTTTTTTTCTTACATTAAGTGAAGTAATCTTTGACAACTGATTTCTGCTTTAAAATCACTCTTAAAAAAAACGGAATCACGCAAAAAGCATATTTTTAAAGGTTAAACAAGTATGAGACTAGCTAAAAAATAAAAGTAAAAAGACTAAAAAGAGCATTTACATTTCTTTTCATGAGGTTAAGTTACCTCAAACAAAATATGAATGAAAATTGTCTAAGAAGAATCTTAGCCTAAGATTCTTAGGCTAAAAGACTAACCAAACTTCAGAATTAACATTTTTAAAGTTATAGTATTTGTTGTAGAAAGATAAAGAATACCTCTATAATATTCCCATTCCCATGTAAAACTGTACCGGACTCTTTTCATTGTTAGAATCTTAAAAGGATTTACAAAAAATATATATCACTTCAAGACTACTAAGCATAAACAAAATAATAGGATGTACGAGTTAATTCCCTTGGATATAACTCTCAAATAAACAAAGATAGCAAAATTATATTGCAGGCGGCATTAAACGAGAGTGGAGGAAATAATAATAATTTTTTTTTTTCAGGGGAAAAAAAAAAAAAATATGTCAAGACCGGGACGTGGAAGGAATATTCGGAGGCCCTTTGGTGCCAACCCTAGCAGCGCGTTTCACGAGGAAACTGATGATATTCAAGTCCACCCAACTCTTTTGAAAAATGCTCGTAGCAGCGGACACTTGAATATTTCTGGGCGAAATTTGACAGCCGGTAAGTGAAATAGACAAAAAAGTGAGTCGTAAAGAATCTAGTATAGCTTAGAAAAACAAGAAAGTAAAGAAAGTTATTTATAAAAAATTGTCTGCAAACTTTAAGGAAAAATGAATTCGAAAGGACATATTTTGAGCGAGGGGGTGTGGTCATTTAGTTTTCGTAAAATTGTTTTAACAACTGTTAAGAAGTGTACTGTACTCTGTATTGGAGTTCACTAAAAAATTAAAATTATTAAAAAAAAAAAAAAGTTGTGATTAAATAAATGTACGTTTTGTTTTTATTCAGAAAATGTTTTGTCCATGCACATAGACAAGTATTTTTTTTTAATTTTGGCATGTAAAAATCAGTGTTTTGTTTACTGTTTTTTTTAATGCAAAGAGCGTTTCTTGAATCACTTAAACAGTAACTTCTAGCAATATTAGAGAGAAATTATAATTATAGAAATTATAAAAAAAATAATTTTCTACTATGAGCTAGTTCTAGTTGAAAAAAAAAGAAAAAGCAATCGTTAGGGAAAATAGATCTCTTAATTGAGAAGAAATGATGATCTTTCTAGCTATCTAGAGAGACACTTGTTTTATCCGCGATTGTTTCTTTCTTATTTTTAGCCTTACAAATACACCGCAAATCAAAATGACTCATTTCTTGTGTCATCATTTTGGAATCGCACAAGACAAGAGACTTTCACCTTAACGGAATTTTATTTTTCCCCGGTAGATTTAATTCAACATTTGAAAGTTTGAAACTCCGTAAATAGTAAATCATTTACTGTAGTGTAAATGTGTGTTAAGAAGATTTACTTTTTAAAACAAACAATAAATGCACTTTTCACTTTCAATAGTTTTATGGGAAATGACTCAGGGAGATAAAAACGTACAAAATATGGAAAGCAAAGCTATTAAATTCACTGTTTGATAATTTGATTGGGAGAAAATGATAATAAATTTTAAATGTGATTGAAAATCTAATATTTCGTGTCAGTTCTATGCTATGTCAATTATTACTTCTAGAAAATTGTAGGAAATTAGTACTTAAAAAAGAATACAGGAAAATAAAAACTCAACATACCTGCGTGACAATTATTGTGCCATAAACTGTCAGTTAAGTGCCATTACACGCTTGGGCCATCTCGAAAAAGACATGACTGACTGGGTAGAGAATTTTCCTGCAGTAGGTTGCCATTACTAACTTTCTGTGGTAGAATGATTGCTAAGCAAACTGTCCTGTATTTTTAACCAACAGCTGGAGAGGAGAGACGGATTAAATATCTTGCTGTGAATACAAAATAAAAATAACTTTCTCTTCTTTATGGTTTGCAAATTCGTAAAGTGTGAAAATCTATTTTGACCAATAAAAAAAAAAATTGCCCCCTTGCTGAGAAAAGATGAAGGAAAATTTTGTGTGCAAGTGTGAATTAATTTTCTAACCAATGACAACAGTGTGATTTACAAAAAATAACAAATTAAACTTTCAATGACCCATGTCATGTTTTTTTCTGCCCAAAAAAGAGTTTGTGTTTGATTCGATCATTTGACTGACTGGCCTATTTATTAACATGCCCAGTTGGTAAGTGACAGTTGGGAGAGAGAGAGAAAAAAGCAGAGACTATGCATCTGAATAACGCCGGTGTCAAATTACACACTGATACATTATCAGTCTCTAATGACAACTCAGAATTTCAAGTACTCTATTCAACAGTTAAAGCTAAGTACCTAAAAATACATCTTTTATATTGAATTCAGTTGTAATATTTTTGTGTGAAGAAAGAGCTCTAACAATTTGTTTTAATCATTTTGGAAACCTTTGTTTATATTGAATTCAACTGTAATACTTTTGTGTGAAAAATGTATTTTCTGAAATTTACTTAGTGTCTGATAATTTAACATGAACATTTTCTCTTTTGATTATTCATCAAATCTACAAACTTTTGATTACTTTCCTTGAAACAAGCTACTGACAGTTACAACTGTGTAAATTTGTAAATAAATTCCTTATCTTGTATTGTTAAAATATACACACATTTCTTTGTCATTATATCCTATTTCACCTTTCTTCACTGGTAACCTACGACATGTGAGAAAACTAAAACTTACAGCTTTCACATAAGTCAAGATGTTTAACGACAAAATGGATATCGAGCAACCACAGGGGCTAACAAATCAATACAAACAATATCCATCAAACCACCCATGTTTATGGAATCAAATGTACTTGCTTGGTTCACAATTATAGAAGTGCAGTTTAATATCATGAAGATAAGGACTACCGTTCAGCAATTTTATCATGTGTTAGCTGCATTACTACCAGAAACCGTGTGCAAACTACTACCCACTGTTTTACAGTCAGAAGATTGAAAAACTTAAAGAAGGAGTTATAGCTTTGCATAAAAAATCAAAGCCAGAGTTGCTTGGTAAATTAAAGTCTTCTCATGCACTCACAGGTAAACCACCCGTTTATTTAAATGAACCAATGGCATTAACTACAAAAATTGGAGTGAGTAGCCACATTATACAACACAAATTCATCCAAGCAATGCCTATTAACTTAAGGCCAGTCCTAGCAGCACAAGAGGATTTAGAAACAGAAGGACATGGGGAAAATGGCCAATGAGCTACTACTGTATTTTAGTTAGCAAAACCCCAGCCCTGTTCAGCAGGTTCAACCAAAAGAAAAAGACTGCTGTAGTCAGAATTACAAATTTCAATCTACTTTAAATCCATATCATCTCTACCAGAAGCCAAAAATATGAAGGTTACATATTTACTATATAAACTGTGCTAAATCTTGTAAACCATGGTATAAAGGAGTTTAAATTGAAGCTGTTCTCACAACCACCTTCACCAGCACAAAAAGGAAAATCGAAAAACTAGTGCGGCAGGAGGCGATGGCTTTCACTTTCCCGCCACTTTTGGAAGTAACTGCACATTTAGGAATCCAGAAAATTATGTTCTTTGGGGAGAGTGGGGCTCCCGTATCAATTATTCCAAAGGAATACCTGACAAACACAGTCATGTATCCTACAAATATTGTGTTGGTTTCTGCAAACAATGTAAAAATAGTGTGTGATAATAAAAAACCTCAGGAGGAATTTTATGTGGACATTTATTGTAGCTAATACTACGAAACCACTATTGGGATATGACTTCCTAAGTTACTATGGACTAACAGTGGATTGTAAAAATAATAAGTTGATCAACAATTATCAATAGGCAAAGTGACGCCAAGCTATCAACTTGTGTGTTACATGTTTAAATCCATGATGACAAAAATGTATGGGGAACTTTTAAAAAAAAACATGGAAGGCTACTTTAATGTAATATCCCTCCATCGAGATCCCAACACAGAAAAACCAAGTGTTTCACAGAAATGAAACAGGTAGCAACCCTAATTTATTTACAAACATGTACCAGCTGTCAAAGCAGAAATCTGACATAGCTAAAGAAGGATTTAAAAAGCTTTGTCAAACTGCAAGAATTTCAAAATTAATGTATTTTTTAAGCGAAAAAAAAACTTTAGTTTCAGGACCCACTCAAATGAATAGAATTATTTTTTTTAGAAAATCTCGGTAAAATTCCTTTTCCTCCACCTCCACCCCCCCATCTGTTACCCCACCACCATCTCTACATAATTTCAAGAAATTCTGTTTTGAAAATTTGTGTTATTAGTTAAATGCAGGACTCCTTGGAGAATGTAAATCATCTATTTATTTTTTTTTTTTTTTTTTTTTAACCAGTTAACTTTTTTCCAAAAATTTGCTCTGAATAATAAAATTAAAAAATGCAATAAAACAAAACTATGACAACTATTTAATTAGATAAGCTTTTAATTGGTTTTATATATATGGTGGACTCTCTTATCATAAATAATAAATGAGGGTCAGCAATAAATGGTGCCATTCCTTTTACACTTATGCATGGGATTTCTGTTCTGCATGCACTTGTGTTGAACTATTAGTCAACTTGCACTAAGATTTGTTGGAAGTGGTCAGGTACTTGTACAGCACAGAGCACACTCTCTCCATCAAAACCACATAGCCCATACAGGTGCACTGTGTGTCATGCGTTAGGTTTTTGTGATGATCGCATGTTATATTACCACAGAGCTTGATATCCCCAGAGCTTTAGATACATTGGGTAGTGCATGGTGGACCACACAATATACAGAAAGGGTTTTCATATCTAGTACAAAAGCTATTAGCTTGTGAGCGCCCATAATGACCTTGCTCACATGCACACACACACACACACACACACACACACAATACAAATATCCCACACTTACAGTACATATTCACATAGCTGTCCTGCATGTCTCGTACACACACACACACGCACACATATGCAGTGTATTGACATAACAAACATGCACAGTCAGGCTCACATACAAACTATTTGACCCAAAGATGAGACCCTAACAGGTATTACCACTCTGAGCCAGAGTGGACCTAGGAGTAATGGCATTTAAGGGATAACTCTACATTCCCCAAGACTCCAAATTTAAAGCCACACCACCGGTTGCAGTTTATATATCCAGAACATATATATATATATATATATATAAAACATTATAGTTTGAAAAAGAAATTCTTTTTTGATGAATAATGAATTTTTACAAGAATTGTTTCCATTGTTTTCTTTTTTGATTATAATAATTTATAATGCTTAAAAAATATTTTTAAAATTCTTCAAAGCTTTTTGGTGGTTAGGTTATTAAGACTATTTACTAATCAAAAATTGAAAAGCTTAATACAAATCTTCAAGCCAAGAGATTTTTAAAATGATTAAATTTTTTTTTAAGTATGGTATTTTGCTCATTATATTTAAAGGTCATGAGTTTCATGGTTTCTTTCCCTTACAGGAAAAAAATTGAACAATTATGTCAATTCTGGTTAACCATAGCTTATTGCTACATCTGGCTGTCATCAATCACTTAACACAAGTCAGAAAGCTATGACCTTTGTGATTTAAGAAATAATTTTGTTCTAAATTTAATGTTATAAACAAGTAATATTTGTGTAAATCAGATTAATTTAACTTTAAATTTGGTATTTTTCCAAAAATAACATGTCACAGATGTATATTTTATTTTTGCAAGATTTTTAAAACCAAGAATTAACTTTTGTTTACAAACTTGTTAAGCTGTCAAAATGGATGAAAAAATAACTTTTCAAAACTCCCAAAAAGTTGAGATTCCAATTATGTTCATGGTTTTTATATCAGGTTGAAGAGCTACAGAGATGTGATCCAAACAAACTTCAGCTTAACTAGTCTCTCCAACTCTTCTATAAATCCTGCTAACTCTGTCATCCTCTTAGTTTCATTAGTGTATATATCTACTGCTTTACCTGTTCACCTGATATTTCCCAGCTTCCTATAAACCACATATGTTTCCTGTATAAATGTGTCTTTTAATCTGATTGCAATCTTTTCTCTATTTTATTGGTTTTCTTCACTCATCTCTAAGTGACAATGTGTCTCTTTCCAAATATAGCAGTATGAAAGTCTTTGCCAAAGTCTTTAATTTTTTTAAACTATGTAATCATATCATGACCACTGAATAACCTTACCATATTACTACTATTACTACTTAGTCTAACCCACTCTGCCATCATGCTTTAGTGCTAAAATAGCTTATGGTTTGGTGACTGAGTGAGAGGCATAAGCCTTTACTTACCTGTTCTTGTGAACATAAGTCAAAGGTGTTTACACAATTTCATGTTTAAGCTGATCTTAGTCAA